>QJPP01000232.1:0-411706 GCA_003996215.1 Jaltomata sinuosa | reverse complement strand
GCCGCTAATTTACGTCACTTTTGACTCCTTTTAACTAAGAACAATCGTACGTTTTCAAGCAACCGTTGTTGTTTTTGATATTTTTATGTTGTATTTGTAGGAAATGGAAACAAACACGGAAACGGAAGGAAATACGCGAAAAATAACATTCTGCCTAAGAGTGACGGCCTGAGTGACGGCCCGTCACACATGCGACGGTCCGTCACAGTGACCGTCACACCAAGGCAGCAACTTCAGGCGGCATCACTGGTTAGCAGTGACGGTCCAGGCGACGGTCCGTCACTGGCTTGACTGTCCGTCAGCCTGGCCGTCAAGTTAAGGCAGACGCGCGTCAGCGGCTGTCCGCGTTTAGGACTCCTAACCCGTTTTGGATTTGGTTTCTTTGACTCCTATAAATACCCTATGATAGGTTTATTTTACATGTTGTTCACCCAATAGTTTTAGCATAGTTTTTAGTCATTTTTTAGAGCAACAACACGTTTTCGTATTCTTGAATTTGTGTTCTTGATCGTACTTGGGGATCTTGTTATTTTCTTGTTCTTGGATTATTGAAGATTATTTTCATCATATTGTAAGAATCTTCTTTCCTTTATTATGAATTTCTTCTTTTCTTCTTCGAGCATGAGTAACTAAAACTCCCGCAACTAGGGGTGTGGGAGCCATGGCTAAAGTAGCGATATAGATTCCGGGTAGCGACGGGTTCAATTTACATGTAGTCACGTTGTTAATCATACTTTATGTCACGTTTTCTAGTGGTTGCAAACATTAGAACATGCCTAAGTTTAATTTGCTTGAGTAAAGAGATTAAAACCGGGAAACTTGATTAACGACAAGGATTCGAGACTACCAACTCTCGTCTTAATGATTAATGCCGTAACTAGATTAATCTACTTGATGTTTAGAATTGAAAGCTAAAAAGCACATCTTTTCGAGGTCGAGAGAATAGAAAAGGAAATTTGTTTATTTGGTCGAGAGACGTTTAGACGATACAATTGACGCAATCACATCGTGACACGCATATAGAAAGAACCCTGTAACGCCTAGAATCGATTGTTACAACGCCATGGTGAACACGTCCCTAGTTCGCATTCTCTCATATTGATTAAAACTCACATGTTTATTATTTGTTTTGTTTACACGTTGATTACAAAACCCCCCCTTTATTTACTGGAAACGATTGACGACTAGTCACATACTTCACTAAAGGCTTAATCTTCACCATATTCTCTGTGGGATTCGACCCCAACCTTGTTGGGTTCTTTACTTGACTACGACTGCTTACGCTTCGTTAATTCGAGGTGTAGTTTGGGCGTTATCAAAAAGTGGCGCCGTTGCCGGGGAATACGGTTTTTGATTAAGTCTAGTGTGTTTATTTGTCTCTTAGTCATAATTTCCTGCTTTACGTTTATTTGTTGTTTTTGTTTTGATAGGGTACAGATTTGTGCATGCCAAGTACCCGAAGCTCGGGTGAATCAACAGTACCTTACGACCCCGAGCTTGCGAGAACATTAAGGCAGAATATGGCCGCACAAAACGAGGCAGCAAGGATCGCTGCAGAACTACAGGCCCAACAAAATCTGAATGCTGGTGGTCTGCTGGATGATGTCGCACGGAATTATGAGGATCTCGATCTAGATGGAGTTGGCGCTACGGGCGCCATTGTTCTTCCTCCGCTAGCGCCCGGGGCCAAGTTCAACATTACCAGCACGATGATTCAGCTGTTGAACTTGAGAGGAGTATTCCGAGGTGTAGCTGGTGATGATCCGAACCGTCACTTGATGAACTTCATGGGCATCTGCAAGTCATTCAAACTGCCGGGAGTGAGTCAGACAGCGATCAGGCTCAGGTTATTTCCGTTGTCTCTGTCTGATGAGGCAGCGTTGTGGTTGACAGAGCTGACCCCCGACTCTATCGCAACTTGGGGAGAGTTGAAAGGAGCTTTCCTAGAAAGGTTCTTTCCTCCCTCAAGGATGATACAGTTGAGGGACGAGATCAGCAATTTCAGGCAACAACCGCACGAAGCGTTACATGAGACTTGGCTGAGGTTCAAGAAGAAGCTGACACAATGCCCTAACCATCAGCTGAACGACGAGTTTTTGATGCAGACTTTCTACAGGGCACTGAATTTGGCTACCAAGCCGACGTTAGACAACGCAGCAGGTGGAGCGTTTATGGGTCGCACTTTTGCCGACGCCACAGCTATTTTGGATAGGCTCACCAAAACCAACAGGGCCTGGCACACACGAGATTCAGAGGTTGCAACTAGCACCTATACCGTTGGTATGTTAGCAGAACAGCGTAGGAAAGAGGAGGAGCGCGACCAAGACATGGCGCATCTGAAAACACAGTTGGATCTCCTGACAAAGCACTTGTGCTCAGGAGGTATGGAGAAGGTGCAAGCTGTGGGTTCCCAAGGTATGGAGACTGAGGAAGCAAATTACTTGGGGGGTTTCCAGGCCAATGGCCAGTGAAACCAAGGTCGGAATTATCAGCGAGACAACCACTATGAGAAAAGTGGCTACAAAGAGCGCGACCAAGGAAATTGGAGGAACAACACCGATAGAGGTGGGTTGTATATACCACCTGGTAATCGGGATAAAACTGGCAGCGAGGCTGAGACGTCCAAACTTGAGAACATGATGGAGAAGATGTTGCTTAAGGTGGAATCGACTGACTCTGGAGTAAAGGCAATGTGGACTGAGTTATCAACATTGAGTCAGGTAGTGGAGTCACACTCAACCGCGATCAAGCAACTAGAGCAGCAAGTGGGTCACATCTCGGCATCTCTAAACCCAAGGAAAACAGGTACCTTGCCGAGCGACACCACTCATCCGAGGAATGATGCAAGCTGTATGGCGATCACCACAAGGAGCGGAAAAATATTACCGAAATCACATCCGGAAGTTCAGACTCAAGGTGATGTTACAGATGATGAAGAGGCGGTAGAGGAGGAAACTCCAAAGCCCGCGGAGAAACGCAAGGAAGCTGAAAAGCTCCCAACTATGATGCCTCGACCACCACCTCCATTCCCACAGCGTTTGAAGAAGAAAGCTGACGATGGTAAGTTCCTGAATTTCATGACCATGCTGAAGCAGATTTCAATAAACATACCATTGGTGGAAGCGCTGGAACAAATGCCCGGTTATGCCAAGTTCATGAAGGACTTGATTACAAAGAAGAGGTCGGTAAGTTATGAACCGGAAGACAACCTCCACCACTGCAGCGCTATTTCTTCTAGGTCGTTAGTCGAAAAAAAGGAAGATCCAGGCGCTTTCACTGTTCCCTGCACGATTGGGAAGCTCAACTTCGGGAAAGCCTTGTGTGATCTGGGTGCTAGCATCAACTTGATGCCGCTAGACGTTTATAAACAACTGGGTTTGGGAGCTCCTAAACCAACATCCATAAGAGTGATGATGGCTGACCGTTCAGTAAAGCGACCTGTAGGGATATTGTCCGATGTGCTAGTAAAGATCGGTAAGCTTATCTTCCCAGCTGACTTTGTGATCTTGGATTGCGAAGTGGATTTTGAAGTTCCCATAATCTTGGGACGACCATTGCTAGCCACAGCAAGAGCATTGGTTGACATGGAGAAAAACGAACTGACCTTCCGATTGAACAATGAAATGGTCAAGTTCGATGTGTCCAGAGTGATGAAGCAACCAAGTGACATGAGGGTGGTCGCGGTCATCAATGCTATTGAGGAAGTCCCTGCTGATGTGTATCCTGAGGAGAAACATGTAGAGGAAGGCGGTGAAAATAGAACTAAGAAACGAAAACACCGCAAGAGAATCTACAAAGAAAGAGCGAAAAAGTTGTCGCGATTAGCGATGGAGCCCAAAAAGGAAGCTGGAACGCCACACTCCATCGAGTTCTCCTGTTTTGGAGACCCTGGCGGTCTCCAACATCATTCCAAAATCTGAGTCACATCGACTTCACAGGTATTCCTTTATTCTCACAGTTTTTTTAGTTTGCATATAGATGCATTGGGGACAATGCATGAGTCTAAGTTGAGGGTGTTGGGAAACCTGTGAGTCACCACCGAGGGTTTTTGTTGCCGAGTTCTTTTCCCTCCGGTGTGCTATCTAGTAGAACCGGCATGTTTAGGTTGTTTATTTTAATGTTTATTTTAAAAATTTTTTAGTGTCTATAGCAAAGCATGCGATTTCTTATCAAAGTAGCGCCCCTTTAAAAAATTTCTGGTTTTGAGCTTATGTTGAAACGATTGACTGTCCGGATCCTTGTATGTCATTGTGTGATTATGAGTAGAATGAGTATGCTTAAGCCGAGTGGTTGTCTGATAGTTGGTAGCGATAGAGTTCCTTGGTGCCAAGAGCGTGTGAGATTATTGGCATAAATTCTTACTCTGTGCATGCATCTAGAACTTGCCCGGTCTATTTTGTTAAGTTTGAAGTTGGTTGCTTAGGAAAGGATCACAGGCCCTTTTTGTATGCAGTCCACTTAACCTAAAAGACCGTCCAAATATAAATAATCCCTTTGATCCCTGTTTGAGCCATAATTGATCTTATTCTTTCAATAACCTGTCACCGTTCCTGTTTAACTTTGAAACCCTATTTTGGCCCTGGTCCTCCCTTGGACATCGTGCACCTCAATTCAGGCAATCAGCCTAAGTTGAGGGTGGCTACTATAGAGGTAAACCCTGTTTTGGCCCTGGTCCTTCCATGGACATTGTGCACCTCAACCCAGGCAATCAGCCTAAGTTGAGGGTGGCTACTATAGAGGTGAATGATAAGAAAAAGAGGATAGTGAAGATTGGTTGTGAATAGAATGAAAAGTCGGGTGTGTGCCTAAGAAAAAAAAAGAAAAAAAAAAGAGATGAAAAAGATCGAAAAAGAAATAAAAAGAATTGTCAAAATAAAGAGGCCGCACCTGTAGCTAGAAAGAAGGAAATATAAAGGTGAATAAGGATGGACAAAGTAAGTTATGTGGTAATAAGACGTCGGTAGTTCCAAGGAGGGCTTAGTCACTAACCCCTAAATGTATCCTACCTGCACCTGAAGCTTCAGTACAAGCCAAAACAAGTCCTGTAGTGATCCTGAGCGGCTTTTTGAAGAGCTGAAATAGAATAGTAAGGGCAAGCCTATGGTATCGCATGTGCATTGTTTGAAATCATTTGTGAGTGTGAGCGCTTACCTAGTCCCAAATCTTGTGTGTGGGATTTCTTTGTGGTGAGGGCACCAAGATGTCTGTATTGTCTATTGATTGTTAGGATAGCTGCGCGTGTGAATGTAGAATGTTCTATCATATCGGAATGACATGCTTGGATCCTTGCACGTTAGTGTTTCATACATTTGTGTGCTATGAGGGAGCTTGAGTTAATGAACTAATGAATGACCATGAGTCGCTAGAGACACGAGTTTGTTTTCTTAGTTGAGTCGTCGTCTTATTGTTTTATGTTATGTTGCTTGAAGACAAGCAAACGTTTTAAGTTGAGGGTGTTGATGTGCCGCTAATTTACGTCACTTTCAACTCCTTTTTACTAAGAACAATCGTACGTTTTCAAGCAACCGTTGTTGTTTTTGATGTTTTTATGTTGTATTTGTAGGAAATGGAAACAAACACGGAAACGGAAGGAAATACGCGAAAAACAACATTCTGCCTAAGAGTGACGGCCTGAGTGATGGCCCGTCACACATGTGACGGTCCATCACAGTGACCGTCACACCAAGGCAGCAACTTCAGGCGGCATCACTGGTTAGCAGTGACGGTCCAGGCGACGGTCCGTCACTGGCTTGACGGTCCGTCAGCCTGGCCGTCAAGTTAAGGCAGACGCGCGTCAGCGGCTGTCCGCGTTTAGGACTCCTAACCCGTTTTGGATTTGGTTTCTTTGACTCCTATAAATACCCTATGATAAGTTTATTTTACATATCATTCACCCAATAGTTTTAGCATAGTTTTTAGTCGTTTGTGAGAGCAACAACACATTTTCGTATTCTTGAATTCGTGTTCTTGATCGTTCTTGGGGATCTTGTTATTTTCTTGTTCTTGGATTATTGAAGATTATTTTCATCATATTGTAAGAATTTTCTTTCCTTTATTATGAATTTCTTCTTTTCTTCTTCGAGCATGAGTAACTAAAACTTCCGCAACTAGGGTTGTGGGAGCCATGGCTAAAGTAGCGATATAGATTCCGGGTAGCGATCGTGTCAATATTACATGTAGTCACGTTGTTTAATCATGAACTTTTATGTCACGTTTCTAAGTGGTTGCAACATCTAGAACATGCCTAGGTTTAATTTGCTTGAGTAAAGAGATTAAAACCGGGAAACTTGATTAACAACAAGGATTCGAGACTACCAACTCTCGTCTTAATGATTAATGCCGTAACTGGATTAATCTACTTGATGTTTAGGATTGAAAGCTAAAAAACACATCTTTTCGAGGTCGAGAGAATAGAAAAGGAAATTTTTTTATTTGGTCGAGAGACGTTTAGACGATACCATTGACGCAATCACATCGTGACACGCATATAGAAAGAGTCCGGTTAAGCCTAGAATCGACATTGTTACAATGCCATGGTGAACACTTCCCTAGTTCATTCTCTCCTACTGATTACTTCTCTACAATATTGTTGCTTTTGTTCACTTTGATTACAAAACCCCCCCCATTTATTTACCGGAAACTATTGACCATTAGTCACATATTTCACTAAAGGCTTAATCTTCACCATATTCTCTGTGGGATTCGACCCCAACCTTGTTGGGTTCTTTACTTGACTACGACCGCTTACGCTTCGTTAATTCGAGGTGTAGTTTGGGCGTTATCACTAGACATTAAGGAGGAAAGTGTGCCAACAGAGAGGATTCAAGAAGCTTAAGGTATGTAACATGGGTGCCAAGGAATGGTTAAGGCTCAATGGGTTAACTAGGATCAATGTTAAGGAAAGAAACTTTTGGATAAAGTGACTATTCAAAAGAGGGCCTAAGTTCATCTTTCAAGTTAAGAAACATCGAGGATTTCATCTTGAATCACATTCGGGGCAAGTTCTAGACAAGATGTCTGCATAAGAACGAAGTAAACCTTACCACACAAGGCATCACAACACAAGAAGTTCACAATTAGTCTCAAAATCAATTGGGACAAATCACTCTTGACAAGCTATTATAAGTTCCGCACACTCATTTGTGAATTAATCAAGACAAAAGGAGAATGTACAAGTCATAACAAGAGAATTCCTTAGCAAAAATCATTTCCCCCTCTTTACTCAATTCTTTTTTTCAAATTCTTTGCCAAGAAAATTTTTGGTGTGCTCATACGAGACAAGCAAAACATAGACTCAATCTAAACACTAAAACTTGGCATTTTCTCTTAATAAAGTTGCCTCTCAATCTATCACAGGGAAATGTCACCCGATTCGACACCAAAATAAAGAAAAGAAATATTTTGCTCCTTGAGAAAGAACTGTAGCATTAAGAAAATACTCGGAGTTTATTCTAAACTATTACTATTCAAAAATGTGAAATTTGAGTTATTCACTCATGAATCGTTAGAGAAATCAGTCCAGCATAGGCATTAAGCATGTTTGAAAAGCATGGGTAGTGAACCAATTTGTTGTAGGAGTAACTCGGCGATAAAGAAACTCACATTCATAAGAAGATCAAAATGGATCAAGCCTGACAAGGGCACAATATAAAGCATAAGAAAGTTCACATCAAAGAGCCATGGGCCAAATAAAGATTATAATCAAGCCCAACAAGGGCACCAATCATCAAAATAATAATATCCCTCACCCCAAACATAAAACACAACATTGTCCCCAAAGCTTAAAAGTAACACAAAAAGGAATGGGATGAGGACTCCATGTAGGCTCTATGAACGAGGAGGACACCTTCTATAATGCTTGTGAGGCTTCTCTCTTGGAGGCTCATGCTTTGGTAGAATATAAGCATGGGCCAGATCAATCTTGAAATTGGCAATAGAAGGAATCGATGGGTCCCAAGCTACCTAAAGCGGGTCATATGGATCAATAATCTCCTATTTATCAGGAAGTGTCATCAACTGGTGGAAAGTTAGGGTAGGAGGACCCCAACTATAGCTTGTATGATGCTCAATATCAGCCCTATACAATTGAATATTCTTTTGAACTTCCTGTAAGGGCCTTGGATGGTGTGTGACCTCCATATATCTTTGCTTCACTTCTTTAATTTCATCTTATCCAAGATTTTTAGGAATATCATCTTCTATAGACCAGTCGTCTGGAGGACTCCTATCTCTTTGAGGTAATGATGAAGTCGGGGCTGGTAAGTGTAGGTCCAATTGTGGAACCCATAATGTAGTCCGGTCTACTTCTCCCTTGAGGGAACTAACATCCCCTTTCACTGTATCAACCCGAGCATAAAGTTTGCCCAAATTATTTATTATGATCTTTAAGACTGATTTGATAACATTCTGAATCATGGCTAGAATATCTCGAGCTATCTTACACAAATTATCATCATTGTTGTGAGCCAGCCGAGCAAGCTTGATAAGTCCATAGGATAAAGAAGGCGCTGGTGCAAGAGAGGGCCTAGGTGGTAGAGAGACAGTGTAGGCAATGACTGACACCCCAGGGGCGGGAGCTGGATCCTCCAACTGGTCATGAGTAACATTAAGAGGGGATCCAATACCTTCTGAGACATATATGTTGGAAGAAAACCTTCTTTTTCTTGACGGATAGGGCATCTTTATCTGTATTTATGGCTAAATCAATTACGCCCTCCACATGGGAGGTTTTGTCTAACGGCCAAAATATAGGACATTATGCTTGGAGACAAAGTTTACTAATAAGGACAGGGAAGGGCATAGAAGTAGACTGATGCATAGCTTTTCCCTTGAATTGGTCGGCTATGATCTCCCCCTCATTGATATGAATACCAGTCATAATAGAGGAGATGAGAATCACTACCTCAATGGAGACATGGGTTGTATTCTTTGATGGAATGAGTCTTGTGCACACAAAATCTAACCACATCTGAGCCTTAAACTTAATATCATAGCGGGAGATACGACTCTTGGAAACTGCCCAAAAAGGTTGGCCCTTAGCAATAACACTGGCCTACCTAAGAATATTGATCATCTTGCAAAGATAAATGCTTGGAAAACTATGATCCTTAATGCACTGGAACATCCCAAAAGATAGAGTTAATGGCAGCGGGGGTGATGTGAATCTCTTTTCCCTGCACTAGAATTGATGGCAAACACGGTATCTTGTCTACACGGCCTTTGTGCTTTAAAATTTCTTGCTGAGCTCAATCAGATGCATAGAATTATCTTACCAATTTAGGGAAGTAAGTACCTAGAACCTCATCAAATTGGTCCCACACCCATTTATTAAATTGTTCTGCTATATCGAGAAAGTCACCCATGAAGGAGTCAACATCAAACCCAGATTCTTCAGTGATTGTTTGATCTTCATGAAAACTGAGATAGTAGGATTCCATCCCCTCAAGGCTAAATCAGAGTTGTGTTTCTAATATTTCCTCATTTTTCTCAAGATCTGAAGGATTGCCCGATGTTGCAGCTCCCTTTGGGGATTTTCCTTTAGCTTTGTGCCTATATGAAGTCATGTTCCTACAAAAATAAGTGAGCACTACGAAAACCAAACAAAAATGGTCTTTTGTATTTTTTTCAATAATGAAAGGAGAAAATAGTACAAGAAGTTAATGAAGGAAAAAGAAATTGAATGCATAAAGTGGAAATGGCACTAGGTGAACTGCTAGCATGTGCGTTTTGCATGCGAGTCGCAAGTGAAGACTCGCGACTCGCATGTGATTTCACCCATGCTGGACTGAATACCTAGAAAATGGGAAAATCAAATGCAATGTTTCACATGTGTCAACATGAGGCACACATATGGTTTTGCCTATGCTGACAATGAACTAGAAGTTTATACTTCCATCTGCATCGCCACCTGCTTTTCGCAGGTGAAGACTTGCGATGCGTATATAGAACGCATGTGGGATGAAGTGAGACTTTTGAAATTCTCCACTTTTGCTTGCATTGCACATGCATTTTGTAAGGCAACACCTGTGGCACGCAAGTGCTCTGTAATACCCCGGAAACCTATCAAACTATCTAAGTTGAAATCATAGAAAAATTCCATGTTTCAGAAATGACGGATCCAAACCACGAGTCATGGAATGAAGCTGTAGTTAAGTATTTGCAAGGTTGGCTCTGGTCTGAGAACCATGAGTGGGTTCTATGGACCGTAGTTCATTCTACGGGTCGTGATTCCACTCGTTGAATCAAACTTGTAGGCTAACAGTGTTCCTTGGAACCACGAATCCAGTCTACGGCCCGTGATTTAAATGACGGGTCCGTCCTCTTGACTCGTGGGATTGGTTCATAGAATTGACATGTTCCCCTCATTTCACAACTCAACTCTATGACCCATCGTTTGAATGATGGACCATCATTTGAAGTCGTGGTTCTACTTTAAGACCAGCTATGTTCCCAATGACGATGAGTACATTTGACGTTTTGTCATCCAAACTACGGGTCTGTCCTATTGACCCATAGAAACTCTTCTGCAGCTTGAGTTTTCCCATCAGGAATCACAAGTGAAACCACGGGTCATGGTTCAAACGACGACCCATGGAACCAACCCATAGAACCTGAAGCCGACCAAATTTCCTGATTTTTCTAAGTTAAATCCCAGGGGCATTTTGGTTATTTCCCACCCTTTTAACTCCTAAATGATGTCGTTTTGACTATTTCAAGTAGGGTTTTCACCCTTATTAGCCCAAGTTCCTCCTAAGATCTTCATTCTTCTCTCAAAAAGGAAAATTTCCCCCAAGCTCAAAGTCTCAAGCTCCAAGTTCAAGCCTCCTATGTTTTTCCAATTCAAGTGGGTTAGTTTCAATCAAGTTATGTGGGTCTTCAACAATGTGTTCCTTTCACCCTTGTGCCCAAAATCTCCAACCCTTATGTTGAATTATGAACTTATGAAATTAGGGTTTGATCTAAAGTTGGGGAAATTTTATGAAATCAGTTTCTATGTTTAAATTCATGGTTTCCTATTGATTATTCATGATTTGATTATGATTCGCTTATTGGTTTGAAAATCCCAATCATGAAAGTTGATTTCTAGCATGAAACTATGAATTTGCATGTTTTCAAGAGAAAGTTGGCATGATTAGATATCATGGCCTTTATGTACTTATAAAATTGCATGCCAAATTCTCCAAGTATGAATTTAGAAAGAAAAGAATGTTTTGAATTATGGCTATGCTAAGATTTATGAACTATGATATGAAAGTTGCATGATACCCAATGTGTTACCATGCTTTTTGAATAAGATTTGGAATGAGAGTATGCCCGTATGAAATTATGAGCTATATGTGCATATTTTGGGAGTAGTATTTAGCACCTATTTGGATGGGGTAAGAGTAACCTTAGTCCCAGAAACTACATTGCCAGCGTAGATTATGATATGATATGATATGTGCCTTCAAGGCTTATGAGAGTGGATCCACTTCTTTATGTATGGTGTCCTTGCCTTAGCAGGGCATATGACAACTTTGCCAACTAGGGTTGTATATTTGGGTATGGTGATTTGTTCCTTATGGTCTCGAGTCTCGTGTTACGTCTAGGGGTTAACCTCGGTGTGTGACAAACTTGGTATAAGAGCCTCAGGTTCAAGAGTCCTAGGATGTCTGAAAGCCGCATCAAGAGAGTCTCTTTCATGTGTGTGAAGCACACCACACATATGAGAGAGAAGCTATGAGGTATCTTAGGAAAACTTCACTTATTTCATATTCACTATTGTGCGATAGTGTTTGACTCTATTTACCCTTTTGATATATTTCGTACACATTTCAGATAATGTCTCCGTGAAGAAACCCCACGAGGAATGCTAAACCGACCACTCCAGATCATGAGGTTACGAATGTGGAATTTCGTGAAGCCATCTGTATGTTGGCTTAAGCCATGATAGCTCAATTGAATGAGAAACAGAAACTAAAGAAAAGGAAGAGAAAGAACAAGAAGAGCGAAACAGGGAACCAATCATCTTCTCAGCATAGGTCATCCGGACTAACCCCATCTTCAGTTAGCACACCTGCCCTTGATTCTCAGTCTTGTCACCATAGTGCTCTAAAGACCTTGAGGTACCCTCGTTATAATAGTTGTGGAAAGTTTTATTAGGTGAGTGCCTTGCAGGAAAGGATGGGTGTTTTAGGTGTTGTCAGTTAGGCCATAGGATCAGGAATTGCCCCTCATCTAAGCGGAGCAACTGTGGTGTTCAACTCCAAAACCAATTCCTTTCATTTCCTAGCCAGCCAGGTCAGGGTATTCCCCCAGAAGTTCAATCAAGTACCTCACTAGATTCTCTTTATGTATGTATCCATAGTCCCCGGACCCCTATTATTGTTTGGTTGTGAGTTATCTTGACCTAGAACTAAGTGGGGATAGGAGGGTTGAGGCCTAGACTTTTAGGTAAAGGAGGGTCTTAGACTATAGAAGGAAGTAGGTATTCATGCTAGATTTTGAGTAGTGTATGCCGTGTTAGGGTAAAACCATCATAGTTCCATTGAGAGGTTGGTGAGAGTCCCATAGACTTAGGAGGGTAGAATGAACCTAAGGGGGAGATGATAAGATGTAGAATCGTTCTAATTTTGGAGGCTCAGGTTGCAATGATTGTGGGTGTTAGAACAAAGTCAAGAGGGTAGGCAGAATCTTATTTCCATCCTAGCGTCCTAAATATACTTCTGCCATTATGATATCTTTTCATGCCATGTGTGTTAATTCCATGGTCCTATTTAAGATTCACGCACATGTTCAGGTTCTAGAATGGCAAGTGATTGCTTCAGGCAATGATTCTACTCTTATCCTACGATTCTATAAATTCCAGCTTTATGCCCTGAGGTTGGTATCTATGTAAATACGTCTCTCAGTATGCTCGGTCCTATTTCCTCAGTTCATTCCTCAGACATGCCTCAATGGCTAATCAAATCATGGTACCCCATGTATATGCTCAGACCTGATTCTTGAAATGATTCACGCTTATGATTTCCTTATTCTAAAGCCCTTTGATCTTTTCCTTTGATGACGAGGGGTGGTGATCCCCACTGATTCATGTCTTACTTGCCCAGTATGTGAAGTGCTCATGCCTATTACGCTCAATTCCCTAAGTCCCACCTTGAGTGGCTTATCACACTAAGTGTAAGTTAAGATCAATCAGTAGTCTTTCATTCGTGATGCTCATGCTCTCGCTCTTTTCTTTCGATAATTCTAGTGTATGACATTATAAGCGTTAGGGGAAAAGGCCTTGTAGTAGCCTAGCTAGGAGGTAGAAAATTTCTTTTTCCTTGATTAGTGTACTTATTCCACCTTAACTTCTAGGTGTGGGTGAATTATGAGGTAAGGATTATTCAGGCAAAATAGTTAGATGAGGTAGTCTGGTATGTTTCCCCCCCGTAGAAGTTCTTGAATTTGCGATTCCTAGTTATGATATGGAAGAGGAGAGAAGTCTTAAATAAGGTAAGCTACGAAACCATAAGGTGACCATAGTTATAAGCATGAATATCATGATGGGATACATGTGGATATTTGTTTTGCGCAACTAGTGACCCTTGGGTTGGGAGCCTTAGGTTAGTTGGTTGTTGTGATAAGAGGGGATGCTATCCTTAGAAGATGTTCTAGATGCAAGATATCTGGTCGAGATAGGTTGGAACATAGAGAATCGGGTAGTTTTACTCAGACCTTAGTACCTTCATGTGCGTTGTTGAGGTTGTTAGTTGCAAATTGTAGGAGTGGTGTTCAGAAGAGAAGAGTTTTCCCGTATATCTAATTCTTTTAGTTTGGCGTCCTTTTGATTAGCTGTGATTTCTAGAGTATGTTTGTTCTTTATGAGTTTTAGCGGAGTCCTACTTTTATCCCAGACCAATTATCATGATGGACATCCAGTTCCTGTCCTGTTGGTTGTTCTTACATTCTCAGCATACATACGTGTCTCATGAAAGTAGCTCAGTTTTTATTTCAATTAGAAGTTGGTTACCACGATAGTGCTTCAGCTTTTGCAACTCAGTTGAGGGAGCTACTTGGGAAACAGAATCATCCATGAAGTCCAAGTACCCTCATCTTTTTCCTTCTGATCCAGTTTCAGCTTGAGGTAGTAGTTCTATCCTTAGTATGTCCCTCCGATCCTATTCCAACAGTTCCTCTTATGATTCTAGCATGCATCCATGTTTTATGAAGATAGTCTATCATGTTTTCAAGTTAAGAAGTTTAGTTTGGATGTTTACCCTTTGACCTCCATGTTCTGTTGCTGGTTGGGATATTTTCTCTTCAGATTTCCTTTGTTTAGTCTTCATTCGAGGATGAATGATCCCAAGGGGGAGATATTGTAACACCCCAGAAACCTATCCAACTATCTAAGTTGAAATCTCAGAAAAATTCCATGTCTCAAAAATGACGGATACAAACCACGAACGTGGTTCAAACTACGAGTCGTGGAATGAAGCCGTAGTGAGGTATCTGCAAGGTTGGCCTCTGGTCTGAGAACCACGAGTGGGTTCTACAGACCGTAGTTCATTCTATTGTTTGTGATTCCACTCGTGGAATTAGACTTGTAGGCAGACTGTGTTCCCTGGAACCACAAATCTAGTCTACAGCCCGTGATTTGAATGATGGGTCCATCCTGTCGACTCGTGGGATTGGTTCAGAGAATTGACATGTTCCCTTCATTTCACGACTTGACTCTATGACCCGTTGTTTGAATGACGGACCATCATTTGAAGTCGTGGTTCTACATTAAGACCAGCTAAGTTCCCAGTGACGATGAGTCCATTTGACGATTCGTCATCCAAACTACGGCTCTGTCTTGTTGACCTGTAGAAACTCTTTTGCAGCCTGAGTTTTCCCATCAGGAATCACGAGTGAAACCATGGGTCATGGTTCAACTAATGACCCATGGAACCAATGCGTAGAACCTGAAGCCGACCAAATTTCCTGATTTTTCTAAGTTAAATCCAAGGGGTATTTTTGTTATTTCCCACCCTTTTAACTCCTAAATGATGTCATTTTGGCTATTTCAAGTAGGGTTTTCACCCTTATTAGCCTAAGTTCCTCCTAAGATCTTCATTCTTCTATCAAAAATTAAAATTTCCCCCAAGCTCAAAGTCTCAAGCTCCAAGTTCAAGCCTCCTAAGTCTTTCCAATTCAAGTGGGTTAGCTTCAATCAAGGTATGCGGGTCTTCAACAATGGGTTCCTTTCACCCTTGTGCCCAAAATCCCCAACCCTTATGTTGAATTATGAACTTATGAAATTAGGGTTTGATCTAAAGTTGGGGAAATTTTATGAAATCAATTTCTATGTTTAAATTCATGGTTTCCTATTGATTATTCATGATTTGATTATGATTCGCTTATTGGGTTTAAAAGTTCAAGCATGAAAGTTGATTTCTAGCATGAAACTATGAATTTGCATATTTTCAAGAGAACGTTGGCATGATTAGATATCATGGCCTTTATGTATTTATGAAATTGCTTGCCAAATTCTTCAAGTATGAATTTAGAAAGAAAATCATGTTTTGAATTATGGCTATGCTAAGCTTTATGAACTATGATATGAAAGTTGCATTATAACCGATGTGTTTTCATGCTTTATGAATAAGATTTGTCATTGGAGTATGCCCATATGAAATTATGAGCTATATGTGCATGTTTAGGTAGTAGTATTTAGCACCGAGTTGGATGGGGTGAGAGTACCCTTAGTCCCAGAAACTACGTTGCCAGCGTAGGTTATGATATGATATGATATGTGCCTTCAAGGCTTATGAGAGTGGATCCACTTCTTTATGTATGGTGTCCTTGCCTTAGCTGGTCATATGAAAACTTTGCCAACTAGGGTTATATAGTTGGGTATGGTGATTTGTTCCTTGGCAAGGTTCACAGTAAACTTTGCTAACAAGGGTTATATAGTTAGATTCCATGTAGCTCACATGGTCTCATGTCGGTTATAAGAAAATCCCGTATGTATGTCTTCAAGTTTTCTAAGCTTTATGAACTCTTTTATGAACTCCTATTTTGAAGTGGGCTCTTGCCTCATGATTTAGCTTTCCATTATGATGTTTTCTCATTAAACCCTATTACGTATGGATTATGTTCAAGTACGTTTTAAATCATGATTTCAGTTGTTAAAGTATTCTTATCATGTCTTCTTCATGTTCATGAATTGCCCGCATACTTAGTACATTTTATAGTACTAATTCATATATTGCTGCATCCTTTGATGATGCAGATTCAGGTGTCCCTTCAAAGATACGTGGCTAGAGTTCCCGGCCACTCTCAGTCAGCTTTGGTGAGTCCTCATGGGTCGAGGACTAGGATTTACTCTAGCTCTCATTTTCCCTTTCTCTTCAGATTGTCGAGTTGGTTGGGGTATTGTCCCATCAACTCATTATGCTAGTTTTAGAGGCTTTTCAAACATAAATGTTATCAGATGATCTTTGGGTTGTATTCCCTATTCGACTCTCTATCTATGAATATACTTCCTGTTTTGGATTTTCTTATGATGCTTCCGCTATGTTTTCCCTTCATGTTGCTTGAGAATGCTATGACAAAGGGTTAGCTTGGGATCCTTGTGCTCCTGAGTCCCGTGTTACATCTAGGGGGTAACCTCGGGGATTGACATGCTCACAGGTTAGAAATAAATTATAGCAACACTAAGGCATAGAAAAGCAATAGTTGACCAATTTTTGAGTTATTCGGGTACTCAGACTTCCCCATAAAATAACACAATCATTACAAGACCAAAATTACTAAGAAATGTATACTCAATGATTTACCCTAAGAAGGACGTTATCCCATCAATCATCAGGAACATCAAGCGATATAACTATCATGAAAATCACATTCAAACGCACAATATTCACTCTTGTTCAACCAACGCGCTCACCAGATAATTAATAATTGAATAAACTACACAAGAGCACAATGATTCATGATTTCAGCCCAATCACAATAATATTTGAAACAAACTTGTAGCAATGATGATTTTCCATTAAGAATAACATTACCCAATCTATGATAGAGCCAAATCATGCATCACCAATGAGTGAGTTACTCAGACTTCACCCCAAACTCATAATTATGGACTCAAATTCATCACAAATAACATGCATAATCCTAAAAATAAGATCTACCAAGTTTTTCACAACCCATGACAACAATAAGACCCAAAAATTTTAGTTCAAAAATCATATCTCAAACACAAATACACTATGGTAGATTCAAGTAGGATGCTTCACAAATATTACTCCCAAAACACTTAAAAATAATGATTTAATATAGGAGAACATACCACAAGTGAAGATGATGGATGTCAAAGTAAAAAAATGGAGCGTGGAAGTTCTACAATGTGAACCATAAAATTTACACCAAAAAACAAGTGGTGTAGAGGCAGTGAACTGGTGGTAGAATGGTGGAGAAGAAAGCATAGGATGTGGGGAAGAGTTGTGAGAGTTGAAGGAGATTTCGAAGAGAGTTTTAGGGATTTTGGGAGAGTTATGGTGGAAAATACAGAAGTAGGGCGATTTAAAGGTGACAAAGAAGAAGAAACAATGCAGGTCATTTCTAGGTCGTGTCCAGTCAATGGGTAGCACAATAAAATTTAAATGCATACCTGAGCCTGTAGTGCCACATGAATTTTTGCCTTGGCGACTTGCATTTTGCATGTTGTTCTGTAGGTGATGTTTTTCAGCTAATTTAGTGGTAGTGCACTGGATAGGACCTGCGATGGCATGTGCGAGTCATGATTCCATATGTGCAATTTGCTCGTTACTTCGCAGATGCCTTTGATTTCAATTTGTTTCTTTAGTGTACTGCCAATGGGGTGCGAAGCCACCTGCATTCGCTAGTTGGCATATGCAAACTGCAGGTGGTGCCGCACATCCTCCTCGAGAGTTTTTTATACTTAGCCATTTTTCTATCTCCATGCATTCCTAAAACACACTAAACACAACAAAGAAGTGAAGTAAATAAATAAAAATACTTGGGTTGCCTCCCAAAAAGCACTTGATTTTACATCGCGGTACGATAATAGTACCTCAAGTATCTGTCATTGCTCGAGATCATTGATAAATTGGTAATCTAAAAACTTATTGAGCCTTTATTCATGAATTATTGTCATGTTTTAATGAGAATTAGAGGTACTTATTGCCTTTAATGATGAAAAAGCAGGTACTCTTGGTCAAAAGTAGAAAATAAAGGAATTGAACTCAAAGAACTCAAAAAGAGTTAAAGTGTGAAGGTGATCGAATACAAGTTAAAATCTAACAAGAGGTGCGGCTGACATGCGATCCGCATAATGCGGCGTGCAGTTTTCACCTCCCTTCGCACCTCACCACTGATGCAATTGACATCACTAGTCTGAGGGAAAAGATACATGTGATACGCAAAACACCTGGTGCAACCGCAAGCAATAGTATGATTCCCCCAAGCAATTGAATTGATTGATTTATGTTAAAACTATGGTGCTTGAGAATAGACCATAAGATATATATTTGGATGATTGAGAGATTACCAAATATGACTAAAACTTATGCTACCCATATCATTAATCGAGAATTTACATAATTAATCAAATACCCTAACCCTTTGTAGAACTCCATCAGAAGCATACCCCTAGCCTCCTTCTAATTGATTACAAATCTTGTGTTTACATGCTTTTGTGTTGAAATTGAATTTGATACGTAAATTTCCCTTTCTAATTTCCCTAATCTTTACTTTTAAGTTGTTTGAGCATTTTCTCTCTTAGTGATTATTTCTCGACAATCTCTTAGCGAATCATTACTCCACTCTCCATGGATTTGATCCCAACCATCTGTTGGGTTACTTTTGTTTTGCTTAACGATTGCTACCACCTCCTTTGGGAGAGTTCTTTTGAGTGTCATAAAAAATGGCACCGTTACTGGGGAGTGGTTTTTGAGTCGCCAATTGATTGTTGTTTAAGTTTGCTTTGTTGAGTGTTTCTTCATTTTTACCCTTTTGTAATTTGTGATTCTTTGGAAAGGTGACATGAGTGAATCAGGTGACCAAGAAAGCATAGATGGATATATGGATGCAGACCATGAACTTTTAGTCCATGGTGGCATAGGTTCAATCCTCCTATCCCTCAATGTTAGAAATGACGTATTTCATATTATGAGAACTATGATCCATCTGATTCAAATGAAGGGTCTATTCGGAGGGTTAGCACATGAGGATGCCAACTGACAAATTTTGAACTTTATTGAGATATGTCATCCCTTAAACATCAATCATATTTCAGAAGACTCCATCCGGCTCCAATTATTCCCATTTTGGGAAGCAACGACTTTGCTTGAAGAGCTCCCAGAGGGCTCTATTACAACGTGGAATGGCCTAGTTGAGGCATTTTGGTGAGATTCTTCCCTCCCTCTCGGATGATGCAATTTAGGAATGATATTACCAACTTTTTCCAACTCCCGAATGAGCCATTGCATGAAACATGTCTAAGGTTATAAAAAAAGCTCTGATTGTGTCCGAATCATGGTTTGCCTGACAATGTCCTACTTCAAAGCTTCTATCGAGCCTTGGACTTGATGAACAAATATATAGAGAATTACCTCGCGGGCGGAACATTTATGGACCAACAATATGATATTGCCTTGGCTCTCTTAGAGCGGATAACAAAGACAAATCATGCATAGCATACTAAAGAGGCTGATGTTTCCTCGGGGGTGAATTCGTCCATTATGACGAGTGAAATAAGGTGAAAAGAAGAGGAGAGAGATGAAACGATGGATAAGATATTGATAAAATTGATCTATTGGATAAATATATGATGGGGGCTGGAAATAAAAGTGTGAATATTGTGAGGACCTACGGTTCTAAAGCTTATGATGAAGGTGTGTATTCCCCTTAGATTTGGAGGCATGTTATCTTGTGCCGGGTTCTTGACCCGAATACCAAGGTACCAACCAAGGTCCTTGGTGTCCGAGAGATGAGAACCAAGGTTTGAACAGGGACAAATGAAATCAATAAAGAGATAGAGAGCCAGCTAAACACAATGAAGGTCCATGGCATTATCGTGAAAGAGACGATGATTGTTACAATCATCATAGTACCAACCCTTCTATGCCTCCACCAAAAGGCCGATGTGTCTCCCTACGAACCAATAGTGAGTAACCCTGGACATTCTAAGATTGAGGACATGTTGTCTCAAGTCTTGAAAAGAGTTGAATCGACGGATAGTAGGGTAAAAGAATTAAAAAGCAAGGTGTCCACTCTTCACCAAATGGTTAGCTCCTATTCAACATCTATCAAGCACCTAGAACCCTAAATGAACCATCGCTCCTCATAAATGAACCCACGTATGAAAGGTACCCTTCCAAGTGACACACTTGCAAACCCGAAGAATAATAGCCATGTGATGAAAATAGTCACCCGGAGTGGAAGGATGCTTAGTGAAGTAAAGAAGCCAAAAATTGAGGTTGTTATAGAGAACGAGGACAAGACACAAGAGGATGTTCTGGGTGAGAACGAAGTTAATGAGAATTCAAATATTGGGGTGAAGCCTAATTCACCCAATGTGATTGAAAATGATGAACATCCTAATGAAGAGAAGGATAAGACCGAGTCTCATTCTCAAATTGCTATTGATTTTGAGGAGGATGATCCAAGTGTTCCACAACCATTTCCAAAGGGACCCTCTCCATACCCTCATATATTGACCAAGAAAAAGAAAGATGCTTAATTCAAAAAGTTTGTCGACATATTCAACAAGCTAGCCATTAATATTCCTTTGGTTTATGCTCTTACACAAATGCCGAGGTATGCAAAGTTTATGAATGATATTTTGAAAAAGAAGCGAGTGGTTGAAGTGGGGATGGTGGAAGTGTCCCATAACTGTAGTGCAGTAATGACAAGCAATATTGCCCCTAAACAAGAAGACCTGGAGCCTTCACTGTCCCATGTACAATTGGAGTGTTTTTGTTTTGAAAGGCATTATGTGATCTCGGGGAAAGTATAAACTTGATGCCCCTTGTGATTTTCAAAAAGTTAGGCTTAGTCACTCCTAGGCCTAAACCGATGAGATTGCTAATGGCCGATCATTCAATTAAATGCCCAGTGGGGATATTGTTTGATTTGTTAGTCAAGGTAGACAAGTTCATCCTATCGGCCGACTTTGTGGTTTTGGATTGTGATATTGTTCTTGAGGTGCCTATAATTTTGGGCCGACCACTATTGGCAACCAAGAGAGATTTGGTTGATGTGAAGCTTGGAGAGCTTAAGTTCCAAGTGGGGAGTGAGAAAGTTATATTTAATGTATATCAACCCACCAAACCACCAAACAAATTTAGAGTTGTGTCTGCGATTAATACCGAGGGAAAGTTGATTGACGCCCTTCGTGAGTGTGAGATGAAGGAGTTACCCGAATCTATGGCATTGTCAACTTGGAAATAAGATAAGATGATGAAGATTTTGAGAAAGAACTTCCATCACTTTAGATGGGGCCATGCCAATTAGATTGGCATGCTTATGAGAAATGATTGAAGATTGAAGTACTATCATGGAGCCATGATATAAAATCAAGCACTTCTTGGGAGGCAACCCAAGTGATTTTTTTGGGCTTGTTTTAGGAATGCATGGAGATGGAAAAATTGATTTAGTGAATAAAAGGGAAAGATGGCACGTGCAAAGGGTCATGCGGTTCGCACCATCACTTATGCAAATCACATAGGGAACTGCACCCCTAACCAGTAAGCTGAAAGAAAAACAAATTTAGAGGTAACGTGTGATAAGAGAAGAAAATCGCATCTCCCGTTATGCGTGTCGCACCTCCATTGCACCCCGAAATAGAAATGTGCAACGTTTCAAGAGAAAAATTGGCTGGTGCAAAGTGATGTGCGATCCGTACATTGGCATATGCGAATTGCACATCGCAACGTACTTAGGTAAGTTTTTAAATTTTTCTTGACCTACCTATTTACCGACCTGACTCATAGACTGATCTTCAACCTTTCTTCTTCTTTTCTCTCTAATAAATTGTCACCCTCCACCTCTTTTCTCCATTATACTCCCATAAACATCCATAACTCTCTCCTAAAATCCTCCAAATCCCTCAAACTTCCCCCAAATCTTTTTCCATCTCACCCATACTCCTCCACCACCGAGTCCCCATCAGTCGCCATCTCTTTTTCTGGTCAAAAGTTGGGTCACCATTGTTGGAACTCCAAAGCTTCAATTTTTGCTTTATCCGCCCTCTTCTCTACTTGTGGTAAGTTCCCCAATGTTAAATCCATATTTTTAAGTAGATTGGAAATAATTATTATGTAGCATGCTAGTTTAATCTTTTATGTTTATCAGGGGTGAGATCCAAAATTTTTGGAACCCCTATTTTTTGGTATATTGTTGATTTTTCTTGTGATAAACATGGTAGATCTAGTTTCTGTGATAATGTATGTATTTTGTGTTAGTTTTTAGCCCTGCAATTTTATGTTTTTAGGTGAAGTCTGAGTAACCTACTTGAGTTTATGCATAGTTTGGCCTTATGATAGATTCAGCGATGTCATTTTTAAGGGAAAATCATCATCTTCGCAAGGTTTTTGTTGAATCATGTTGTTTGGGCTGAAACTATTGTTACCACTACGCCTGTGTGTTGTTTCAATTGAATATGATTATTTGGTGAGTGCTTTGGTTGAGGAGATTGAATTATTATGCGAATGAATTTGCCTATGTGCTTTTCATGAAGGCTTGAAGTTCCTGATGATAGATGGGGTAACATCCTGCTTAAGTTAAATTGTTAAGCTTGTAGTTGATTGTGAATGTGTTTGAGTTTTCCAGGGAAGTTTGAGTACCCAGATAACTTGGGTTTTGGTTAAATCATGTTTAGGACTTGTTCCATTTGAACTTCT
This sequence comes from Jaltomata sinuosa, assembly GCA_003996215.1. Classification (NCBI taxonomy): domain Eukaryota; kingdom Viridiplantae; phylum Streptophyta; class Magnoliopsida; order Solanales; family Solanaceae; genus Jaltomata; species Jaltomata sinuosa. Next base: position 388,832 of record QJPP01000232.1, on the reverse strand, counting down.
AATGTCTTTGTGGATAACTGCTGGTTTTTTATGTCAGCAGCCATGTGTGCTCGGTCAGCAGCAATCTTTTTTTATGTTTACTCTTTGACCTCAATGTTCTGTTTTTAGTTGGGCTATTTTCTCTTCAGCTTTCCTTTGTTTAGTCTTCATTCGAGGACGAATGATCCCAAAGGGGAGATATTGTAACACCCCAGAAACCTATCCAACTATCTAAGTTGAAATCTCAAAAAAATTCCATGTCTCAAAAATGACGGATCCAAACCACGGACGTGGTTCAAACTACGAGTCATGGAATGAAGCCGTAGTTAGGTATCTGCAAGGTTGGCCTCTGATCTGAGAACCACGAGTGGGTTCTACGAACCGTAGTTCATTCTATGGGTCGTGATTCCACTCGTTGAAGCAGACTTGTAGGCTGACAGTGTTCCCTGGAACCACAAATCTAGTCTACGTCCCGTGATTTGAATGATGGGTCCATCCTGTCGACTCGTGGGATTGGTTCAGAGAATTGACATGTTCCCTTCATTTCACGACTTGACTCTACGACCCCTTGTTTGAACGAAGGACCATCATTTTAAGTCGTGGTTCTACCTTAAGACCAGCTAAGTTCCCAGTGACGATGAGTCCATTTGACGATTCGTTATCCAAACTACGGCTCTGTCTTGTTGACCTGTAGAAACTCTTCTGCAGCCTGAGTTTTCCCATCAGGAATCACGAGTGAAACCACGGGTCATGGTTCAAATGATGACCCATGGAACCAACGCGTAGAACCTGAAGCCGACCAAATTTCCTGATTTTTCTAAGTTAAATCCCAGGGGCATTTTGGTCATTGTCCACCCTTTTAACTCCTAAATGATGTCATTTTGGCTATTTCAAGTAGGGTTTTCACCCTTATTAGCCTAAGTTCCTTCTAAGATCTTCATTCTTCTATCAAAAAGGAAAATTTCCCCCAAGCTCAAAGTCTCAAGCTCCAAGTTCAAGCCTTCTAAGTCTTTCCAATTCAAGTGGGTTAGCTTCAATCAAGGTATGTGGGTCTTCAACAATGGGTTCCTTTCACCCTTGTGCCCAAAATACCCAACCCTTATGTTGAATTATGAACTTATGAAATTAAGGTTTGATCTAAAGTTAGGAAAATTTTATGAAATCAGTTTCTATGTTTAAATTCATGGTTTCCTATTGATTATTCATGATTTGATTATGATTCGCTTATTGGGTTTAAAAGTTCAAGCATGAAAGTTGATTTCTAGCATGAAACTATGAATTTGCATGTTTTCAAGAGAAAGTTAGCATGATTAGATATCATTGCCTTTATGTATTTATTAAATTGCATGCCAAATTCTTCAAGTATGAATTTAGAAAGAAAATCATGTTTTGAATTATGGCTATGCTAAGCTTTATGAACTATGATATGAAAGTTGCATGATACCCGATGTGTTTTCATGCTTTATAAATAAGATTTGGCATTAGAGTATGCCCATACGAAATTATGAGCTATATGTGCATGTTTTGGGAGTAGTATTTAGCACCGAGTTGGATGGGGTGAGAGTACCCTTAGTCCCATAAACTACGTTGCCAATGTAGGTTATGATATGATATGATATGTGCCTTCAAGGTTTATGAGAGTGGATCCACTTCTTTATGTATGGTGTCCTTGCCTTAGCGGAGCATATGACAACTTTGCCAACTAGGGCTATATAGTTGGGTATGGTGATTTGTTCCTTGGCAAGGTTCACAGTCAACTTTGCTAACTAGGGTTATATATTTAGATTCCATGTAGCTCACATGGTCTCATGTCGGTTATAAGAAAATCCCGTATGTATGTTTTCAAGTTTTCTAAGCTTTATGAACTCTTTTATGAACTCCTATTTTGAAGTGGGCTCTTGCCTCATGATTTAGCTTTCCATTATGATGTTTTCTCATGAAACCCTATTACGTATGGATTATGTTCAAGTACGTTTTAAATCATGATTTAAGTTGTTAAAGTATTCTTAGCATGTCTTCTTCATGTTCATGAATTGCCCGCATACTTAGTACATTTTATAGTACTAACTCATATATTGCTGCATCCTTTGATGATGCAGATTCAGGCGTCCCTTCACAGATACGTGGCTAGAGTTCCCGGCCACTCTCAGTCAGCTTTGGTGAGTCCTCATGGTTCGAGGACTAGGTTTTACTCTAGTTCTCATTTTTCCATTTTTCTTCAGATTGTCGAGTTAGTTGGGGTATTGTCCCATAAACTCATTATGCTAGTTTTAGAGGCTTTTCAAACATAAATGTTATCAGATGATCTTTGGGTTGTATTCCCTATTCGACTATCTATCTATCAATATACTTCCTATTTTGGATTTCCTTATGATGCTTCCGCTATGTTTTTCCTTTATGTTGCTTGAGAATGCTATGACCAAGGGTTAGCTTAGGATCCTTGTGGTCCTGAGTCCCGTGTTACATCTAGGGGGTAACCTCGGGGCTGGACATGCTCATATGCTAGAAATAAATTATAACAACACTAAGGCATAGCAAAGCAATAGTTGACCAATTTTTGAGTTATTCGGGTACTCGGACTTCCCCATAAAACAACACAATCATTACAAGACCAAAATCAGTAAGAAATGTATACTCAATGATTTACATTAAGAAGGACGTTATCCCATCAATCATCAGGAACATCAAGCGATATCACTATCATGAAAATCACATTCAAACACACAATGTGCTCACCAGATAATTAATAATTGAATAAACTACACAAGAGCACAATGATTCACGATTTCAGCGCAATCACAATAATATTTGAAACAAACATGTAGCAATGATGATTTTCCATTAAGAATAACATTACCCAATCTATGATAGAGCCAAATCATGCATTACCAATGAGTGAGTTACTCAGACTTCACCTCAAACTCATAATTATGTACTCAAATTCATCACAAATAGCATGCATAATCCTAAAAATAAGATCTACCAAGTTTTTCACAACCCATGACAACAATAAGACACAAAAATTTTAGTTCAAAAATGAGATCTCAAACACAAATACACTATGGTAGATTCAAGTAGGATGCTTCACAAATATTACTCCCAAAACACTTAAAAATAATGATTTAATAAAGGAGAACATACCACAAGTGAAGATGATGGATGTCAAAGTAAAAAAATGGAGCTTGGAAGTTCTACAATGTGAACCATAAAATTTACACCAAAAACCAAGTGGTGTAGAGGCAGTGAACTGGTGGTAGAATAGTGGAGAAGAAAGCATAGGATGTGGGGAAGAGTTGTGAGAGTTGAAGGAGATTTCAGAGAGAGTTTGAGGGATTTTGGGAGAGTTATGGTGGAAAATACAGAAGTAGGGAGGTTTAAAGGTTACAAAGAAGAAGAAACAATGCAGGTGATTTCTAGGTCGTGTCCAGTCAATGGGTAGGTCAATAAAATTTAAATCCATACATGAGCCTGTAGTGCCACATGAATTTTGCCCTTGGCGACTTGCATTTTGCATGTTGTTCTGTAGGTGATGTTTTTCAGCTAATTTAGTGGTAGTGCACTGGATAGGACCTGCGATGGCATGTGCGAGTCATGATTCCATATGTGCAATTTGCTCGTTACTTCGCAGATGCCTTTGATTTCAATTTGTTTCTTTAGTGTACTGCCAATGGGGTGCGAAGCCACCTGCATTCGCTAGTTGGCATATGCAAACTGCAGGTGGTGCCGCACATCCTCCTCGAGAGTTTTTTATACTTAGCCATTTTTCTATCTCCATGCATTCCTAAAACACACTAAACACAACAAAGAAGTGAAGTAAATAAATCAAAAATACATGGGTTGCCTCCCAAAAAGCACTTGATTTTACATCGCGGTAGGATAATAGTACCTCAAGTATCAGTCATTGCCCGAGATCATTGATAAGTTGATAATCTAAAAACTTATTGAGCCTTTATTCATGAATTATTGTCATGTTTTAATGAGAATTAGAGGTAATTATTTCCTTTATTGATGAAAATGTAGGTACTCTTGGTCAAAAGTAGAAAATATAGGAATTGAACTCAAAAAGAGTTAAAGTGTGAAGGTGATCGAATACAAGTAAGAATCTAACAAGAGGTGCGGCTGACATGCGATCCGCACAATGCGGTGTGCAGTTTGCACCTCCATTCGCACATCACCACTTATGCAATTGACATCACTAGTCTAAGGGAAAAGATACATGTGATACGCAAAACACGTGGTGCAACCGCAAGAAATAGTGTGATTCCCCCAAGCAATTGAATTGGTTGATTTATGTTAAAACTATGGTGCTTGAGAAAAGACCATAGGATATATATTTGGATGATCGAGAGATTACCAAATATGACTAAAACTTATGCTACCCATATCATTAATCGAGAATTTACATAATTAATCAAATACCCTAACCCTTTGTAGAACTCCATCAGAAGCATACCCCTAGTCTCCTTCTCATTGATTACAAATCTTGTGTTTACATTATGCTATTTCCCCCAATCTTTACTTTTAAGTTGTTTGAGCATTTTCTCTATTAGTGATTATTTCTCGACAATCTCTTAGCGAATCATTACTCCACTCTCCATGGATTCAATCCCAACCATCTGTTGGGTTACTTTTGTTTTGCTTAACGATTGCTACCACCTCCTTTGGGAGAGTGCTTTTGAGTGTCATAGAAAAATGGCACCGTTACTGGGGAGTGGTTTTTGAGTTGCCAATTGATTGTTGTTTAAGTTTGCTTTGTTGAGTGTTTCTTCTTTTTTACCCTTTTGTAATTTGTGATTGTTTGGACAGGTGCCCATGAGTGAATCAGGTGACCAAGAAAGCGTAGATGGATATATAGATGCAGACCATGAACTCTTAGTCCATGGTGGCATAGGTGCAATCCTACTATTCCTCAATGTTAGAAATGATGTATTTCATATTATGAGAACTATGATCCATCTGATTCAGATGAAGGGTCTATTCGGAGGGTTGGCATATGAGGATGCCAACTGGCAAATTTTGAACTTTATTGAGGTATGTCATCCCTTCAACATCAATCATATTTCGCAAGAGTCCATCCGGCTCCAATTATTCCCTTTTTGGGAAGCAACGACTTCGCTTGAATAGCTCCTAGAGGGCTCTATTACAACGTGGAATGGCCTAGTTGAGGCATTTTTGGTGAGATTCTTCCCTCCCTCTCGGATGATGCAATTTAGGAATGATATTACCAACTTTTGCCAACTCCCGAATGAGACATTGCATGAAACATGTCTAAGGTTTAAAAAAAAAGCTCTGATTTTGTCCGAATCATGCTTTTCCTTACAATGTCCTACTTCAAAGCTTGTATCGAGCCTTGGAATTGATGAACAAATATATAGCGAATAACCTCGCGGGCAGAACATTTATGGACCAACAATATGATATTGCCTTGGCTCTCTTAGAGCGGATAACAAAGACAAATCATGCATGGTATACTAAAGAGGATGATGTTTCCTCGGGGGTGAATTCGTCCATTATGACGAGTGAAATAAGGTGAAAAGAAGATAAGAGAGATGAAACAATGGACAAGATATCAATTCAAATTGATCTATTGGCTAAATATATGATGGGGGCTGGAAATAAAAGTGTGAATATTGTGAGGACCTGCGGTTCTAAAGCTTATGATGAAGGTGTGTATTCCCCTAGAGATTTGGAGGCATGTTATCTTGTGCCGGGTTCTCAACCCGAATACCAAGGTACCAACCAAGGTCCTTTGTGTCTGAGAGATGAGAACCAAAGTTTGAACATGGACAAATGAAATCAATAAAGAGATTGAGAGCCAGCTAGAGACAATGAAGGTCCATGGCATGATCATGAAAGAGATGATGATTGTTACAATCATCATAGTACCAACCCTTCTATGCTTCCACCAAAGGCCGGTGTGTCTCCCTACGAACCAATAGTGAGTAACCTCGGACATTCTAAGATTGAGATCATGTTGTATCAAGTCTTGAAAAGAGTTGAATCGACGGATAGTAGGGTAAAAGAACTAAAAAGCAAGGTGTCCACTCTTCACTAAATGGTTAGCTCCCATTCAGCATCTATCAAGCACCTAGAATCCTAAATGAACCACCTCTCCTCATAAATTAACCCACGTATGAAAGGTACCCTTCCAAGTGACACACTTGCGAACCCGAAGAATGATGGCCATGTGATGAAAATAGTCACCCGGAGTGGAAGGATGCTTAGTGAAGTAAAGAAGCCAAATATTGAGGTTGTTGTAGAGCACGAGGACAAGACACAAGAGGATGTTCTGGGTGAGAACGAAGTTAATGAGAATTCAAATATTGGGGTGAAACCTAGTGCACCCAATGTGATTGAAAATGATGAACATCCTAATGAAGAGAAGGATAAGACCGAGTCTCCTTCTCAAATTGCTATTGATTTTGAGGAGGATGATCCAAGTGTTCCACAACCATTTCCAAAGGGACCCCCTCCATACCCTTAGATATTGACCAAGAAAAAGGAAGATGCTTAATTCAAAAAGTTTGTCGATATGTTCAACAAGATAGTCATTAATATTCCTTTGGTTTATGCTCTTACACAAATGCCGAGGTATGCAAAGTTTATGAAGGAGATTTTGAAAAAGAAGCGAGTGGTTGAAGTGGGGATGGTGGAAGTGTCCCACAACTGTAGTGTAGTAATGACAAGCAATATTGCCCCTAAACGAGAAGACTTGGGAGACTTCACTATCCCATGTACTATTGGAGAGTTTTTATTTTGAAAGGCATTATGTGATCTCGGGGCAAGTATAAACTTGATGCCCCTTGTGATTTTCAAAAAGTTAGGCTTAGTCACTCCTAGGCCTAAACCGATGAGATTGCTAATGGCCGATCATTCAATTAAATGCCCAGTGGGGATATTGTTTGATTTGTTAGTCAGGGTAGATAAGTTCATCCTATCGGCCGACTTTGTGGTTTTGGATTTTTATGTTGTTCTTAAGGTGCCTATCATTTTGGGCCGACCACTATTGGTAACCGAGAGAGATTTGGTTGATGTGAAGCTTGGAGAGCTTAAGTTCCATGTGGGGAGTGAGAAAGTTATATTTAATGTATATCAACCCACCAAACCACCAAACAAATTTAGAGTTGTGTCTGTGATTAATACCGAGGGCAAGTTGATTGACGTCCTTGGTGAGTGTGAGATGAAGGAGGTACCTGAATCTATGGCATTGTCAACTTGTCAATAAGATAAGATGATGAGGATTTTGAGAAAGAACTTCCATCACTTTAGATGGGTCCACACTAATTAGATTGGCATGCTTACAAGAAATGATTGAAGATTGAGGTACTATCATGGAGCCACAATGTAAAATCAAGCATTTCTTGGGAGGCAACCCAAGTGTTTTTAGTTTTTTTTTGGCTTGTTTTAGGAATGCATGGAGATGGAAAAATTGATTTAGTGAAGAAAAGGGCAAGATGGCACGTGCGAAGGGTCATGCGGTTCGCACCAGCACTTATGCAAATCACATAGGGAACTGCACCCCTAACCAGTAAGCTAAAAGAAAAACAAATTTAGAGGTAACGTGTGATAAGAGAAGAAAATCGCACCTCCTGTTATGCGTGTCGCACCTCCATTGCACCCCGAACTAGAAAACTGTGCAACGTTTCGAGAGAAAAATTGGCTGGTGCAAAGTGATGTGCGAGCCGCACATTGGCATGAGCGAATTGCACATCGCAACGTACTCAGGTAAGTTTTTAAATTTTTCTTGACCTACCTATTTACAGACCTGACCCATAGACTGACCTACAACCTTTCTTCTTCTTTTCTCTCTAATAAATCGTCACCCTCCACCTCTTTTCTCCATCATACTCCCATAAACATCCATAACTCTCTCCTAAAATCCTCCAAATCCCTCAAACTTCCCCCAATCTTTTTCCATCTCACCCATACTCCTCCACCACCGAGTCCCCATCAGTCGCCATCTATTTTTCTGGTCAAAAGTTGGGTCACCATTGTTGGAACTCCAAAGCTTCTATTTTTGCTTTTTCCTCCCTCTTCTCTACTTGTGGTAAGTTCCCCAATGGTAAATACATATTTTTAAGTAGATTGGAAATACTTATTATGAAGCATTCTAGTTTAATCTTTTATGTTTATCAGGGGTGAGATCCAAAAATTTTGGGACCCCAATTTTTTGGTATATTGTTGATTTTTCTTGTGATAAACATGGTAGATCTAGTTTCTGTGATAATGTATGTATTTTGTGTTAGTTCTTAGCCCTGCAATTTTATGTTTTTAGGTGAAGTCTGAGTAACCCACTTGAGTTGATGCATAGTTTGGCCTTATGATAGATTCAGCGATGTCATTTTTAGGGAAAATCATCATCTTCGCAAGGTTTTTGTTGAATCATGTAGTTTGGGCTGAAACTATTGTTACCACTACGCCTGTGTGTTGTTTTAATTGAATATGATTATTTGGTGAGTGCTTTGGTTGAGGAGATTGAATTATTATACGAATGAATTTGCCTATGTGCTTGTCATGAAGGCTTGAGGTTCCTGATGATAGATGGAGTAATGTCCGGCTTAAGTTAAATTGTTAAGCTTGTAGTTGATTGTGAATGTGTTTGAGTTTTCCAGGGAAGTTTGAGTACCCAGATAACTTGGGTTTTGGTTAAATCATGTTTAGGACTTGTTCCATTTGAACTTCTAATGTCTTTGTGGCTAACTGCTGATTTTTTATGTCAGCAGCCATGTGTGCTTGGTGAGCAGCAATCTGTGCTTGATTAGCCATGATCTTCTTCAATATTTCCTCAATATTGCTGGCCTGAGTGTTGTTCTGCATACCCTGATGATGCTAAAACTGCCGAGGTTGAGCCTAATTAGTGCCCTAAGAGTATATGGGTTGACTATGCCAGTTGTTATTGTAGGCATTACCATAGTTTTAATTACCCTTCTGTGCATTTCCCAAAAAATTTATTGACTCAGGATTTGCTCCACACAAGTGTGCCGAATCTAGCAATATTATGGTCAAAACTTTCAACAAAAGTGTGAGCTAAAACCTCGTTAGTCTACTGGTGATCTGGGCAATCTCTGATAAGAGACTTGAATATCTCCCATGCATTATAGAGAGTTTCGTCTGGTTTTGCTTGAAGCTTAGAATCCTTCTCCTCAACTTTACAGTTTTACCTGATGGAAAGAATCGAATGAGCAACTTCTTTGCTAGGTCGTCCCAAGTTGTCATTGAGTTTCAAGGTTCTGCCTTTAACCATTTCTTTGCTTCTCCCAAAAGTGAGAATGGGAAAAGTGTGAGCCTCACATAGTCTGTGGAGACTCCTACGGGAATGAACGTGTCACTTGTCTCCAATTTTTTTTAAAGATGGACCTGTGGATCCTCATGTGACAAGCCAGTAAACTGTCCGCTTGTGTGCAATAATTACACCATGTTTTGTTTCAGCTCAAATCTGCCTCTTGCGGCTGGCTTTTAGATGCAGGAGGTCATATTAGTTGTGAGTGGGATTGCCACTTTGTGCACTATCCTGTTGGCTGGTGATTCCTCAGCCATTTCTATAGGAATGGACTCGCTTTGTTGAACTTGTGCCTGCAAATTCAGTGAGTAAGACCAAGCTGTTAGCACTTATCAAATGAAATAGTAAAACTAGGAATTAGAAGGTTGCTAATTCTCAAGTCCCTGGAAACGGTGCCAAAAACTTGTTGCTCCCAAGCACACACGCAAGTGTACATAGTCGTGCAAGTAATAAAGTGGCTCGTGCAAGTCGAATATCGATCCCACAGGGACTTGATATTTTGCAGACAAACCAACTTAATTATTACTATTGTAGTTAAATAAGTGTGATTTGTAACCAAGAGTTTGAGCTTTGTTTTTTTAACTAAATACTAGAAATAACAATGATATGAAATTTAGATTGTAAACAATATATGGAGAGATCCAGGGTTAAGGCATTTACTTCACATTCATGCATAACTATGGTTTCTAGCTGGTGTTGGTGTTACGGGCTCTCTTCTCTTGGAGGAACCAATATCGAAGGACTGGACAAGTAGTCCTTGATACGATCAAAAGCTTGCTGGCACTCCTTGGTCCAACTAGTCGGCGCATCTTTCTTTAATAACTTGAAAATGGGTTCACAAATAATCGTTGATTGAGCTATGAACCGACTAATGTAATTCAACCTTCCCAGGAAACTCATGACCTCTTTCTTGGTCTTCGTGGGAGGCAACTCCTGAATTGCTTTGACCTTTGAAGGGTCGAGCTCGATGCCCTTACTACTGACTATAAATCCCAATAGCTTGCCACCTGGCACTCCGAAAGACCACTTTGCGTGATTCAGCTTTAGGTTGTATTTCCTCAGTCAGTCAAAGAACCTCCTTAGATGAGTTAAGTGATCCGAAGTCTCATGGGATTTGACAATCACATCATCTACGTACACCTCAATCTCTTTGTGAATCATATCATGAAAAATGGTTGTCATGGCCCGCATATAAGTAGCACCCGTATTTTTTAGACCAAATGGCATCACTCGGTAATGGTAGATACCCCAGGGGGTGATAAAGGCTAGTTTCTCTGCATCTTCTTCATCCATTAAGATCTGATGGTACCCGACAAAACAATCCACTAACAACTGCATCTCGTTCTTCGTGTAGTTTTCAATAAGGATATGAATGTTGGGCAAAGGAAAGTTGTCTTTGGGACTGGCCATGTTTATGTCTCGATAGTTGACACAGATTCTAATCTTCTAATCTTTCTTAGGAACTGAGATGATGTTGTCCAACCAAGTCAGATATTTTGTGACTTCTATAACTCCGGACTGAATTTGTTTGGTCACTTCTTCCTTGATTATCATACTTAGATCTGGCTTGAACTTTCGAATCTTCTGCTTGATGGGATCAAACCTTGGATTAATAGGCAGCTTGTGGGAGACTATGTCTGTGCTTAGCCCTGGCATATTGCTATAGGCCCAGGCAAACATGTCGATGTACTCTCAGAGCAACTTAATGAGTTCCTTCTTCTTTGCTTCTGTCAGATGGACACTGATCCTGGTTTCTCTGAGCTCTTGGTTGTCTCCTAGATTGACCGCCTCGATTTCTTCTAGGTTAAGTTTTTCTCGATTCTCAAAGTCGTTTAATTTTGTTGTCAATTTCTCATCATATTCTTTGAAACCATCATCATCTGACTTGGGTTATTTGTTAAACTCTTGACATGACATCACAGTGGAAGGTTTTATCTTATTATTACTGAAACCAAAATGAAACAAGTTAGAAAATAAAAAGCAAGCACAAACAATTTTTGAACGGCAAATATTTCTAAATAAGGAGGCTTTCATTAAAATCCAGAAATGTTTACAAACTATGGCTACCAGCTACATAAATGTAGGTGCATGCCTTTAGGAAAGCAGTAAACAGTACGAGAGGATTTAAAACATAAAGAGCGGGTCACGGAGCCTCATCCGGACCATCGCCGAATTTTGTAAAACAAAGTCTTTGTCTACCCAGTCGAGTGGAGAGTAGCCAAAGGAGTGGCGACCCAGTTCTGTAGATTTTTGTCTGGATGGGCATCCCTAATCGTGGGTGCTTTGGGGATTTATTCCGTTATAGCATCACATTCCTTGAACATATCTCCTATTCCATCCTCTAACCCATCGCTCAGAGGACTAATACGTACTGGGAATGACTGATATAGATGAGGAAGTGGTTTAGGCAATCCTGACTTCTTCTTCTTCCCGGCTCTAGCCTTGTCTTTTCGGATCTTGTACCCTAATCCGTGCCTGGTTGTCTATCCGGGAATACTCAAGGGCTATGTTATACCATCAGAGTCCTTTCCTAAACCAAAGCCTGGCTCGTATCCGCTCCTTAACATCGTGGTTGCAAACATCTTATAAATCGGTGGCATGGGAATTTCAGGAGCAATATCTTCTCCAGTGGCATTGAAAATCTCTATTGTGTAGAAGTTACTCCCCCTCGGGACTTCCTCAATTAAAAGAACATAACCATTAAGATGACTCAAGTGACTTTCTTCTTCGTGGATTACCACCTCATGTTCTTCCCAAACAAATTCCACCATCTGGTGCAAGGTTGATGGAACAGCTTCGGCTCCGTGGATCCATGGCCTTCCTAAGAGCATGTTATAGCTGGCGGCGATGTCCATGACTTGGAATTTGGTATGAAATTCGGCAGGTCCCATTTGGATGTACAAGTTAACTTCTCTGATAGTGTCCCTTTGAACTCCGTCAAAAGCTCTGACATTAATGGTACAAGAAGGGAAAATTTACACTTATGATTGGTCTTTGGAAATGTTTCATTTGACGATTGTGATCATGTAAATGCTTGAATGAATAAGTTGTGTTTGTATATATGAAATTGATTAGAGAACTTGAAATAATTAGTGCACTGTGTTATGTCTTGAGAGATAGAGACTTTGAACCATAGGTTCACATTGATTAAGAGGTTGGGTACCATGCTGATATAGATATGGTTATTGTATTATGGATTGGGTACCACGCCAGTATGATTATGATTATTGTATTAGGTATCAGGTACCAGGCCAGTATAGATATGGTTATTGCTATGTATTGTATACCATGAGATGATATGGTACATGGACTCTGGTGCGTCCTCCACATGTCATGACTAGTTGGAAAGAAATAAGTCCCTTTAGTATGTGTGTACACCCTTACATTTATGGTTACATTTACAGTGTCATCGTATAGTGTGATTTGGAAAGGCATATTGAGATAAGACTAAGGGTACTGAGTTACATTTGTGAAAGTGAGGTAGACCTAGATCCCCATCAGATACGACTGTTAAGAGTATGAATACTTGACTGGTTATGATGATATTTGGTGACTTCTATGATTGTTACAACCCTGTTTGGCTAGACTTGAGGTGATTGTTATGTCCTTGATTGTTATACTTGATATGTTTTTTGTGACTGTTATGTCCTTTGTTGTATCAAGATAGATTTTGAAGATTGACAAAGTTGTGGAACACATGCAGGGAACATGTATCTGTGACTTGTTTCTCTCACGCAGAATCTAACTAGGATTAGGAGTAGGCAGATGACATGGATATAGGAGCAAAGTCATGTGGAGAAAACGTGTTTATAAGGAGAGTCCAGCTTGCACAAAGTTTTCTTTCATAAGGAGGAATCCCACAAGGAAAGAAATCAAGGAGATTGAATTGACAAGTCCTACAAGGATAAGGATTCCCAAATATGGAAGGAAATCAAACCAAAACAAGGAGAGGACTCTCAGTATAAATACAAGAAAGGTTTCACAAAAACCTTACGCACTTAAAAAGAAAGGTACAAGCAGAACACAATCAAATTGAGTGAGTTCATATTTGAAAGAGTTTTGAGTGAAGATCCAAATGCAGCCAATACAAGAAACCAGATTGAAGAACGTGTTCCTTAAGTCTATGCATTATAGTTCTTGAGTTAAGTTAATTGTATTGTTTTTTGTTGAGTTGTAATTGTTCATTCTTAGTGCCAATGAGTTATAAACTAGTATAAGAGTGAATCTTCAAGTTGGGATAACTCGAGGTCTTGGGCATATAAACCTGGGGAGGTTTGTGGTGTGCTTTAGGAATTAGAGTTTATTATTCCATAAGTTACAGAGTTTGTAATCTTGTGTTAAGGCTCATTGTTTTAGTGGAGTTGGGTTAAATCTTACAGAGGTGTAGGTCGTGGTTTTTACCCTTTGTGAGCTGGGGGTTTTCCACGTATAACATCGCATGTTCTCTTTACTGCTTTATACTTAAGCATTCGACAAAGGAACAAATTGCTTAACCTGTTCCTTAGGAAAATTAGGAGGTCAGTATTCTAATAATTGGTATCAGAGCAGGTTATTTTAACAAGAGTCTATTAACTCAAGATAAGATCACTATGAATTTTCCACCTCCTCTTAGACACAGTGAAGGACAACACATCAACAAACCACCTCTTTTCAATGGTCAATACTACCAATGGTGGAAGACTATGATGGAAGACTTTATTTAGGCGGAGGAATATGAGCTATGGACCAGAGTTACCGATGATCCTAAATTCCCGATGATCAAGGATAATGAAAACAAGGACATTCCCAAACCAAAAGATCAATATGCTGAGGCAGATTACAAGATACTGGGGAAAAATGCAAAAGCCAAGTGCATTCTTGTATGTTGACTTGGACTAGATGAGTTCAATCGAATCTCCAGTTGCACCATTGCTAAACAGATTTGGGATACGCTTGTCAATGCTCATGAAGGCACTACTCAAGTGAGGAAATTCCGAATTTCTAAACTCTCCACTAAGTATGAAACCTTCAAAATGAGAACGGTGAAACTCTCCAGGAGATGATTACTAGATTCACCACTGTGGTAAATGAATTGATGTCCTTAGGTAAAATATACACCACAGAGGAACAAGTTGACAACATACTAAGGATCCTGCCCAAACCATGGGAAATCAAGGTCACTGCAATCAGAGAAGTAAAAGATCTGACAAACATATCATTAGATGAACCGGTAGGCAATCTAAAGACCTATGAAAGGAATATTGAGAGCACTAAAAGAGGTGAAGAAAGCAGGGACAAAACTCTTTCTCTTAAGAAAACTGAAAGTGATGAATCTGAGTTGGATGATGATGACATTGCCCTAAAAAGCAGGAACTTCAAAAAGTTCTTCAAAAAGACAGGAAATTTTGAAAAGAGGAAATCATCACCAAGCAAAGAAAGGAATGTAGACAAGGGGCAAAATAGTGGTAGCTTCAAGTATGGAAAAATTGACCATCAAGTCAAAGATTGTCCTATGTGGGAAATTGAATGGAAGAAGGACAGAGATAAAAGGGAAAGAAAAGAGCAAGTCAGTAGAAAGAAGAAAAAGGATGCTGGTAAAGCTATGTATGTTGCTTAGGGACTAGGTTCAGACCACTCAGGAGACAAGGATACATAAGATGTTTCCCTGATGGACATAGAGGACAATGTATCAAACTCTGAGTCAAACACTGAAGAAACTAAGGTAAATCTCCTTGATCTCAAGGACAAGCTAAAAATCTTCTCTAAGAAAAAATTGTCCTCTCTAATAATGACCTTTATTGATAATTTTCAACAATTGAGTGAGAACAGAGATCAGTTGCTAGCCTCCTTGACCAGTTTAAAATTTTAGTACATTGACCTTGAAAAGATCAAATCTGATCTAAAATGGAAAAATCAATCTCTCAAGGAACAGGTACAGCAACTTGAAATTGACACTCTCTCTCTCAAGTATGAAATTTTGAAACAAACGGTTATTAAACAGGGGAAGGCACACAAGAGTGATGACTAAATCAGGTGTGAACAAGATCTTAAGAGGTTCAAGGATGAACTATATGTAGAAAGGGAAAATTCCAGAAGAATAAATCTTGAATTAGCCAGAACCAAATATGAGCTCAAAAGAGCAAATAAATGGACTCAATCTTCAATGTTTGTCACTCAGCTGGGTAATAAAACGTATAGCACTAAAACTGGAATAGGCTTTGATAAAGAATTTTCTGAAGGAACATCTAATTTTTGTACTCACTGTGGTAAGGTTGGTCACCTAAGGGAAGCTTGTCCAATTGCTAAAGCTCAACATAAAAAAAATCAAAGATGCTTTTAGAAGAAAAAATAGGCATGTAAACAGAAATGTTCCTCCCTTAAGGAACAGGTCTGCACAAAAGAAACAGCCTGTCAAAAAATTGCCAAAATGGACCCATAGAGATCTAAGTCATCCCTTTAATCAAAGGAAAGGACCCAAGCTAGCCTGGGTTCCTAAAACTAACCTTTAATCTCTTTTGCAGGAAAGGGTGAGAGGAAGCAAGCAATATTGGTACATGGACAGTGCTTGCTCAAGACAGATGACAGGAGATAAAGAAAAAATCCTCTCACTAGCAGAAGGAAAATGAGGGAATGTGGCCTTTGGAGGAGAAAAGAAAGGTAAGATCACAGGAGTTGGTAAAATAGGTAAATCTAAAGAGAACTCAATTGAAAAGTTATACCATGTTGAAGGACTGAACCGCAATCTACTCAACATCTCACAACTCTGTGACAAAGGAAACAAGGTAAACTTCTACTCTACAAGTGTGGAAGTGATAGACCTAAGCACTGGGGAAACTGTCTTGACTGGATAAAGGTATAAGCATGTATACACTGTTGATATCTCAAAGGTCCCTGCTGAGGATCTGGTTTGTCTTAGTGTGATAGACAAAGACCCTCTGCTATGGCACAAAAGATTGAGGCATGCTAGTCACGTTCAACTGAACAAATTGATCTCCAAGGACTTGGTAGTAGGACTACCTAAAACTAAGTTCAAGGAAGATAGAGTTTGTACTGCTTGTGCTCAAGGTAAACAGGTAAGATCTTCTTTTAAAACTAAGCAGGTGATAAGCTCAACCAGATCCTTGGAACTGGTCCACATGGATCTTTGTGGCCCCATGAGAGTAAGAAGCAGAGGTGGAAAAAAGTATATGTTTGTACTAGTTGATAACTACACAAGGTACTCTTGGATAGTTTTTCTTGCTTCTAAAGAAGATGCATTTGAGGCATTCTGCACTTTAGTGAGAAAACTGGAAAATAAACTTGACAAGCAACTAGTTACAATCAGATCAGACCATGGAACTGAGTTTGAAAATGCAAAATTTGCTGACTACTGATCCACCCATGGTATTGATCATAACTTCTCTACTCCTATAACTCCTCAACAAAATTGGGTAGTTGAAAGAAAGAATAGAACTTTGCAGGAGATAGCCAGAACCATGATGATAGTTAGTAATGTGGCTAGGCAATTTTGGGCTGAAACTATTAACACTGCTTGCAATATACTCAACAGATGCATTTCCAGGCCTCTGCTAGACAAAACTTCCTATGAATTACTCAAAGGCAGAAAACCTAACATCTCTCATCTGAGAGCTTTTGGATGCAAATGCTTCATCCACAGTAATGGAAAGAATTTGTTAGGAAAATTTAATGCCAGAAGTGATGAGGGAATCTTTCTAGGCTACTCTTCACGTAGTAAAGCTTATAGGGTGCTTATTAAAAGAACAAACTGTGTAGAGGAAACTATGAAAGTTGTATTTGATGAAAGCAATGTTATGGCTAACCAAAGTGTGCAAGAAATTGATGAACTATCACAGGCATATGAACCAGTTATGTAGGAACAGGTTAAAGAAACAGGTTCAACTGATGTTGAAACTGACAGACACAACAAGGTTGATGAAGCTCCAGTAGTTGACCAAAATGATAAAACCATGAGTCAACCAAATGAAGATGAGGATCAAGCGATGAGGCATAAGAGCTAGTAGTCAAAGGGTAAAAATATAAAGGCTCACATCCAATAGACAATATCCTTACTAATCTGAGCACTGGCATAACAACCAGATCTGGACTGAAGAATCTCTGTGCCTTTGAATCCTACTTGTCCATGATAGAGCCCAAGAAAATCAATGAAGCCTTGCAAGATACTGATTGTATCATTATAATAGAAGAAGAGCTCAATAAGTTCAAAAGGATTAAGGTATGGCACTTGGAACCAAAACCAATGAATAGAACCATCATAGGTACCAAGTTTGTGTTCAGGAACAAGTTGGATGAAAATGGAACAGTCACAAGGAACAAGGCCAGACTTGTGGTCCAGGGTTATAATCAGGAAGAAGGAATAGACTATGATGAGACCTTTGCACCAGTAGCTAGATTAGAGGCAATCAGACTTCTCATAGCCTTTGCAGCCTATATGGAATTCACTCTCTACTAGATAGATGTGAAAAGTGCCTTTCTCAATGGGTTGTTGAAGGAAAAAGTGTTTTTCAAACAACCTCCAGTATTTGAATACTCTGACTATCCTGACCATGTTTACAAGCTTGATAGATCCCTCTATGGACTCAAACAGGCTCCAAGAGCATTGTATGAAAGGTTGTCAAAGTTTCTTCTTGATCATGACTACACAAGGGGTAAAATTGACAACACCCTATTTCTCAAGAACAAATAAAGAGACTTCTTGGTGGTGCAAGTATATGTTGATGACATCATATTTAGAGGTACTAGCAAGGCCCTCACAAAGGATATTGCTGCCCTAATGAGCAAAGAATTTGAAATGAGCATGATGGGAGAGCTCAACTTTTTCTTGGGGATCCAGATAAAACAAACCCCTTCTGAAAAAATGATTCACCAGTAGAAGTATGCCAAGGAGCTACTCAAAAAGTTCAAGATAGAAGATGCAAAGGAGATAGATACTCCAATAGCTATAGCAACAAAGTTAGGTCTAGAAGGAACAAGTCTAGTAGTGGAGCAGAAGCTGTACAGAGGAATGATTGGATTTATCGTATATATTACAGCCAGCAGACCTGATATTGTCTTCAGTGTAGGTCTTTGTGCAAGATTCCAGGCCAATCCCAAGGAACCCCACTTGAAGGTTGTCAAAAGGATCCTCAGATACTTGAAGGGAACTACTGACTTGGGACTATGGTATCCAAAAGGTAGCAACTTTGAACTTGTAGGATATGCTGATGCAGACTATGCAGGCTATTTGGTGGACAAAAAGAGCACTACTGGAATGACACACTTCTTGGGATCATGTCTGATCTCATGGGCAACTAAGAAGTAGAACTCTGTAGCCCTCTCCACAGCTGAAGCTGAATATATGGCTGCTGCCTTATGTTGTGCACCATTACTCTAGATCAAGCAAAAACTCAAGGACTTTGGGTTGAACATTGATTGTGTGCCTATCTTTTGTGACAATACAAGTGCAATAAATATTGCCAAAAATCCAGTTCAGAACAAAAGGACCAAGCACATTGACATAAGACACCACTTCCTGAGTGATAATGTGGAAAAGGGATTGATCTCCATGCACTTCTGTGCCACAGAGAAGCAGATTGCTGACATATTCACAAAGACTCTGGTAAGGGATAACTTTGAAAGGAATAAGTTGGAACTGGGGATGATTAAGATCACATGAGTACCCCCAGTGATTGGCTAATGAACACTGTACATATTGCATTTTATTTTTAAATTCTTATGCTCAGTCTTGTACATTTAGTTGTATGTCCCTTTGCCACTTTTAAGGGTTCAAGTTGCTTAAGCACTATAACTGGGTATTTGTATGTTCAACAGGAAATTAGGACATCAGATTGGGACAAGAACTCAATGCAAAATTAAAAAATCAAGGTATGTGCACTATGCTTAAAGAAATTGATTGCTCAAACTATGCATGTGTACCTGTCCCTATTACTTGAACCACCAAGAAAATCATTAACCCTAAAAGCCTAAAACTGCCACTCTCCAAAAAGGAAAATAGATCTAATCAAATCAGGTCACTTTTGACGTGATTGGACAGTTGTTAATCAAAGATCTCTTCCCTAGAATAGGACTCTTCCACTTAAAGGATTCTAATAAATGTCAAATGGATAATTGCCTTATTTAAAGTTCTTTTTGAACTCATTCTCCTCATTCACTCCAAATATCTTTTTCTCCAATAGTTTCTTCTTTGAAACCAAAACCCTCTTTCACTTTTTTTTCTTACGTCTCAACAATGGAACCTCAATCACCCTCCTCTCCCAAATGACCAGAAGCAACCACTAGTTCCTCCATATCACCCACTCATGCCCTTGTTCCCTTTAAGGAACAGGTCACTGTAGTCTGCCTCCCTCCTGTTATTCTTGTTGATTCTCAGGGAATGGCTCATATGGAGCAATTTGCAAAAGTTCTGGGTGATGATTTGATTGGTAATGACTCTAATGCAATTGTACCATATGAAGAGTAAGATGAAGCTTTGGAAATTTTTAGTGCTAGTCATGAGGGGGAATTTGAGGATGAGGATATGGTGAGAGATGAGGAAGTTCAGGAGGATGCACATTATAAGGTGGAAAACTCAGGGAAACCAACAGCTAAACCCAGTTCACCTGTTGGAGAAAAGGAGGATGCATCTGCTAAGGAGGAAGCTAAGGATGAGAGCTCTGGATTAAGGGAACAGGTTCAACATACCCATTCAGCACCTAATGCTGAGGATGATGACAACACACCAATTGCCAACTTAATTTCACAAAGGGTAAGGTCTCGTTTACACAAGGCCTCAGGCAAAGCTGTTCGAATACCAGATGATGAACTTGAAGAAGCTCCTCCTGCTCCTGTAGCTATGCCTATCACTGTTCTAATGACAAGGGCCACCAAGAGGGGTCTAGAAGAAAGTATGGTTGCCTCAGTAGCCAAAAGACCTAGAGCAACTAGAGGTACTTTTGCCCCTCCCCCTGATCCCATTGATGTCTTGGATGATGAAGTGGAGGCAGATGAAAGAAGAAGGAAAGGAAAAGGTGTTTCTCCCTCAAAACCACCAAAGAAACAGGTCAGGAAGCCTTCCTTCCAGGGGTTCTGTCAAATCCCAGCTAGTGGATGAGCCCACTGATAGTGAGGGAGATGATCATGGACTTCCATCCTTGGAGTCTCATGAGAAAGATGATACTGATGATGCTGCTTCTCAGGAGAATATGGAGGCTGATCTCCCTGAGCATATGGAAGAAAAGGATGACACTATGGAACCTATTGATGAGTCCCCTGACGCTAGAACTGAAAGGTTGATCAATTTTGGAATAAGAACTGTGGTAAGGGGTAGGGTATTGACTGGGTTTGGTAGAGATGAGATGACTGAGTTGCTGGGCTTAGTAGAGGCACAAGGTTGGTCAAACCTGTTCCTTCAGGGTAATTCCAGAAGAAAGATGGCAAGAGCTGAGATAATTCAGTTCTATGTGAATGCCACTGGGAAATCTTCCTCTATCTCCAGCACAGTAAGGGAAGTATCTTTCACTCTCACTCCTATTCTATTAGCCCATATCTTGGGGGTTCCCAATTCTAGTTGGTATCACTATGTGAAGAGGCAATTTCCTCCCTTGGATGGGTTGCCCTATGCTGTGGAGATTTCTAGGAGATTTTCTAATGACCCTACCTTGGAGGGGCACTGCAGGGTAGATAAGAGGGCTATGCTTCCTCTCCATCAGATATTGTTTGATGTGGTGCACAAAATAGTGCTTCCCAGGGAACAAAAACGCATTGAGGACAATTTTATGGACCTCACCTTGATGCAGTTGTTGCTCTCTAGGATTCCTATAAACTTGCCAAGACTTATACTCTGTCATATGCATAGGATCTGCAAGTAGGATAGGACCAAACATGCTTAGGGGTATGGCTTTTGGCTGGCAGAGGTCTTTCAACACTTTGGTGTGCCTGTTCAAGCTTGGAAAGATCAGACAACTAAAGATGTGATAGGGACTTTGAATCAGGTTGTTGTACCTACTCCTCCTAGGGGGCCCAATGCACCTTTGCAGAGGCTAAGAGCAAGTTTGGTTGCCAAAGATTAAGAGATTGCTGCTATGATGGCAACCCATGATGAAGAATTGGATGAGCTTCATGACTCATATGGGGTTGAGCATGCACTACTAATGGAAGAAAATGCAAGGCTCAGGGCTGAGGTTGCACAAACATATGCTGCCTTAGCAACTGAGCAAGCCACTAATTCTGCAAGCCTAAAGGGCCTCTATGAGCTACTCAAGAAGGACCCTCCTCCTCCCACTGCCTAGTCTGCCCATTCTAGCCTTCCCAACCTTTTCTTTTGTTCTCACATATGCATGTTTTGAGCTTTTAATTTCTATTTCTAGTGTACATGCTTTGTGATTAATAATATGTTGGGTTTATGTTCTAATCTCATCTTGTCTCCTGTGCACTTGCAAATACCTTGATATAGCTAATTGAGCTCTTACTTTTTGAGTGTTTTCATAGGTGATAGCCCTAGTGGCCATGAGTGTAGAATACCACTTGAATTGAAATGTTGTGTGTCTTCACAGTGTTTTATGATGCCAAAAGGGGGAAGATTGCTGCTTGTGTGGTATTTATAACCCATTGGTCTGACCTGTTCTTCTAATGTGTTCTTTTTGCAGTTTGCCTTAAGAAAACTGACATGATACAGGTGGAATTCTTCATACAAGAAGCAAGGGTTTGTCATCATCAAAAAGGGGGAATTTGTTGGATCAAGGTAAATTTTGAAGATTGACAAAGTTGTGGAACACATGCAGGGAATAGGTATCTGTGACTTGTTCCTCTCACGCAAAATCCAACTAGGATTAGGAGAAGGCAGATGACGCGGAGATAGAAGCAAAAGCGTGTGGAGAAAACATGTTTATGAGGAGAGTCCATCTTGCACAAAGTTTCCTTTCATAAGGAGGAATCCCACAAGGAAAGAAATCATGGAGATTGACTTGACAAGTCCTACAAGGATAAGGATTTCCAAATACGGAAGGAAATCAAACCAAAACAAGGAGAGGACCCTCAATATAAATACAAGAAAGGTTTCACAAAAACCTTACGCACTTACAAAGAGAGCTACAAGAAGAACACAATCAAATTGGGTGAGTTCATATTTGAAAGAGTTCTGAGTGAAGATCCAAATGTAGCCAATATAAGAAACCAGATTGAAGAACGTGTTCCTTAAGTCTATGCTTTACAGTTCTTAAGTCAAGTTAATTGTATTGTTTTTCATTGAGTTGTAATCGTTCATTCTTAGTGCCAGTGAGTTATAAAATGGTATCAGAGTGAGTCTTCAAGGTGCGATAACTCGAGGACTTACGCACATAAACCTGGGGAGGTTTGTGGGGTGCTTTAGGAATTAGAGTTTATAATTCCTTAGGTTATAGAGTTTGTAATCTTGTGTTGAGGCTCATTGTTTTAGTGGAGTTGGGTTAAATCCTACAAAGGTGTAGGTCATGGTTTTTATCCTTTGTGAGCCAGGGTTTTTTCACGTATAACATCGTGTGTTATCTTTAATGCTTTATACTTAAGCATTTAACAAAGAAAAAGATCGCTTAACCTGTTCCTTAGGCAAATTAGGAGGTCAGCATTCTAACATCCTTAATTGTTATACTTCACATGTTATTGATGACTGTTATATTCCTGATTATTATACTTAAGATATTGTTGGTAAAGGTTATGTCTTGATTGTTATACTAGATATTTCTATAAATGAAGCTTTATTAACTAACTGTGTTGATTTCTGGGTGAACTTTAGATGTAGGTGAGAATTGACAAATACTAATGGTATTAATTAAAGACAAACAAATAGCTAATGTTATATGTGAGTTTTGGGAGAGAACGAGTTTAATATTGGGGGTTTTGTGGTCACAATGAAAGGTCTAGAAACACTGCTAACGTCTAATCTGGCGGGTTGTAGTGGAGTAAGTATGAGATGATAATGGAAGGAAGAAAGAGCGAGGTAGGATGTTGTGCATATATTTAAATTGGAGTTCTTTTTTAAGTGATGATATTGAGATTATCTGTTATATGTGGATATTTATATGTGTATTGCATGATCTAATCTTAGTCGATCGATGATACCTACCAGTACATATGGTTTATTGATACTACTTTTGCTACATTCTTTGGGTATATATGTGCGACAGGTTGACTGAAGTTACTTGTATGAAGTGAAGAGTCTCCATCAGCAACTTGTGTGTTCTATTTCACAGTTGAAAGTTGTGTCATATTTTCTGTTATCGTATTCCTTAGTAGAAGCTTTTGTATAAGTCTAGACCAGGTCTTGGAAAAGGTTGTATTTATTACTTTTTCGAACAATTGTACATTTTCAAGGTTTATTTAAATTTAGGATTTGATTTTGCTTTCGGATACTGGTATTTAAATTGTTAAAAAAACTTCATCTTAATTGATAGATTGGGTAGTAAGTGTCTCTCTTATTAAGTTAGACTTGAGTAGGTGCCCGTATAACCTGTTATAAATTGAATTATGACACACGCAGGTATGATACATGGATCATAGGTCATCCCCTACAGGTCATGACTAGTTGAGCAAGATTAAAGTCCCTTTAACATGTGTGTATAGATGAGTCATTATTCTTAGTATGGTTATGGTTCAGAGTAAAACTGATGAGATACAGAGGCTATACACGTGTGAAAATAGTCCAGAGACAATTCCATAATTTTGTTGTGAGTGTTTAATAGTGCAGCATTTTGTGATGACTTATTCTGTTTGGTGACTTCTATGTCCTCGAGTGATTGACATTGATATATCTGAATTTGGATGATTTACCTGGTTGTTGTGACTGCCTGATTATCTGAGTTCTTGGTTATGTATTATTGTACCTGTCTACTTGCCTTATTTGATTCATGATATATACTTGTTACTAATTTGAGTCAGCTTATGATACCTACTAGTACATAGTATTTGCATTGATTCTACTTTGACACTTTCTTTTGAGTGCAGTCTTTATTCCAGAAACTTCATCACAACCTCATATCTAGCGCATTCAAAGGACCGATATGAGGGTGAGTTACTCCTATCCATGTTGTCACAGATTTATTTAGTGATATATATCTATCTTTCCATATATTATTTTATTTTTTAGTTGCTTTTGGCTACTCTTAGACATGATTTAGTTAGAGTTCTTGTACGGTGACTTTCAGATCTTGGGGATGCAATAGTTAGTTTTTCGCTTATTTATTTATTATTAGTTAAGACTTTCATTATTATATCTTGAGTTGCCTTATTACGGTTAAATAAATCAGTAAGTGATTGATTTAGTTGGTAAGACATGGTTCTTCCACTAAGGGGTAGTGTGGTGCCACTCACGATCGTTTGGATTGTGACAAAGCTAAATCAAGAACACATGGTAAGGAATAAAAGAACAAAGATTTTTGAAGTATCACAGAGACTCTCAAAGATAAGCACTAACATCTCTGTACCGACTGACAAGATTCTACTTGACATTGCTCAAGACTCATATGACCGATGAACCTAGTTCTCTGATATCACAATTTCGTGTCCTAAAATACCTAAGTTGTGATGGCACCTATACCCCGACCCATTAGGCGAATCAATTCATAATGTTAATACAATTCCATTATTATGAAGTAGTAATAAAGTATTAACTTAGTCAAAACATGATAACATAGCCAAAATATCTCAGGTGTGTAAAATACATCAAACACACAAGAAATTTTTATATAAGTGAAGAGCTCTACAGAACTAAATAAACATGTCTAAAATAACAACTACGTTGTCTGAAAAGAAATAGATAGACATGTAAAAGCACAAATGGAGTCCAATGTTACAGATCTACGAAAAAGCACACCTTGAATCTCCAAGCAATACTCTCTAGACACAATCACGATCTCCACTAATATCAATATTAATATCCATATAAAAATTACAGCAAGTATAATATGAGTACAAAAATAATGTATACTCAACAAGTATCATCGATCGACCCTAACAATATAGTGAAAAGGGTTGATCTTTAGAAATACTTGCTTAATATTGTGGAGTACATATGAACCAACAAATAACAAAAATCAAAAGTGCAAGTAGTCAACCAAATCTGGTTAGCATTTAAGTAAAAATATAATATATGAAATATATTTAGAAATAGCAGTCAATGGATCAACGATACAACACTTTCTCTATATAAAGCATAATTTAGCGCACTTCCAACTAACCTGTGCGCACGCTGCTTCGCTGGGGTGTCTAGGAGCAGTGATCCATGAGGGACAACCTCATTGTCCATATGCCGCTCAAACAATATCTGCATACATATCAATATATAGTACATATGATATCAATGTACATATAAAATACTCATTATTGACAGTCTCAGCATGTATATACAATACTCAGCGCAAACAATCTTCACGTGCATATCATAATTAAATCAAAATGACATATGCAATTGTATGACATTTAAACAAAGCATGATCAATAGCTAAACATGACATCTGCATGCACATTACTCATGATATAGCTTGAAACCATTTCTCACAACATCTTTTTGGCATGGTATTATGTTAAAGTAATCAAATAATAAATCAAAACAATCATAAGAAAACATAATAAGTAAATAACCCTAACGTGTCACTCAGTACCCGCATAACTGCTTATCACCTAGAATATAGATTTCCCCTTACCGTTAGGATATTTCATAAATTATTTAATAGGAAACAAATTTCTCCAGCAAAGTCAAAGATTTAACTCACCTCAATCTGAAGCTTTTCAAGCACAACAAAAAGTATGAGAGTACATTTGGTATGTAGTAAGGTCTTACAATACTCCTAGCACAAAGTTAAGTTGAAAGCTTCCTTACCGATTTAGTTTCGGGCTAAGTTCAAATGAGGGTCAAGTTCAAACAAGCATTCCTCCTAGAATATAAAGAGTCAGGGGTCCCAATACCAACCAAATTAAAGATCTCTGAGTCCTCTTGCCAACGCCACCAACAGTTCGTCAATCCTCTTCCCGAGTAAAAAGTTATGACTGTTTTACTGAAGACTGTCCGCGCTGAAAAATTTAGTCCGCTGTAGCGGGATTTAGGTCACTATAGCGGGACCGCCGTAGAGGTTGGCCATCCGCTATAGTGGAATGACGGAACCAGAAAGCCCATAAATGAGTTTTATAATCTCATTCTCCCTTCTTTAGTCAAAAACAGAAGAGGGTTGTTCCAAAAAATCTCCTAGGCTGCTCCAAAGTTTGGGAGCTATGGAGAGGAGGGATTCCGGCTAAAGGGACGTGGAACCATGGATTCAGGCCTGTAGAATCGACAGGGAACGCCTTCACGGAGCCATAAAGGGCATCGAACAGCTGCTCGACATCCAGGTAGACTAGGTTTTTCGTTGAGTAGACTTTGACCTGTTTTCATTTTATACTATTGTGTAGATTGATGGGAGAATTCATGTTATAGGTCTTCGGGCACGGAGTCTGGAGGATTATTGTATTGGCCTGGCTATTGATTGAATAGGGAATGATAGGTTCGGGGCGACATGTTCATTCGGGTGGTAAGGGTTCTCCTATCTAGGTGGATTAGAGTAGGTGCCCGCACGGCCCGGTAGTTGGGTCATGACAAATATACCCGTTAGTCTTGCCTAGTTGATACAGAAGAGAAATCACATGCGCTTCACTATCAACCGATGACCATAGGAATATAGGCATTAGGAATAGTCGAATAGGTTTAGAGTTGTTGGCAAAACGCTCAATGTATAGCAAAAATCAACCTGCCACTAGTAACTCAAGAAATCAATTAAATGTACAATAACCCAACTCGATTGTCAAAATACGACGACCCTGGATCTTTTCTCTCATTTGAACTTCGAAACATATAACTTCGGCTTGTTTGCATTTGTTAGTAGTCTACATTCAAAAAAAATCACTCTCATTGGCTTGTTAACTACTGAATAGTCAAATTAAGAATTCAACTTCGAAATCAATTCGTCAAATCCCTGTGGGATTGATAACTGGACTAACCTCCTATATTAATTGTACTACTACGTGGACTTGCATATACATTTAGACGCAACAGTATTAATTTGTGGGGTGCCTTGACATGACCTGTAGGGGCATAAGGAATGGGTTGAATATGTGCAAGAAGCCCTCGAAAGTTCTCTTTCATCTAGAGCATACGTAGTCAAAGTGGGTAACTTCCTGAATGCCGAATTATATTTTATGACTCAAGAGAAAAAAGTGTCAAATTTGTATCATGGCGATTTGCGAGTTGCGACCCCAGAAAAATGGTTTCGCAGTTGATTTCCTTCAATCATAAATGCAGTGATATAATCCATAAGTATTAGTAAATTGTATCCCCTTTTTCAATACAAGCATATGCGTACATTCTCTTTCTCTTACTTTAGAGAAAGGAATTAATGTCATGGAAAAATGAAGCAAGGACCAATAATGGAGGTCAAAGTACTGGTATTAAGTTGACTGTGTCCTGGTCAGCCCTTAATATGTATTCGCCGTGTCACATTTTGTATGACCCATTTTTTTCCCAATACTTTTTGAGAACAATGATACCTTTATCTACTACTACAACAAATTGAGACTAAAGGAATATAAAACTTAAATTGTTATTAATACAATTATTTTTGCCCGTCGAGGAGGCTTGAGGAAGCTAGAGAGCATTAATTTCTGAACAACCAACCAGTATCATGTCATGCAGAGATATGTCACTGTTATGCAAGATGTAAGGGTCATCACCAGTCACCCGCTATGCCCCACTCTAATTTCTGAGTGAGTTTCTTCTTTATTTAAGGAGGCTGCCTCTCTCAACATTCAATAGGGCTGCAGAAGATAAACATAGTAGGACAAGATTTATGAGTATTTTGAAGTTGAAGGCCAAACTATTCATGGCTTCATTCACCAAGTATTCAAGTCAAGAGCTAGGAGTTGTAGTAATTGCTGGTGGACTCTTGATCATTGCCTTTTTATGTCTTGTTCCAATTACAGGTCAGTAGTATTAAGTGTATCTAATGACCACTTCAATTGAATTACTTAGTCCTTTCGGCCATGTCATCCCATTATTATATATACTGTAAAGCGTAGAACGGCAAGAAGAGCTCCCAAGAAAAGAAGCACCCCTTTTACTTCATCAACAAAACCACTTCTTATTTGGTCTTCGTTTTGTTACTCCCCGTTTCAAAATATATGGTGTATTTACCTTTTTACTTTATTTCAAAATAAGTGGTTCATAAATTCAAGAATGTATTATTTTTTCTTTCAATTTTACTCTAATTTAAATAAATTAAAGTTACATTCTTTTTCAAAGCATTTGATTAAGGGTAAGTTAGTACTTCTTACTTTCTAGAACCTAATATTTTTTTAAGGAATATGCCCAAGCTAAAAAGACAAGTTATTATTACGAAAAGAAGGGAGTATTTGTTAGTTGCGATGTCAGAAAAATTATCAGGAAATGAGTAGCAACTCTTGTAATCTATTTATATCTGGAACTTATTTATTTTTAGTTATAAAAAAATGATAAGATCTTTCATGTTTGAATTTCTTTTTGCTTTTAAATATCGCATCTTAATTGTCTTTAATGACATCCTCGACGAACATGCTCTTATAGTCATAAATAAATATATCATGATATCTTTAATGCTATAAATTCTATTAGTGCTTTAAATATGTATTAAAAGTCTTCTTTTTTTTAAACTGGGGCCATCATTATTTTCCTCCTCTAATGCTTTACTCAGTAGAAAGATCACGATTGAGAAGTCGATCTCGTCGTCTTTACAAATTGAAGAAGGCACCGACAACAAATAGTCATAGGTTAAAAATACTATTCTTCGTATCTCAATTTAAGGGACACTTCTTTTTTATAGTGAGTCCCAGAAAACATAACATTTTTTTATATTTAGTAATAATTTAAATTTAAAATTTTATTTTATCTTTAATAAAATGATTCATAATCACATAAATTTTTGTGATTTATTTTAAATCATAAAATTCAAAAGTATTTTTTTTTCTTAAACTTTGTGCCTAGTCATACACCTTTACCTGATATGGAACGAAGAGAGTAAGTTACATAATGGTAAAGAAATTCTTGAATTTCTAATTTGTTACATTCAGAATTAGTTACGTTGAGAAAATAATAATTATTTTTTTCTGTAGTTGTAACTTTAAATGTTCACTTGATGATATATTGACAGGTGGTGTTGAGCTTTCAAACTGGGGAAAGGGAACAAGTGGAGTGAAGGTAGGATCAAGGCCACCAAGGTGTACTGTTGACAAATGCTTGAATTGCAGCCCTTGCATGGCTACACTAATTGCACCCATTCACCAAGGAAAACACAGAATTTCTGCTGCTGGGTCCGCTTCTTCTGAACATGATACTTACTACCTTCTTGCATGGAAATGCAAATGTGGAAATAAGATTTACCAGCCCTGATTCATCTATTTTTCTGTATACTAATATATTTGTAATTTTATAGGTGAAAATATGGTCTATGCATGCCAAACAAAATGGTGTATGCTTGTGTTATATATTAATGTAATTATTAGTGTGTTGCGGGGCTATTTATAATTAAGTGAAGAATACTCAGAGTTATTTTCTTTAAATTTTATCAACCATGTTAAATAAATCCTTACTGCATTTATCATTTCGAAGACATTCTTGATAAGAGACACAAATTATTTATCATTGTTGTCCATCCTCCAAGTCTCACCATAAGGACCTGAGGTATGCATCTTCGTGCTTGCATATTGATTACTCCTTCTCACCTTGTGCATAACTTGTCATTTTTGTTGTTCCGAGCGAAGACAGGATACAACTTAAGAATATTTTTTTCAATATCTCCCTAGCCATATATCATTAAGTCGGTCAAATGCGAGGCACAAAACTGACAAACGTTCCCCAATTTTAGGAAAAAAATGAAAAATAAATCGATGGACTTGATAATGTCTAAAAGTTGCAGGTCGAAAGAGAATCTTACGGTATCTTTTGGTTAAACCGAGGGACACCGTCGACTATTTTAAAAACATAAATTTTAGTTTGTATGGTCAAATCAGTATTAAAAAAATAAAAGAATAGAGTGTCCGGTTTATTTAAATACAATTATTTAAAATTGATTAAAAATACTGACTAGGTTCATCGATTTTTAATCAAATTTTATCCAAAATTAAAATTTATTTAATGTAATATTTTAATTTTTATTGTATTCTAGGGGGTCCGTTAGTTTGTTCGACGTATCGATCATCAAATTGACGAACACTTTTTTATTAAAAGGTGGTCATGGGACACTTTATTAAAACAAACTCAATATTATTTACACAACAAAATGATTAACAGATCCAGCACAACTGGCCCAATCCATTAACCAACAAAAACAAAAGGGCAACAAATAAAGGAGAAAACAAACAAAATAAGGAAGGTCTAGAAGTAGGTCTAGAAGTGAAAGAGGAATGTGAGGTCGTCTTCTTCATATTCACCGACTGTGAATCAAATCCACCGGGGGATTTCTTCAAGATTAGGAGCAGTGATATCAATGTTACAGAACTCAAGTACCTGTGTCTTTGCATGCTTGCATATCTTCAGCTTTCCGCCTTCATCGAGCTAGTAAACCTTTTTTTTTAATGAATCTCTAACATAACTAACACTAACTAAGATTTGGTAGATTCCATCTCTAGACTCCTCAAGCTCTCACACAGACGCTATGGAATCATCTACCGCACGGAGGATCCTTCAACTTAGTAATAGTAGATCGGAGAAAGAATGAACTTCAAGCAGGTTAACTCTTTGAATACAAAAATCTAGAAGTAGGATGTAAAAGGTAGCTGATAAGTTGGTAATCTGTCAACTTATTTAACTTTTAATCATGAGTTATTGCCTTGAATTGATGTTATTTAAAAGCATTTTATAGTTCTATTCTCTTATATGTAGGCATTCTTGATCAATGAAGATAGAAGAGGATTTGAACCCAAATGAACCATAAATGAAAGCTAAGTCAAAAGATAATCAGGAGAAAAGAAATCTTCTCGTGATGTGCGTTGGAACCTGTGTGTCACAAGTGGCACCTGCCAACGCAAGTGAAGCTTAGACACTGCCTACAAACACAGGCACCTGCATGCCGCAAGTCGTCAAGGGCGGTCACAGGTGCCCGCGCAGATGAAGACGCAGGCGAAGACTTGCACGCTGCCCATAAGACTTGGCACATGCGTGCCGCAAGTCATCAAGGACGGTCGCAGGTGCTATCGCAGGTCGAAACTCAAGTGACACAAAAGGTAAAACGGTCCAGAAAAGTTATTGCGTAATTGAGAAGTTTTCAAGACCCATTTTGGGATATATGCAAGGATTTTACATCAAAATTTTTCCCAATTAGAATATTATTCATAGATTACAGTTGGTAGTACATTCTAGAGCTTCTTCTTCCTTGGAACTTGTGAAGAAAACTCCATTGTTAACAACTCTAAGCTTGAAATTGAAGATAGTTTATGCTAATGAATGGAATTGATGATTACCCACTTGGTATATTTTTTTCCTTTACTATGAGTAGCTAAATTCCTTTCTAGGGGTGTGTGCAATGATGTGTGTTTGAAATTGGGATTTGGTATTGATTGTTAGTGCTTATAATTGATTATTATGTGTGGGTCTAGTAGTGTCACGCCCCGAGGCTACCCCTAGACGAAACACGATGCTTAGTGTCACACGTGACCCTAAGCTAACTCATGACATGATATATCTATATAATTTTAATTAAAACATGCACTGTGCGAAAGTTAAAAATAACTTAATATCTGAAGTGGGGAAAAGCCCAAAATATCTGAGTATATAAAATATATAAGAGAGTATAATGAAGTCTGAAGATAACACTAACAACTCATGCTGAATCTAGTCTATGTCTGAAAGCCTCTTACTGGTGTGAGTTGCTGGGACATGCTCCCAGCTAACTCTAACAAGTCTGAAACTGAAATGTAAATACTGAAAAGTAAAGCATGTCTATCATCCTCGAGCTATGAGGTCTCACCACGGAAGCTGCTGAGTACGTACTGAAAGTTGAGCTAAGCGCAGTTTGGATGCTGAGCACCTGAACCTACATCATAAAATGATGTAGCACAGAAGTATGCGTCAGTACTTTGAATATACTGAGCAAGCGAGATATGTGCTGAGCTGAACAATACAATGGCTAAACATGAGAATATGTATGCTGAAGCATAAACTGAGAAGTAAGTTGAGATGCAATGACCAAATGAATATCATGAGTATATAGCATGCTGAACTGAATAACTGAATATAAAGTCAACGCAACATGAGTTTGACTGTGGGATATACTATTGACCGACATACCCCAAGCTGAGCTAACTATGGGGCTAACCTGTAACCCTGTATGGGAGGGTGTTCATACCTTGCCAAGAGTACGAACAAGTCTGACGTGGATCCACTAAACTAATGTCCACAAGGGACAAAGGTAACCAACCTAATCTGACAGCTGACCCCTTTCTGACCTACAGTGGCGCCGTAGTTCTGGGACTTGGGGACTGCTACTAAAGGTCTCAGCCTAAACTGTCAGCTAAGCATTCATCCCCTCGTTCGCTCGGTACTATGTCTACTCCCAACTGAATGTAAGCAATAATGCAATTGTAATACTGGATAGCTCAAAATACTGATAAACAACTGAGAATGCAACATACATATACTAAAAGATATGGCATTCGAATTCTAAAGCATGATTGTATGACTAATCTACCTATCAAGCATAATTCACGAATTTCTGGAATTAACACAAGCTAGGATTTCTGAGTCTTATACATGAACTATACTAAATCTCCAAGAAACGTGTAGTTAATACCATAGAAACTATAGCAGTTGAATTACAATGAATCCCTAAGATTTAGGAACCCTAGGTCTGAACAATTCATGAAGAACTGAAGAACTGACTGAAATCTAAGGACCTAATGGGTGAAAGGAAACCTCTAGTGAAGTCCCACATACCTGGTGAAGAAACCACGGAGGAATACTTTGGATTTTGGGGTTGAACTTGAAGAAGACCTTTACTTGTTCTTGAGAGAAAACTGTCGCCTCTTTTGTTTCTTTCCTTTCTAAGTTTGATGATTTTTAGGAGAATAAATGTTTTAGGTAGATTTTAACTAATAAACTAGGCATAGAGTTGTCAAAATAACATAGCCTAGGCGTTAAAAGAAGTAGGAAAAGTCAGCAATGCCCCTGGAAAATAAATAGAAAAGCTGCTAAAATTCGCGACTCAGGATCCACGGATGGGTTCTACGGCTAGTGAAAAGTTCCACGGCTCGTGGAACCCTGTCATGGTTTCTTGGTCCTGAAAGTTGAGCTACTGGAATAGATTCCACGAGTTGGTTTCACAAATTATGGAAGTTTCCACGGGTGGTGGATCCCACTAGTGAACCCTGGGGACTTAATACTGGGCTACTGGAATTGGTTCCACGAGTTGGGTTCACGACTCCTAGAAACTCCCACGGGTCATGGATTCCACTCGTGGTTCTTGGGAGCCATCTACAAAGAAGATCCCACGGACAGATTCTACGGTACGTGGAAACTTCTACGGACCGTTGACTCAAGTCTTAGAATGAACTTCAGATGAGAAATCCTCTGATCTTTGTTCCACGAGTCCATTCCATGACTCATGGACTATTCCACGGCTCGTGGAAGTGACTCGTGAGTATGCCGACAATTTAAAATATTTATTTCTTCTTGTTTTATTATCTAAGCTTGGGCTTGGAAGTTTTGGGGTGTTACAATATCTCCCCCTTGGGATCATTCATCCTCGAATGAAAACTAAACAAGTTGAGTTTGGAGGGAAGGAGCACAAATCCCTACCAATTAAGTACTAGAAACTGATATCTAACTGAACTGAGTTCCATGAGCATGGAAATATGCTAAAATGCAAGGATACCTAATGGAACAAGGTACTGAGACTGAATTACACAAGAGTAAACTGAGAGACTGGGAGGAACTATTACCTCAAGCTGAAACTAGATCAAAAGGAAAGAGGTGAGGATACTTAGCCATCATGGCTGCTTCTGCTTCCCAAGTATCTCCCCCTATGGACTGATTCCTCCACAAAATCTTTACTGAAGTGACTTCCTTATTTCTCAACCTACGAACCTGATGGTCAAGAATTTCAACTGGAACCTCCTCATAGGTAAGGCTATCATTCACAACCACACTCTCTAAAGGTACTATCGATGTTGGATCACCCACACATTTCTTCAACAAGAAAATGTGAAAGATTTGATGAACCGCTGCTAGTTCTGCTAGCAACTCTAACTCATAAGCCACATTACCAACCCTTTTCAGGATTCTATAAGGACCTACATACCTGGGACTGATCTTCCCTTTCTTGCCAATCTCATCACCCCCTTCATGGGTGACACTTTCAGGAAAACCCAATCATCGATTTCAAACTCTAAGTCCCTTCTCCTCACATCTGCATAGGACTTCTGACGACTCTGAGCTTTCTTTAGTAAATATCTGATGAGCTGGACTTTCTCCATAGTCTTATAGATCAAATCTGGTCCAATCAAGGCTGCTTCACCTACTTCAAACCAACCAACTGGTGATCTGCATCTACGCCCATAAAGTGCCTCATATGGGGTCATCTGAATACCGAAGTGAAAACTATTATTGTAGGCAAACTCTATGAGAGGTAGGTGATCATCCCAACTACCTTTGAAATAGATCACACAAGCCCTCAACATGTCTTCTACGGTCTGAATGGTATGCTCTGCCTGACCGTCCATCTGTGGATGAAATGATGTACTGCGTTTCAGCTGAGTACCAAGACCATTCTGAAAAGACTTCTAGAAATGAGACGTAAACTGAGGACCTCTATCTGAGATGATAGACAAGGGAACCCCATGAAACCTGACTATCTCGCTGATGTAGAGTCTGGCGTCTTCCTCCGCTGAATCTGTAGTCTTGACTGCCAAGAAGTGAGTTGACTTAGTGACTCTGTCAACTATCACCCAAATAGAGTCATGTTGTCTGCGAGTATGATTTAATCCCATAATGAAATCCATGTTGACCACTTCTCACTTCCAAGTAGGAATGCTAATCTCCTGAGTCACACCTCCTAGTTTCTGATATTCTACTTTAACCTGCTGATAGTTGGGACACTTAGCCACAAAATCTGTGATGTCCTTCTTCATGCCATTCCACCAATAGACTTCCCATAGATCACAATACATCTTAGTAGCACTCAAATGAATGGAATATCTGGAATTATGGGCTTCTATAAGGATCTACTGCCTGAACTCATCAACATTAGGAATACATAAATGAACCTGATAACGAATCACACCATCTCCCCCTTGGGAGAAAACCTCAACTCTCTGCTGATGAGCTGCACCCTTCAGCTGAAGCAATATAGGATCACTATCTTGTTTCTCATTAACCACTGCTACCAATGAAGATTATGATCTATTATGAACTATCACACCACCATTAGACGTGTCTATAAGGCAAACTCCTAAGCAAGCAAGCCGGTGAACATATCTAGCTAATTCTTTCTTCTCTTTCTCAATATGTGACACGCTACCCATAGACAGTCTGCTGAGAGCATCAGCCACTACATTGGCCATACCCGGATGGTAGAGAACGTTTATATCATAATCTTTGAGTAACTCAAGACATCTCCTCTCATGAAGATTCAAATCTTTCTAAGTGAACACATACTGGAGGCTCTTATGATCTGTGAACAGATCAACATTAACACAATACAAATAGTGTTTCCAAATCTTTAGGGCAAACACAACTGCTGCAAGCTCGAGGTCATGAGTCAGGTAGTTCTTCTCATGGAACTTAAGCTGTCTGGAAGCATAATATATGACCTACCTTGCTACATCAAAACACAACCTAGGCCAACCCTGTACACATCACAATAAACCACATAACCATCTGAACCATCTGGTAGAGTCAAGACAAGAGTTGTAGTCAACCTGGTCTTCAGTTCTAAGAAACTTTTCTCACTCTCATCTGACCACTGAAAGTTGACATTTTTCTGAGTCAACTTAGTCAATGGGGCAGCTACGGATGAAAATCCTTCAACAAACCTCCTATAGTAACCGACCAAACCCAATAAACTTCTGATATCAGTCGGAGAGGTGGGTCTGGGCCAGTGCTTTACTACCTCAATTTTCTGAGAATCCACTCTGATCCCTTCGCTGGATACCACATGACCAAGGAAAGTGACAGACTACAACTAGAATTCACATTTGTTGAACTTAGAGAATAACTGGCAATCTTTGAGAGTTTGCAGAACAACTCTCAGATGAGTCGCATGCTTTTCCTTATTCCAGGAATAAACGAGGATATCATCAATAAAGATGATGATGAACAAGTCCAAATACTATTTGAATACCCTGTTCATTAAGTCCATGAAAGCTGAAGGAGCATTTGTTAGTCTAAAAGACATGACTAAAAATTCATAGTGACCATACCTAGTCCTGAAGGCTGCCTTTGGGATGTCACTATCTCTGACTCTGAGCTGATGATAGCCGGATCTGAGGTCTATCTTAGAAAAGCAACTAGTGCCCTAAAGCTGGTCGAAAAAGTCATCAATCCTAGGGATGGAATATTTATTCTTGATTGTGACTTTGTTCAACTGACGGTAGTCAATGCACATCTTGAGAAAACCATCTTTCTTACCCACGAACAACATTGGAGTACCCTATGGAGAGATATTGGGTCTGATGAAGTCCTTATCTATAAGATCTTTCAACTGTTCTTTCAATTTCTTAAGCTCAGTTGGAGCCATTCTATAAGGAGGAATCGAAATAGGCTGGGTATCTGGAGGGAGATCTATTCCGAAGTCGATTTTCCTTTCGGGAGGAACTCCGGAAAGATCTTCTGGGAACACTTCTGAAAACTCACTTACTACTGGAACTGACTCAAGAGTTGGGGTTTCAGAGTTTGAATCCTTAACCTGAACAAGATGATACATATACCCTTTGGAAATTATTTTTCTAGCCTTAAGGTAGGAGATGGAACGACCTACAGGCACTGAGTTATTATCCTTCTATTTTACGACTGGCTCATTTGGAAACTAAAATAGAATGATCTTAGTTCTAAAATCGACTGGGGCATAAAAGGAATGTAACCAATCCATGCCTAGAATGATATCAAAATCTACCATTTCTAACTATACAAGATCTGCTGAAGTGAATTTCTTGGAAACTGTGACAGGGCAATTTCTGTATACCCGTCTAGCTATAACTGGGTCACCAACTGGAGTAGATATTGAGAAGGTTTCTGGGAGAATTTATGTACTGACATCAAAATTTAGTGTTATATATGGAGTTACAAAAGAAAGCGTAGCCCCTGGATCTAACAATGCATAGATGCTAGTATTAAAGACTCACAACATACCCGTGACCATATCAGGTGAGTCCTCCTGATCCTGTCGAGCCTGAAGAGTATACAACGTGTTCTGGCACTGACCACCACCTGTACCAGATGAGGCACCCTGCTGAGTGGGGTGACCTACTTGAGCTGCTGTAGAACTAGTCTGATTCTGTGGGCAAATATCCTTGCCATTTTGAGAAGCTGCTGGACACTCCCTCATCATGTGTCCTGGCTGACCACACCCAAAGAAATTTCCACTACCTTCCATGCACTCACCTTGGTGGTTTCTACCACACTTATTACATACTAGATTAGTGCGCCCACTAGTAACTGTACCTTGGGATGTAGAGCCAGACACTCTATCCCATTGACCCTTCCTGAACTTAGGCACCGGGGCACTAGCAGAAGATGGAGTTGGAGCTGAATTCTTCTGATGGAACTGAAGCAGTTTCCACCTTCTGACCTCTGCTGAGAGTAGCTAAAGTCACCTGTCCTAGCTCTCTTACTATCTACTCCCTTTTCCTTGATCTTCTCCTCCTCAATCTGCTGAGCATAAGTGACCAACCTGGAGATGTCCATTTCCTTAATGAGCATGGAGGTCTTGCATTCCTTGACCACATCATCGGAAATCCTAGACATGAACTTTCTCATACGGGCTCTGGAGTCAGCTACTATCGCTGGAGTATACATGGATAGCTGTGTGAACTTGAAAGCATAGTCCTTCACGCTCATGTCATTCTGCTTTAGATTAATAAATTCCTGAACCTTGGCTTCCCTGAGCTCTAGTGGGAAGAACCGGTCCAGAAAAGCAGTCTTGAAAAGATTTCAACTCACTGGACCTGCATTTGTACCTCGAGATTCTTTCCACTACTGGTACCAAGTGTAGGCCACTCCCTTCAGCTGATAGGCATCCAAATCTGCACCCTCGACTAGAGTGACACCTAAAATATCTATCACCTTCTGAATGTCATCCAAAAATTCTTGTGAATCCTCTTCTGACTTAGACCTATGAAATTCTGGAGGGTTCATCCGTGTGAATTCCCAGATTCTTTGTACAGCAGTGTTAGTCTAAGGCAGAGCTGGTGCCGCAGCCTGCTGATTGACCTGGGCGGTCATGGACTGAGCAAGCATTTGGAAAGCAGCCCTGAATTCAGCATGCATAACTTGGTCATTCAATTGGGTCTTCTAGAGCTGCTGGCTGATTCCTACCGTTAGCTCTTTTGGGAGGCATTTTTCTGAAATGTGAAGAGCATGAGTTAGAATAGAAGGAGATTAAATAGAACTTATACTCTATAGAACGATCTGGAAAAGAAAGAAGGGAAGTTATTCCTAATGACGTCTCATAGCTCCCCCCTATAAGTGTGGCGTGCTTCATACCCATAAAGAAGACTCTACTCGACGCGGCTTTCAGACACCCTAGGACACTTAAACCTGATGCTCCGATACCAAGTTTGTCACGCCCTGAGGCTACCCCTTAGACGCAACATGGTTCTTAGTGTCACACGTGACCCCAAGCTAACTCATGGCATGGAATATCTATACAATTTCAATTAAAACATGCACTTTGCAAAAGAAAAAAATAATTTAACATCTGAACTAGTGAAAAGCCCAAAATTTCTGAGTATATAAAATATATAAGAGAGTATAATGAAGTCTGAAAATAATATTTACAACTCAACTTGAATCTAGTCTATGTCTGAAAGCCTCTAACTGGTGTGAGTTGCTGGGATATGCCCCTAGCTAACTCTAACAAGTCTAAAATTGAAATGTAAAGACTGAAAAGTAAAGCATGTCTATCGTCCTCGAGCTATGAGGACTCACCACAGAAGCTATTGAGTATGGAATGAAAGTCAAGCTAAGCGTAGTCTGGATGCTGCGCGCCTGAACCTACATCATAAAATGATATAGCACAAAAGTATGCGTCAGTACTTTGAATGTACTGAGCAAGCAAGATATGTGCTAAGCTGAACAATACAAGGGATGAACATGGGAATATGTATACTGAAGCATAAACTGAGAAATAAGCTGAGATGCAATGACCAAATAAATATCAATAGCATGTTGAAGTGAATATAAAGTCAATGCAATATGATTCTGACTGTGGCAGATACTATTAATCGATATACCCCAAGCTGCGCTAAGTATGAGGACAACGTGTAACCTTAGATGAGAGGGTGTTCATACCATAACAAGGGTACGAACAAGTCTGATGTGGATCCACTAAACAGATGTCCACAAAAGACAAAGGTAACCAACCTAATCTGATAGTTGTCCCCTTTCTGACCTACGGTGGTGCCGTAGTTCTGGGACTTGGGGACTGCTACTAAAGGACTCAGCCTAAATTGTCATCTAAGCCTTCATCCCCTCGTCCACTAGGTACTAAGTCTACTTCCAACTGAATGTAAGCAATAATGCAACTGTAATACTGGATAGCTCAAAATACTGATAAACAACTGAGAATGTAACATACATATACTGAAAGATATGGCATTCAAATTCTAAAGCATGATTGTATGACTAATCTGCCTATAAAGCATAATTCATGAATTTCTGGAATTAACACAAGCTAGGGTGTCTGAGTCTTATACATGAACTATACTAAATCTCCAAAAACATGTAGTTAATACCATAGAAACTATAGCAGTTGAATTATAATGAATCCCTAAGTTTTAGGAACCCTAGGTCAGAACAATTCATGAAGAACTGACTGAAATCTTGGGACCTAATTGGTGAAAGGAACCCACTAGTGATGTCCCACATACCTGGTGAAGAAACTACGGAGGAATCCTTTGCATTTTGG
The DNA here is from genome assembly GCA_003996215.1 of Jaltomata sinuosa. Classification (NCBI taxonomy): domain Eukaryota; kingdom Viridiplantae; phylum Streptophyta; class Magnoliopsida; order Solanales; family Solanaceae; genus Jaltomata; species Jaltomata sinuosa. The sequence goes on along the minus strand of QJPP01000232.1, from coordinate 348,452 downwards.
GGATGAACTTGAAGAAGACCTCTGCTTGTTCTTGAGAGAAAATTGTCGCCTCTTTTGTTTCTTTTCTTTCTAAATCTGATGATTTTTAGGAGAATGAATGTTTTAGGTAGTTTTTGACTAATAAACTAGGCTTAGAGTAGTTAAGATGACATAGCCTAGGCGTTAAAAGAAGTAGGAAAAGTCTGTAATGCCCCTGGAAAATAAATAGAAAAGCTACTGAAACTCGCAACTCAGGTTCCACGACTGGGTTCTATGGCTCGTGGAAAGTTCCACGGCTTGTGGAAGCCTGTCATGATTTCCTGGTCCTGAAATTTTAGCTACTAGAATGGATTCCATGAGTTGGGTTCACGACTTATGGAAGCTTTCACGGGTTGTGGATCCCACTCGTGAACCCTGAAGACTTAATACTTGGTTACTAGAATTGGTTCAACGAGTTGGGTTCACGACTCATGGAAACTCCCATGGGTCATGGATCCCACTCGTGGTTCTTGGGATCCATCAGCAAGGAAGATCCCACGGAAAAATTCTATGATCTATGGAAACTTCTACGGTCTATTGACTCAAGTCGTAGAATGAACTTCACAAGAGCAGTCCTCTGATCTTTGTTCCGCGAGTCCAGTTCACGACTCATGGATTGTTCCATGGATCATGGAAGTGACTCGTGGTTATGCTGACAGTTTACAATTTTTATTTCTTCTGGTTTTCTGAGCTAAGCCTGGGCTTGGAAGTTCTAGGGTGTTACAAGAAAATCCTTCAAGTTTTAATTAAATAATTGATGGTTGCAAACATTAATTTGATTTTCTAATTATGTTCTTGCTTGAGAAAGAAGTTTTATAATTGAGTAAGGATTTCTAGTAAGGATTTGGGAATTCTATCAATAGTTAAGGCTAAAAATAGCTCAACTTAATAATTTCTCATCTAAGTGTGTTGCTATAAATAACTTACCCACTTAAGCCAATTGGTTGTATTATTGCTAAGCTTTGGGGTTTAAAAGAATCCATGGCTTATACATGTTTGAAAGGTTGAAAGACATTCAAGCATACTTTAACCAAGGCTACCTAGATAATGTGTCGTGCATGACATTATGTTAATCGATTTGATGAATGGCTTAAGCTAGAGCATGAACCTGATAGTTAGCATTGATTATTGTACTCTATCCCATGGGTGTGTGAGCGGTATTCGTACTATTTTTGCATTGTGTGCCAATCTAGAACTTGCCCGGTTAGTCTTGCCTAGGCTGTAGGATAGTTGGTTAGGAAAGGATCATAGTCCGTTCTTGAAATAGTCCACTTAGCCTAAATGACCATCCAAATGAATTGAATGTCCTTTGATTCCTGATTTTGAGCCAAAATTGACCCTTTTTCTTGTTTAGCCTAATTACCTTCCTTGTTTTCTATGAACCTTCAGTTTGGCCCTGGTCCCTCCTTGGATATTGTGTACCTCAATTCAGGCAAATCACCTAAGTTGAGGGTGCTACTATAGAGGTAAGTGAGAAATATGGGGTATGAAAAGAAAAGATTAGTGATAAAAAGTAATCATAACGGGTGTGGCATATGTGTTAGAAAAGAAAGAAAAAAAGAGAAAACAAAAAAAGAGAAAAGAAGAAAAGAAAGAAAAAAAGAGAAAACAAAAAAAGAGAAAAGAAGAAAATATGATGAAAAATTTGAGTATGAAATAAAAGCCGCACCCGTCACTTGATGAAAAAGAAAGAATAGAAAAGGGAGAAAAAGGAGGAAAGAAAAGGGTGGTCTGAAAAGTGAAAGAAACATAGCATAGTGTCAAGGGGGGTTTAGTCACTATTTTCCAAATCTACCATAACCATCCCCGAGTCTACGTTACAAGCCGAGTAAAATCCTATAGTGATCCTAGCCTAATTGTTCAAAAAATGAGGCATAGAAAATAAGTGCAAGCCTATGGTATTGTGCATGCATTGCTTGAATGTCTTTGTGAGCATGAGTGTTCTAGTTCAGTCCCAGATATTTGATGATTTACTGTGTGATTGGGACTTCTTTGTAGTGAGGGCACTAGAGTACCATTGATTCATGATTGTTAGGGTAAGTTTCATCTGTGTATGCTATATCATCTATTGATAGCATGATGTCATCCATGTATCCTCTTATGTTGTCCTGATAAACAAAACTTGTGCACTTGCTTTGTCCTGAAAAGGAGGGGGATATTTGTTGTGAACTGAATTGCTGAATCATATGGCTGGATCGACCCCAACCTTGTTGGTTTCTATATTTTAAAATGATCGCTTATACTTTTTAAGTGAGATGTAATTTGGGCGTATCAATTTTGGCGCCATTGTCGGGGAATACAGTTGTTTATTAAGTCCGGTGTGTTTATTTTACTCTTATTCATATTTTTCTAATTTACTTTTATTTGTTGTTTTTGATTGTTATAGGGTACAACTTTGTGCATGCCAAGTACCCGATGCTCGGGTGAACCAATATTACCCTACAACCCAGAGCTTGTGAAAACTCTAAGGCAAATATATGAATGCACAACAAGAGGTAGCAAGGCTTGCAGCGGCCCAGCAACACCTGAACACTGATAATGTTGAGGTAGATGGTGCATTGAATGATGATATTATGGCAGACAATGTCGGCAACATTGCCCCTGCAGATCAAAGGACACAATAGAGGAGTAGAGGTCGAGAACAACCACGGAAATTTGCTTTGGATGATGATGATGATCTTGACTTGGATGGAGTTGGTGCTACGGGTGCCATTGTTCTTCCACCATTAGTGGCTGGCGCTAAGTTTAATATTACAAGCACAATGATCCAATTGTTAAATCTGAAGGGGATGTTTAGAGGAGTAGCTAGTGATGATCCCAACCGACACTTGATGAATTTTGTGGGAATCTGGAAATCCTTTGAACTTCCAGGAGTGATTCAGATGGCTATCAGGCTTAGGTTGTTCCAATTGTCTCTTTCTGATAAGTCAGCGCTATGGTTGACAAAGTTAAATCCTGACTCTATCACAACTTGGAGAGAGTTGAAAGGAGCTTTCCTAGAAAGGTCCTTTCCTCCCTCCAAGATGATACAATTAAGGGATTACATTAGTAATAGCTGGAAGCAACCACATGAAGCCTTACATGAAAACTGGTTAAGGTTTAAAAAGAAGCTGACTCAGTGCCTGAACCATCAGTTGATAGATACATTTTCCATGAAGATGTTCTACAGAGCACTGAATATGGTTACCAAGCCGTCAATTGATAATAATACAGGTGGAGTATTCATGGGGATCACCTTTATTATGGCCATTAATATTTAGGATCGGCTCACCAAAACAAACAGAGTTTGGCATAACCAAGATTCAAAGGTAGCTACTAGTACTTATGTTATTGGTATGTCAGCTGAGCAACATAGAAAAAAGGAAGAGCGGACCAAGACATTGCTCATGTAAAGACGCAGATGGACCTGCTGATAAATAATTTGTTAGCAGGACGAATTGAGAAAGTAAAAGTTGTGGGTTCCCAAGGTAGAGCAGCTGAGTCAGATTCTGACGAGGAAGCAAATTATCTGAGGGGTTTCCAGGCCAATGGCAGGAAACCAAGGTCCAAAATACCAGAAGGACAACTATTATAAGATGGCTGGCTATAGGGAGCGAGATCAAGGAAACTGGTAGAGTAAAGCTGATAGAGGTGGGTTATATGTACCACCTAGAAACTGAGAAAGAGCTAGTAATGAGGCAGGGACATCCAAAATGGAGAATATGTTGGCCAAGGTACTGTTGAAGGTAGAATCAACTGACTACGAGGTGAAGGAGATGAAATCTGAATTATCATCCATGAGTCAGTTGGTGGATTCATATTCCACCTTAATTAAGTAGTTGAAGCAGCATATGAGTCAACGTTTAGCATCTCTGAATCAAAAGAAGACTGATACATTGCCTAGTGACACTATACAAAACCCAAGGAATGATGGGAGTTGTATGGCGTTCACTACAAGAAGGTGTAAAACACTATCAGAATCACATTCGGTAATTCAGACTCAGAAATGAGATATTATTAATGATGATGAGCTAGTAGATGATGAGAATGAGGTTGAGGAGAATATGGGTGTACATGCTAAAAAAGCCACTGTGGTACAGGATGCTACTCAAGTAGTAAAGAAGAAAAGCAAGGGAGTTGAAAAACTTCCATCTCAAATACCCAAGCTTCTTCCTTCATTCCCTCATAGGATCAAGAAGAAAGTGGAAGACGACAAATTCCACAAGTTCATTTCTATGCTCAAGCTAATATCTGTGAACATTCCTTTGGTTGATGCTCTTGAGCAAATGCCCGGATATGCCAAGTTGATGAAGGACTTGATCACTAAAAATAGTCCAGTGAGCTTTAAACTAGAATAAAACCTTCACTATTACAGTGCAATCTCGTCAAGGTTGTTGGTGCAAAAGAAGGAGGATCCGGGTGCCTTTACTATCCCCTGCACTATCGGGGAGTTCAACTTTTCAAAGGCACTCTGTGATTTGGAAGCTAGCATAAATTTGATGCCGCTAGCTATTTATCAGCAGTTAGGCTTGGGAGCCCCTCAAGTCACTACTATGAGGCTACTGATGGCCGATAGATCAGTTAATTGACCGGTGGGTATTTTGTACGACGTGCTAGTGAAGCTTGGAAAGTTCATATTTTTGGCAGACTTTGTAATCTTGGATTGCGAGGTAGATTTTGAAGTGCCCATTATTTTGGGATGACCCTTTCGAGCAACCAGAAGAGTACTAGTGGATATGGAGAGCAACAAACTGACTTTCAGATTGAATGATGAGATAGTCAAGTTTAATGTTTTCAAGTTGATGAAGCAACCGAGAGATATGATTTTCATCTCGGTTATTGATGTAATTTTTGATTCAGAAGTGGAAGTATATGTTGAGGAGAGATTTTGCTATGGAGACTGGCAGCAGTAATGATGAACTTCGATGGTGATGACATCAAAGAATACAAGGAGATAGTAAATGCTTTCGTAGGAATGGGGCATATTCCTACTCTCCAAAGAAATTGGACCTTAACCTGAATAACCGGCCAACACCTCCAGCAAAATCTTCTATTGAAGAGGAACCGGTGTTAGAATTGGAAGAATTATTGGGCTATCTCATATATGCATTTTTGGGTGATAATAGGACATTGCCCGTGATTATTGTTGTGGATCTGGTGGAGCAGCAGGTAGAGGCCTTGGTATCCATATTGTGGAGATATAAGAGAGCTATTGGATAGACCATTGCAGATATCATCAAAATTCCACCAGGTATTTACACTCATAAGATACAGCTGGATGACAATTGCACTCCTACCACTGAGCATCAGCAAAGCCTAAACCCACCGATGCAAGAAGTGGTAAAGAAGGAAATAATTAAGTGGATTGACGCAGGAGTGGTGTACAAAATTTCTGACAATCAAAGGGTAAGCCCAATACAATGTGTCCCGAAGAAAGGGGGCATGACTGTGGTAGTGAATGAGAAGAGTGAATTGATTCCATTGAGAATTGTCACTAGGTGGTAGGTTTGTATGGATTACAGGAAACTTAATTCATGGACTCTGCAGGATCACTTCTCGATGCCTTTCATGGACTAGATGCTTGACAGATTGGCCGGGAGAGGTTGGTATCGCTTTTTTGATGGATATTCGGGATACAACAAAATATCCATCACACTAAAGGATCAGGAGAAAACTAGATTCACCTGCCCGTATGGAACTTTTGCCTTTAGGCGCATGCCTTTTGGCTTGTGTAATGCTCCTGCAACATTCCAGATATGTATGATTTCCATCTTCTACGACATGGTAAAGGATACATTGGAAGTCTTTATGGATGACTTTTCTATAGTGGGTGATGCTTTTGAAGATTGCTTGACAAATCTGGGTCAAGCGTTGCAAAGGTGTGAGGAAGCAAATCTTGTTCTCAACTGGGAAAAATACCACTTCATGGTGAAATAAGTTATTGTGGTAGGGCACAAGATCTCTGTGAGAGGTATTGAAGTGTATAAAGCAAAGATCAAAGTGAATGAGAAACTACCTCCACCCATCTCAGTAAAGGGTGTTAGAGGTTTCCTTGGTTATGCGGGGTTTTATAGAAGATTTATCAAGGACATCTCCAAGATCGCCAACCCTTTGTGCAAGTTTCAAGAGAAGGAAACAAACTTTATGTTTTATGGTGATTGCTTGAAGGCATTTGAATGCCTAAAGGAGAAGTTGGTGGCTGCGCCTTTTATAGTTTCCCCGTATTGGTCAAAACCATTCGAGGTGATGTGTGATGCAAGTGGAGTTGCGCTTGGAGCCGTTCTGGGTTAAAAGAGAGACAAATATTTTCACCCCATTTAATATGCTAGCAAGGCATTGAATGGGGCACAAAAGAATTACACGGTTACTGAGCAAAAGATACTGGCAGTTGTTTATGCCTTTCAAAAAAATTTAAGGCATACCTTCTTGGCACAAGAGTTGTGGTGTACACCGACCATGCTACATTGAGGCTCATGGCAAAGAAAGATGCCAAGCCTCGACTAATCAGATGGGTATTGTTATTGCAGGAATTTGACTTTAAAGTCAAACACTAAAAGGGCTGTGAGAACCAGGTGGCTGACCATCTTTCCAGGCTAGAGAATAAAGAGAAAGTTGTGGATGAGCTAGAAATTGATGATTCATTTCCGTATGAGCATGTATTGGCTGCTTCGCTTGACCTTGTGCCATGGTACACTAATTTTGCTAATTATTTAGTTAGTGATGTGATGCCTAAAGAGCTGAACTTCCACCAGAGGAAGAAATTCCTTCATGATGCAAGTAAGTATTATTGGGATGAGCCTTATTTGTTCCGATTGTGTGCTAACAACATAATTAGAAGATGTGTACTGGAAGTGGAGATGATGAGCATTTTGGAAGCCTTTCATTCCTCCCCAGTTGGTGGACATTATGTGGGTGATCGGACTGCCTGGAAAATCTTGCAGTGTGGGTATTACTGGACAATGATTCACAAAGATGCACATGACTTTGCCTAATGTTGTGACCATTTCCAAAGATGAGAAGCAATATCTCGGAGGCAAGAGTTGCAAATGTCCATGATCCTAGAGTTTGAGTTGTTCGATGTGTAGGACATAGATTTCATGGGCCCATTTGACAGTTCTTATGTTAACTATTACATTTTGGTAGCGGTTGATTATGTTTCAAAGTGGGTAGAAGGGGTAGCTTTGGCCGATAATGAAGGGAGAAGTGTGGTGGCTTTCTTGAATAGAAACATCTTCGCTCAGTTTTCAGCTCCTCGCACAATCATAAGCGATGGAGGGTCACACTTTTGCAACAAGGTGTTCCATGCTAATCTAGCTAAGTACGGTGTGAAGCAACACAAAGTGGACACTCCATATCACCCAAAAACCAATGGACAAATTGAAGTGTCCAACAGTGAGATCAAGGAAATATTGGCAAAATTGGTAAATGCTAATCAGAAAGATTGTGCAAGGAAGCTTGATGATGCACTCTGGGCATACCGAATAGTGTTCAAAATGCCAATAGGTATGTCCCTTTACCAACTTGTTTTTGGTAATGCTTGTCACTTGTCTGTTGAACTTGAGCACAAGGCCATTTGGGTACTCAAGAAGTTCAATCTTAGCTGGAAAGATGCCTCAGAGTTGAGGTTGGAGCAGCTGAATGAGATGGACGAGTTCCAGTTACGGGTGTATGAGAGATCTGCTCTCTACAAAGAGAAAATGAAAATATATCACGACCAAAGGATTGAGAAGAGAGAATTCAAAGTCAAGGACTTGGTGTTGTTGTTCAACTCAAGGTTCAAATTGTTCCCCGGAAAGCTCAAGTCCAAATAGTTTGGGCCCTTCAAAGTTATTCAAGTGTTCCCATCTGGTGTTGTTGAGTTAGAAAACAAGGATGTGGAACGTTTCAAGGTGAATGGTCAGTGGGTAAAGCAATATATCATCTTCTCAGAGGAGGTAAACATCTTGTCTGTGGTGTAGCTTGATGAAGTTTGAGTAATCAAGTTACCCGAGTCGTGCCGCGATGTTATATAAGGTGCTAAATAGGAGGGAACCCATATTTTGTTGTTGTAAAATAACCGTAGAATAGGTTGTTTTTGTAGAATTGGTTAATGTGTTTGTTGAGTGTGCAGGGACAAATAGTACAGATGAGGGTAAACTTTTGTTTAAGGTGACGACTTGTTGTGATGAACCACCATAGGTGTGATAGCCTATCAAACAAGCCACCAAGTTGGTTCCCAAAAATTAGGCATCACTTGTTAAGCTGACGACTCATGTGATGAGTCATCATCGCATTGACGAACCGTCATCTTAACCGTCAGCTCATTGCACCCTCTGATGCTTCACTATTTAGGCTGATGTCTCAAGTGATGAGTTGTCAATCTCATGATTGATCGTTACCCGAACCACCACCCAGTGAATTCTCTTGTCTTCTATTTCAAACCTGTCTGACCCAAATCCTAAAACAATAAACCCTATCCGACCTGATGAGTCTTAATTACCCTAATTAAAAGATACCTATTTCAAATTGAAATGGTTTTTTCTCCTCCTTATCACATTCAACTCTCACAACTCCTCTAATTATATATCCTTGATCTATCAACCACCACATAAATCACATCCTTCACCCAAATCTATCACACATATGCTCTTCCTGACAAAACCCAGTGCTAATACGGTAAACGTGTTAGTATGGATTATTGTTCTTATTAAATTCTAGCGCAAAGAGAAAGGTATCTTGAGAAATCACAAAACTAAGTTATGATTCTAAATTATTCTCTTGAATTTGAGTAGCAGACCTTGAAGCAAAAGAAGTTGGTATTTTTGTGGACGTTGGTTGTTAGGTGTAGTTGTTAACTGTTGGTGTTTTGTTGTGTGTTGATAATTGATGCTAAAATAAACATGGGTGAAGTCTGAGGTAAGCCATGAGGATTAATAATGGTAAAGTGGTGTTTCCATGTAATCAAATCCCAAAATGGATTGGCAAAGTGAGTAATGAACATAAAGTGTTTGAACAAATGCCTCAAAGAGGAAAAGATCAACTGGTTGGTGTGATGACTTGCTTGACAAGTCCACGATGTTTCGTCAAACAAGCCACCATGATATCCTAAAATTTGGGAAGTCTACTATTTAGTGTGACAAATAGTGTGACGAGTCATCACACCCGTGATGATTCATCACCCAAACTGTCAGCCTAATCAATGAGCTCTTCTTGTTCTATTTCCTTGTTCTGATGCAATCTAACTTGTTTACTTGGAAAGTACAATTCCTCCAAAGTTTCAACCATGTCATGGCGGGGAACAGAAACGAAAATAAAGGCCAACACCCACTAGTGGACTAGTAGATGAGCCGGATAGCAAAGAGGAGGCAACTAACGCACCAGCCTATTCGACCAGGCTATCCAATAATAAAAAGGCTCAGGTATCCCAGTCTAAAGAGAAGAGTGGGTAGTATATCAGTGAAACTAGTAGTGCTAGTAGTAGTGATGCGAGTGACAACTCAAGCTCAAGCACGAACAATAAAAGTGGTACTGAGGCCACTAGGAATCCAGAAAAGGCTTTAATGGGTACCAATACATTTAGGTGAAAGACCACAAATGTCAGGGATTCAATCCTCTGGGAAACTTAGGGTGCCCGAAAGCATTACCTAGATGGGATTCTCCATACCAAGACAAGGAACCACAAAAGGCGTATCGCTAAGGAAGTGAAGATTATGACCACTTATCTACCTGAGTACCCAATTATTCAGACACAATTCCAGAGGTATCAGTTAGAGTGGATGAGTAAGATACTAGGGATCTACTACCCAGATTTAGTGCATGAGTTCTATGCCAACTATCTGGTATTTCTAGAGAGAAGGGTTGAGAAGGGAAAGAAGCTGAAAGACACACCAGTCCTGGATAGGTTCCAAGTTCATGGACAACAGGTAGATCTCTCCCAGAGGATGAACAATAGAGTCCTCTTTGGCCAAAAATACACACCTCCAACCAACATGCCTGAGTTTGTCGATAGAATTAGCACAACACTCCAGTAAAGACCATGGCTAGCTCGAATACTGACCGAAGGTTCCCCTATATGTCTAAATCCAAAAGAACAAATATCAAAGAAATCTCTAAACTTCATTGCAAAGTCCTGGTGGGCCATTATGAGACTATGACTTCTGACCACAGGCGTAGATGTTAATCAAGATGAATCGAGAGCCATTCTACTTGCAAGTCTTCTGGAAGGGTATGATTTATATTTTGGCATAATCATCACACAAGAAATGCATGAGAGAGCTTTCAAAGTCACATCATTATTGTCGTTCCTGTTCCTGGTCAATGAATTATGCAGACTCGTAGAAGTGCCAATACTGAGTGGCATTGATGAGCAGGTGACAACTTTCTCGAAGAAGAACATTGACAAGACAAGGGACAACTCAAAATATGAGTTGAGAGATCATAAGCCACAAGTTTTCGAGGCACAAACTCCTACCTCCTCAGAGGCTGCAGATACCCCATCAGGTACAGAGTTACCCCTTGCTGTCTTTGACCCGCAGACTACTCAAACCACCTCTAGTACTCCTAATGTGGCTACTGCTGAGAGTTATGACACCACTTTAAGGCCTCCTCTACCACCAGAGTACCACTTGAATCCATGAAATTTTGCAAAAATGGTACAAAAACAAAAGCATCTTGATAGCAAATTGCAACTTGGACTGACTTGTTCAAGCTAATGATAGAAGCTGCCATTTAGGAGGCTCTGAAGATGTATGGGGGGTTGCATGCCAGAGTCGATGCTATGGAAACTTGGATCGACGCTAGGTTGAATGAAATGAGTATCCTAGACCTAGACAAGTTTGATGATGAGCTTAAAAAAGTAAAGGCAGATGACATCTCTCTCCAGAGAGGGCATGTCCCTTATGACCAGACTCCAGATTAGGTAGATTTGTAGGAGGATGGCCTGATAGTGGATTTGTGGGGAAGACCTTTGTGGATTCATGAGCCTAAGTTAGGTGAAGGTGGTGTAAAAAGGTCAAAGAATATAAAACATAAGAAGAAAATGCCGGAGGAGCAAGAGTTGGAAACCACATGGAAGCAGTCCATATCGGATAAGCAGTTACGACAGGAGAGAGTAAGTGCCCAACATGTTGGGGCATCTTCTAGTGTGGCACTCAAGACTGGAGAGACTACGACTGTAGATAAGTCAAGCACACTAACTGACACTGGCATTACCATTCCTACCTCGGAGACTCTTGTGGTTTCCGCCATTGTTCCAAACTCCGAAGCCTAGTCTTCACAAGTATCTCTATCCCTTCTGTTGCATATTTGATTTTATTAGCATTGAGGACATTGCTAGATTCTTTTAATAAGGGTAGGGGTATCTATGAGTCACCATCGAGGGTTTTTGTTGCCATTTTTCTTTTACCTCGGTGTGCTATCTAGTCGAACCGGCATGTTTAGGTTGTCATTTAAATTTTTATTGTATTATGGTGCCAATAGCAAACATGGAATTTTGCAAGTTGAAATAACAAAAAGGTACCCCCTCCAAAAATGTTAATTTTGTACTTATATTCTAAATGATTGACTGTTCTGGATCCCTGAATGTCATTAAGTGTATGCGATTGGAATATATATGCTTAAGCTGAGCTGTTGTTTTGATAGTTGGTACTGGTATGGTTTCTTGGTGCCAAGTGTGTGTGACCTTATTATCATAAATTCTTACTTTGTGCATGCATGTAGAACTTGCCCGGCCTATTCTATAAAGTTTGAAGTTAGTTTCTTAGGAAAGGATCACAAGCCCTTTTTATGTGCAGTCCACATAGCCTAAAAGACCGTCCAAATGTAAATAATCCCTTTGATCCCTGTTTGAGCCAAAGTTTACCTCGTTCCTTCAATAACCTTGTCAGCTTCCCTTTTTACTTTGAATCCCTATTTTGGCCCTAGTCCCTCCTTGGACATCATGCACCTCAACTCTTGCAATTAGACTAAGATGAGGGTGGCTACTGTAGAGGTACATGAGAAGAAAAAAATGGGGTTGTTTGGAAGATTGGTTGTTGATGGGATGAAAAGTGCAGGTGTGTACCAAAAAAAAAGAAATAAAAAGAAATAAAAAAGAAGCGAAAAAGAAAGAAAAAGAGTAATCAAGCTAAGAAAGTCGTACCTGTAACTAGAAATAAGGAAATCAAAGGTGAATAAGAGTGGATGGAATAACTTTGAGTGGAAATAATAGGGCAATGGTTTCAAGGAGGGTTTAGTAACCATTCCCCAAATGTATCCTACCTGCACCCGAAGCCTCATTACAAGCCAAAACAAGTCCTGTAGTGATCCTGAGCGACTTTCTAAAATGCTGAAATAGAATAGCAAGGGAAAGACTATGGTATCACATGTGCATTGTTTGAAATCATTTGTGAATGTGAGCATCTTACTTAGTCCCAAATCTTGTGTGTGGGACTTCATTATGGTGAGGGCACCAGGCTTGCTGTATTATCTACTGATTGTTGGGATAGCTGTTGTGTGCGTATCTAGAGTATTATATCATATCGGAATGACATGCTTGGATACTTACAAGTTAACTTGGCGAACATTTGTGTGGTACCGAGGGGGCTTGATTGAAGGTGATTAAAGTATTCAATGGCCATCGATTACTAGAGACGTGTGTTATTTTCTTAGTGAGTCATCGTTTTGTTTTTGTTGTCATGTTGCTTGAGGACAAGCGAACTTTTTAAGTTGAGGGTGTTGATGTGCCGGTATTTTTTGATATTTTTGACTCCATTAACTAAGAATAATCGTATGTTTTTAAGCAACCATTGTTGGTTTTGATGGTTTTTGTGTTTTACTTGCAGGAAATTTAACAAAGAGGGAAAGAGGGGAGATTTTGCACATATAATAGGCTCATTGGTTAGTGTGGTGACTCACCTGACTAGTCACCAAGAGTGTGATGAACAACCATGCAAGCGACCATGCCAAGGATCAAAGGCGAAGTCCACTTCTTAAGGTGACGACTCCCTTGGTGTGTCGCCCAGGCCTTGATGATCCATCACCATGAACTGTCAAGCTTAACAGACACGAGCAGGCCATCACAAAAAGTCACCAAGGCCCCAAGTCAAGAAAATGTTGTGCAGTTTACTGGATAAGGTGATGACTTTTCTGACGAGTCATCACCCATCTGACGATTCAATAGATCAAGTCATCAACATAGGCAGTAGGATCCAAGGTTCTATTTTAGGATATTATTTTCCTAGGCTACTATAGATACACAGTGTTAGGGTTAATTTTATTATTATTCGATAATATATATTTATTTCTTCGGTTTTGAACGAGTTTGAACGTAGAAAACATTACCTATGTTTCTTCTTCCTATATCCATTGCTCTGGGGAATTATTTGTCTCATTGTTTTAGGATAAATTGAAGTGATTTTCATAATATTTATAAGAATCTTTCTCTTACTGTGAATATCATTGTCTTCTCTTTATCTCAAAGCATAAGTAACTAACTTCCCATAAATAGGGTTGTCAGAGCCATGGCATAGTAAGAATTTAGAGTTTGGTTATATTGGGTTTGATTTGTATGCTTATCACGTTGTTAATCTAGTATTTTTACCGTTTTCTAATGGTTGCAAACATTAGAACAAGCCTAGGTTTGATTTGCTTGAACAACGAAATTAAAATTGGGAAATTGGATTAACAACGAGGATTCAGGACTACTAACTCCCATCTAATGGTGGATGCTTTAGCGAGGTTAATCTACTTGGGGTATAAATTGAGTTTTGTATTGTATATTTTCAAGTTTGAGAGAATTTAAAAGAAAAGCGTCTGTTTGGTTGAGAAACGTTTAGACATAGGAATAAATTCAATTACTTCATGATTATGCATATGAAATAAACCCGATTGAACTCTAACCCGAGTTGTTTACAAAGCCATGGTGAACACATCCCTAATTCACCTCTCATATTTATTTTTACTCTTCATAATTTGTTATATACCATTTGAAATACTCAAGAAACAATCAAAGATTGATCACAAGAAACCCCCCTCCCCCATTTACCAAAAATTATTGATTACTAGTCATCTAAATTACTAACGACTTATTTTGCACCTTGATCCATGTGGGATCGACCCCAACCTTGTTGGGTCCTATATTTGACAACGACCGCTTATACTTCTTAAGTGAGGTATAATTTGGGCATATCATAAGGTCACATTCAGTAATAAGTATCCCATTCCTTGAATTAATAACTTGTTCAACCAGCTTCAGGGTGCCAGCTATTTCTCCAAGATCGACCTTAGATCCTGTTATCACCACCTCAGAGTTAGAGAATGTGATATTTCGAAGACAATCTTCAAAACTTGGTATGGTCACTATGAATTTGTGGTTATGTCTTTAGGACTAATTAATTCTTCTGCAGCCTTTTTGGTTTTGATGAACAGGGTCAAATAGTATTTGGATATGTTCGTTATTATTTTAATTGATGACATTCTTATCTACTCTCGAAGTGAGAAGGATCATGCAGACCATTTGAGAGTTGTGTTGCAAACTCTCAAGGATCGACAATTATTTTCTAAGTTTAGCAAGTGTGAATTCTAGATGCAATCTGTTACTTTTCTGGGTCATGTAGTGACTAAAGAGGGCATTAGAATAGATTCGAAGAAGATAGAGGTAGTGAAGAACTGGCTAAGACCCACTTCCCCATTAGATATTAGAATTTTTTTGGTTTAGTTGGTTAGTACATGAGATTTTTTTAAGGTTTTTCTTCCATAGCTTCCCTATTGACCCGGCTAACTCAGAATAAGGTTATGTTTCAGTGGTCTGATGAGTGTGAGAAGAACTTTTAGCAATTAAAGACTAGGTTGACCACAATTCGAGTTTTAGCTCTACCCGAGGGTGTAGACTGCTTTGTTGGGTATCGTGATGCTTCTAGATTTGGTTGGGTTGTGTTTTGATGCAGCGTGGTAAGGTAGTTGCTTATGTTTCCCAAAAACATAAGATTCATAAGAAGAACTACCCGACTCATGATCTTGAGTTAGCAACAGTGGTTTTTGCTTTACACTTTAGAGACACTACTCATATGATGTCCATGTGGATGTGTTTACCGACCATAAATACCTCCAATATGTGTTCGCTCAGAAGGAATAGAATCTTCATCAAAGGAGATGGCTTGAGATTCTTAAGGATTACGATATGAGTGTGCTTTACCATTCGGGTAAGGCTAACATTATGGCTGATGCAATTAGTAGGTTGTTTATGGGTAGTGTGTCATTGGTTGATGACAAAAAGAAGGAGTTGGCTAGGGATGATCATATGCTTGCTAGGTTACGAGTTTGCCTTAAAGATTTAGCGGATGATGGTGTTATCTTTCAGAATGGGTCCAAATTATCTTTGGTAGTTGAGGTGAAGAAGAAACAAGACATCAATCCTAGTTTGCATCAGTTGAAGGGTGCAGTCCATCAGCTGAGGATAGAGATTTTCTCCCAAGGAGGAGATGGTGTGCTTCACTATTAAGGAAAATTATGTGTTCCAGATGTAGAAGGTTTGAGACAGCGGATTTAGCCGAGGATCATAGTTCCAGATATTCTATTGACCCTAGTGCCACCAAGATGTACCGTGACCTATGGGAACTCTATTGGAATAGAATAAAGAGAGACATTGCAGATTTTGTGGCTAAGTGTCCCAACTATCAACAAGTGAAGGTAGAGCATCAGCAACAGGTTCCTACTTTAAAGTGGGAAGTCATTACTAAGGATTTCATCACAGGCTTACCTCATACTCGTAGACAACATGATTCTATTTGGGTGATTGTCGACTGGATGACTAAGTCAGCCCACTTCTGGGATATAAAGACTACTAATTCAACATAGGATTATGCTAGGCTCTACATTTGTGAGATAGTCAGGATGCATGGACTTCCATTGTCTATCATCTAAGATAGGGGAACTCAGTATAAATCTCAGTTTTGAAAATTATTTTAGAAAAGCCTTGGTACTCAGGTTAATCTTAGCACAACTTTTCACCCACAGAAAGATGGTCAGATAGAGCATACTATTCCGACTTTAGACGATATGTTGAGAGCTTGTGTGATTGATTTCAAAGGTTATTGGGATGATCACTTACCTCATATTGAGTTTGCCTACAATAATAACTTTCATAGGGAATAACGTACAAATTAAGTCATTAGTCATTTAGATGACTAGTAATCAATAATTTTCAGTCAATGGGGGGCGGGGGTTTCTTGTGATCAATATTTGATTGTTTCTTGAGTATTTCAAATGGTAGATGACAAATTATGACGAGTAAAAATCAATATGAGTGGTGAAATAGGGATGTGTTCACCATGGCTTAGTAAACAACTCGAATTAGGGTTCAAACGGGTTCTTTTCATATGAATAATCACCAAGTAATTAAATTTATTCCTACGTCTAAACGTTTCTCAACCAAATAGATGTTTTTCTTTTCAGTTCTTTCAAACTTGAAAAGATACAAAACAAAACTCAATTTATACCCCAAGTAGATTAACCTCGCTAAAGCGTCAACCATTACACGGGAGTTAGCAGTCCCGAATCCTCGTTGTTAATCCAATTTTCCAGGTTTTAATTCCTTTGTTAAAGCAAATCAAACCTAGGCTTGTTCTAATGTTTTCAACCATTAGAAAATGATAAAAATACAAGATTAACAACGTGATAAGCATACGAATCAAACCCAATATCACCCGAACTCTAAACTGTTACTAAACCATGGCTCCCACAAGCCTAGTTGTGGGAAGTTAGCTACTCATGCTTTTAGATGAAGATAAGACAATGATATTCATAATAAGAGAAAGATTCTTATAAATAGTGTGAAAATCACTTCAATTTATCCTAGAATAATGAGCCAAACAATTCCCCTGAGCAATGGATTGATGAAGAAGAAACGTAGGTAATGTTTTATACGTTCAAACTCGTTAAAAATTGAAGAAAGAAATATCCAGTATCAAATAATAATAAAATTAACCCTAACACTAAGTATTTATAGTAGGCTAGGAAGATAATATCCTGAAATAGAACTTAGGATCCTGCTGCCTGTATTGATGACTTGATCTGGTGAATCGTCAAGTGGGTGACGACTCATCAGATGAGTCGTCACCTTATCCAGTGAACTGCATAACATTTGCTTGACTTGGTGCCTTGGTTACTTGTAGTGACGGCTCATCGTGGCACTGACGACACTCCATGGTAGTGGTCAATCTATCCAGTGGCCTGCTCGTGTCTATTCAGCTTGATGGTTCATGGTGACGACTCGTCAAGGCCTTGGTGACTCGCCAAGGGAGTCGTCAGCTTAACCAGTGGACCCAACCTTTGATCGTTGGTATGGTCGCTTGCATGGTGGTTCGTCACACTCATGGTGACTCGTCGGGTGAGTCACCACACTAACCAGTGAGCCTATTTTATGTGCAAATCTCCACTCTTACCCTCTTTGTTAAATTTCCTGCAAGTAAGACACAAACACCATCAAAACCAATAACGGTTGCTTGAATATCAAACCCACTATAACCCGAACTCTAAATTTTTACTGTGTCATGGATCCCACAACCCTAGTTATGAGAAGTTAGCTACTCATGCTTTGAGATAAAGAGAAGACAACGATATTCATAATGAGAGAAATATTCTTACAAATAGTATGAATATCGCTTCAATTTATCCTAGAACAATGAGCCAAATAATTCCCAGAGAAATGGATTGAGGAAGAAGAAACATAGGTAATGTTTTATACATTCAAACTCATTCAAAACCCAAGAAAGAAATATCCAGTATTGAATAATAATAAAATTAACCCTAACACTGAGTATTTATTAGTAGCCTAGGAACATAATATCCTACAATAGAACTTAGGATCCCACTGCCTGTATTGATGACTTTATTTGGTGAATCATGAGGTGGGTCACGACTCGCCAGATGAGTCGTCACCTTATCCAGTAAACTGCACAACATTTTCTTGACTTAGTGCCTTGGTGACTTGTTGTGATGGCTTGTTGTGGCCCTGACGACTCCCCATGGAAGTCGTCAGCCTATCGAGTGGCCTTCTCATGTCTATTCAGCTTGATAGTTCATGGTGTTGACTCGTCAAGGCCTTGTCGACTCGCTAAGGGAGTCATCACCTTAACTAGTGGATTCCGCCTTTGATCCTTGGCATGGTGGTTTGTCACACTCATGGTGACTTGTCAGGTGAGTCACCACACTAATCAGTGAGCCTATTTTATGTGCAAATCTCCACTATTTCCCGATTTGTTAAATTTCCTGCAAATAAAACACAAACACATCAAAACCAACAACGGTTGCTTAAAAACTTACGATTATTCTTAGTTAAAGGAGTTAAATGTGTCGTAGAATGCCGACATATCACCTTGTTCAACTGACAGTAGTCGATACACATTTTGAGGGTACCATATTTCTTATGCACAAATAGGACTGGAGCACCCATTGGAGTTATGCTGGGCCTGATAACACCCTTATCTAAAAGGTCTTTCAACTGCTCTTTAAATTTCTTAAGCTCCACTGGAGCCATCCTATAAATAGGAATAGATATAGGCTGCATATTTGGGAGCAGGTCTATCAAAAAATCAATCTCCTGCTCGGGAGGGACTCAAGGTAGATCCTCGGGAAACACTTCGAGGAATTTATTTACAACAGGAACTTATTGAAGAGATGGGGTTTCAGACTCCGAATCCATAACCCGAACTATATGATAAACATAACTCTTAGAAATCATCTTCCTAGCCTTGAGATAAGATATGAAATGATCTTTAGAGGATGTAGGACTACCCTGCCACTCTAACACAGGTTCTTTAGGAAACTTGAAGCTGACAATTTTGGTATGACAATCAACCGAGGCATATCATGCATGTAACCAATCCATACCAAGAATAACATAAAAATTAGTCATCTCTAAATCTACTAGATCAGTGGAGGTGACTCTATGAAAGACTAAGATAGGAAAATTTCTATATACCCTCTAAGCTAGGACTGACTCACCAACTGGAGGAGAAACATGAAAGGGCTGTAGGAGTTGTTCCAGTTTGACTGTAAACTTATAAGTAACATAAGGGGTTACAAATGACAAATAAGATCTGGGGTCTAGTAAAGAATAAACATCGAGAAAGAATACTTTTAACATACCAGTGACTACTGATAAGTCAGTAATCTACAAACTTATTAAGCCTTTAATCCTAAATTATTACCATGTTTTGGTGAGATTTAGAGGTTCTTATGGCCTTTATAGATATGAATGCAGGTACTCTGGTTTAGAAGTGGAAAACAAGGAAATGGACCCAAAAGTGCTTGAAAAAAGTTGAAGAGTAAAGATGAGCAAAAGAGATAAAGAATCTGCCGAGAGGTGCAGCCATCGTGCATTGCCCACAACCTAGGTGCGGAACTCAACTTCCTTTGCATGGAGTTCAAAAGCAAAAGAAGATTATACTGAGAGGTGCGGCTACTATGTGATGTGCACAATTCATGGTGTGGTCCGCACCTCCCGTCACATATCACTTGAAGATCAAGCCATGTCACTAGTCTGCTGGGATATAGCTCTGCGATGTGTATAATAAGATGTGCGATTGCACATCGTGCTACACGACTCCCAAAGGGCATTTTTGTCCATTTTTATGTGATGATTTGGGAACCTTTTAAAACCCAAATTAGGTATAGTACTCAGGAGTCTTTGACAGTTTTTTGAATAGTTTTTGCAAGTTTTCTCTCCCAACGAAAAATAGAGGGTTTTACTCCATTTCCTTCACTTCAACCATGGATTCACTATTTTTGTACTATTGAGCTTGGATATTGGTTATTAGCTCCATTAATAAAAAGTAATTTGAATTACCCACTTGGTATAATCTCTATTTCCTTTAGCATGAGTGTCTAATTTCCTTATCTAGGGGTATATGTATGATGTGTATTTGAATTTGGATATGGGTCTTTTTTAATTGTGCTTACAATTGCAGAATTGATATGGGTCTAGTGAATTCTCCATGTTTTAACTCTAAAATTGATGATTGCAAATATTGATTGAAATTACTTGATTGTGTTCTTGCTTGAGAAAGAGGTTCATAATTTCGGATGAGATTTCACTAGTGGTTACTTGGGATTTCCATTTAGGTTGAGGCTAGAAATAGCTCAATTCACCGGAAAACACCTATTTAAGAGTTTAAGCTAGAGATAGTGTGACTTCCCAAAGCTTGTATTGGTTGGCTAATGTTGAAACCATGGTGCTTGAACAAAGACCATCAGAAATGTGTTTGTCAAATTGAAATATTAACATTCATAACTAAAACCATTGCTACCCATATCGTTTATTAAGAATTTGTATAATTGAACAAGTTCCATATTCTATGTTTAAGTCCCATTGAAAACATACCACTAGTCATCCTCTCTCTTGTTACAAACCCGTAATTTACTTTATTATTTTCTTCTGAATTGCTATTATGATAGATCCACAATTCCTATATTTCCTCCTTTTTACTTTTATTATTGTTTGAATGAATACTCTATTGGTGATTGATATACGACAACCTTATAGGCAAATCTACCATTTCTCTGCGAGATGGACCCCGACCGCTGTCAGGAATATAAATTTTATTTTTTCTGACGATCACTATCACCTTTGTATGGAGAGTGTTACTTGAGCATTACTAAAAATTTCACCATTGCTGGGCAATTGGGTTTGAGTACCCTTTTGATTGACGTTTGAAATCACTTTGTGAGTTTTTGTGAGTTTTTACCTTGTTTTGTTGTTTTTGATTATTGTGCAGGCAGCCCATGAGCGAAGTGGGTGACAATGAAAGCGTAGAAGGATTTATGGAAACAGCTCCCAAACCCAAAATTCAAGGAGGAGTAGTTTCAATCAGTATACCTCCCACGGTCGGAAATACGGTGTTTCATGTCACTAGTACCATGCTCCAACTCATACAAATTACAGGATTGTCTGGAGAGGCTGCACATAAGGATGCAAATAGGCACATCCAGAACTCCATCGAGATATTCCAGCCATTTATCTTCCATAACATCATTCAAGAATCCATCTGGCTTCACTTATTTCCCTTCTCACTCAAGGGAGAAGTGATGGCATGGTTAGAAGAGCTTTTGGAAGGCTCAATCACCACATGGAATCTTCTTGTCGAAGTATTTATGGTGAGATTCTTCCATCCCTCAAGAATGATGCAATTGAGGGATGAAATCACTAATTTTTGTCAACTCCAAGATGAACCATTACATGAGGCATGACTGAGGTTTAAAAAGAAACTCTTGTTGTGTCCCAATCACGGATTGCCAGATAATATCCTTCTCTAAAGCTTTTATAGGGCTTTAAATTCAATGAACAAGTTTGTAGTCAACAACCTTGCGGGTAGTACCTTCATAGATCAGCCATATAGTATTGCCTAAGCTTTTCTAGAGAGGATGACCAAGACGAATCGTGCTTGGCATATGAAGGAGGTTGATATTCCCACAAGTGTAACCTCATCCATTTTGACAAATTAAATGCACCATAAAGATAAGGAAAGAGATGAGGCTATGGCCAAAATGCTAACGCAAATTAATCTCTTGGCCAAGCACATGATGAGGCCAACAAATACTAAGAGTGTGAATTATGTGAGTACTCCCGAGCTTAAATCCAATGATGAAGAGGTTTTTACCATTGTGGATAGGAAGATTTTCTACTTGTCAGCGAGTTTGTGGCTCGTGTACTATCACCCAAAGGACAATAATCAAGGTTGGATAAAAGATAAAGAATGACATAGCAATTGGAGGGATCATGATAAAGAAGGTGATAGATACAATCAACGGAATTCTAATCCATATGTACCTCCAAATAAGGCTGATACCTTATATCAACCCATTGTGAGCAACAACGGTCAGTCAAAAAATGAAAGGTATGTTTTCATTGGTATCTAAAAAGTTGGAGACAACGAATAGTGGGGTTAATGAGCTAAAAAGTGAGGTGTAAATGTTTCACCAAATGGTGAGTTCATACTCAGCCTCAATTAAGCATCTTGAGGCACAAATGAACCACTAGTCCACCCAAATGAATCCTTGAATGAAAGGGATACTCCCTAGTTACACCACTACAAATCCAAAAAATTATAGCCTTGTCATGGCTATTTTCTCTAAGAGTGGAGGAGTGAGTGGTGAAGATTGAAGATTAAGGTAACATCGTCGACCTACGACATAAAATCAAGCGCTTCTTGGGAGGAAACCCAAGTGCTTATACTTTACTTGTGTTACCTTTAGTTATTTTTGGTGTGTTTTTGTTGGAATGCATGATGAGGAAAATAGCCAAGTGGAAAAAGAAAACAAAAAGAGGACATGCGGAAACCTATGTGATTTGCACATGCAATTTTGGGTTTGTGTGTTTCTCACAAGACATTGTGCGTGTCACACCTCCATTGCACCACGAGTCAGAAGCTTGGGAAAAATTAATATGAAAAATTTGCTGGTGTAGAGCGAAGTGCGATCCGCACAAGGGCTTGTACGAATCACATGTTGTGGCGCACTAAGGTAAGTTTTAAAATTTGTTTGACCTACCCATTAACTGACCCGACCCGAAGACCAACCTGTTGACCTTTTTTCTTCTTTTTCTTCATTATAAACCACCACCTTCTCCTTTTCCTCCATAATTCTCCATAAAACTCCATAATCCTATCTAAAAATTCCCCCAAAATACCTCAAACATCCATCAAAACCTTCTCCTCTTCTCTCCCAAACCTCTTCACCGTCGCACCACCACCGTCGCTGCCGTTTGTCTTCGGACAAAATTCTTGGGTCTCCATTGTAGCATATTCAAAAGCTTAAATTTTTGAATCTATCCCTCTAATTTTCACTTGTGATAAGTTTCTCAACGTTAAATATTTGTTTTTATGTTGATTAGGAACTCATATTGTGAAGCATGTTCATAAAATTTTCCATGGTGATTTTGGGTCCCTAATTTTGGGTTATATCATTGATTTTGCTTAAGATTAACTTGGTGGAACTAGAAGTTATGATGATACAGGTTGTTTGTGGTAATTTTTAGCCTTAACAATCTGTGTTTGGGTGAAGTCTGAGTAACCCACTTGTGTTTGTGCATGAGTTATACCTATGATAGATTGGGTGATATCATTCTTTAGGGCAAATCATCATCTTTATGAGATTTTTGTTAGAAATTGATGTTTGGGGCTGAAATTGTCACTAATATTGTGCCCATGTTTTTGTTGAATATGCTTATTGGGTGTATGATATTTGTTAAGGGGTAAGAAATTGTTGTTGAATGAATGTGCCTACTAGTTTGCAATTGAAAGCTTTATGTTCCCAATGATAGATGGGGCAACGTCCTTCTTAAGGGAAATCACTAAGCTCTTCTTTTGTCTTGAATATGTGGATATCCCGAGTAAGTCTGAGTACCCGGATGATTTGGTTTGGTCATATTATGTTTACCCGGATGACCGGCCACCATGGCCCACACCCTCTAAAGCCAACCCCGAAGGATATGATCTGAGACCTGTATACTCTTCTCAACCTGCCCTACACAACCACCCTCTGGAACTTGTGAAGCAATTGAACCCGGCCTGCTAAATTAGAAGCAATGAAACCTATCTCTGGTGGAGATCCCTTACCTCGAGTCTGAGAACCTCGGGAACTGTCCTGGCGATGATATTTCTTAGCACGACCTCCATAAGCCTCACGGCATAAGCCTTCGATAGCCCAACTATGATCCACTACCTGAAGGAAGGTCATCCCAACTGTAACCAAATGCTCGGTCGCCAAACGGAGTGGTCAAATTAAACCTCCAACAAAACTCTGAACCCTATCAAACTCTAAATGTATAGCCCTAGCAGTACGCCTAACCATGTAATGAAATCTTACCTCATACTCCAATCCCGACAAACAACCCTGTTGAAGAACTGGAAGCTCAACCCTAACTGAAGCACCACCTGCAGAACCAGGTACTGAAACACCCACCGGAGGACTCAGAGTCCTAGCCATAGTGTCCTGAAGAACTGGGGTCGCTACTAATCTAATAGGAAGCTGGGTTGGCCCCACACCACCTATCTGATGCAATAAACTCTCACTCTGAAGTCCTGGAGCTGACTAAAGCACTGAAGTAACATGCACAAAAGCCTCAACACCAACCACTATCAAATTCGCCTTAGGCATCTAAGAAGGAATGAAACAACCAAAGTTTAGAACTCAGTAGAGCTAGGAACTCACGACAAGGAGCCAAAAAGATGAAACTTTTCCTAAAAATGTCTGGTAGCCTCCCGCAAATAGGATACAGACGTCATTGTACCCATCTGCGAGACTCTACTTAGACACTAGCTTTTATACCATGACACCAGTGAAGCTAGAGCTCTTATACCAAGCTTTCACGACCCGATTTCTCAGGTCATGATGGCACCTACAACCCCCGGCAGGTGAACCAATCCCTGTAGCCCAGAACGGTTAGTAATAGGCTACTACCTAACCAAAACGCACAATAATAGGAAATAAGCAGAAGGAGAATGTAATGATAGACAATGCGGATAACTCGAATATATAGATAAAGAAAACTACACCAACCCCCTGACTTGGTATCGATAGTACAGAAACTTCTAATAGAGTATAAGTGCTAGAAGTAACAAAATACAATATAAATCCATCTTCGAAAGTACAAGGAGTATCAGTACAACAGATGAGATATGGCCAAGCCCCGACCTTCAGGCGCTCACCCTAGTCTCGAATACCCAAAAGTTGCACGATTCTCCAATGCGGTCAACGGCGAAGGCTCAACTAACATCTTCACCAAAAAGTGCAGAAGTGAAGTATGAGCACCAAAACAACGGGTACTCAGTAGGCATCACCGGCCAACTAAGCGCATATAATATATAAAAATAGTAACAAGTAGAATACACGAAAGCAATCACAAAAGCAAAGAAGAAGCCCACAGGAACTAGTACATGAGTAACCAACCAAAAATTCCAAGTAGAACATGCTAGCACAAAAGGTATACATACAAAGAAACACAGGTGTAAAATGGAAAGAAGGGCTCACTTGGGATCCTTGGAACAACAGTATATATAAAGAGAATTTAAGGAAGATGGGCGGTATACCGGTAACCTCAAAATACGAAAAGAAGGGAAGCAAACCAAAAATCAGGTTAGAAATCTCATACTAACAGAAACAAGCCTAAGGTACCAAATACCAACATAGAACAGCCGCAAACAACTCACCAAACAAGCCTAAGATTGAATAACTAATCCAATGCATTCAAAACTACTACTCATGTCAGGATGAAATAGGAATCAGGAACCCCACAACCCACTTAGGAGACCGCACAATAGTGCCTCAATAATACAAGACTCACTAGTCCCTCAATACTCAAAGTCCAATAAACTGAGCCTCAACAGGCTAACCATCAGTAATCCTCAAAGAACCAAATGCCAAGACAATCTCTATAAAAAGACAGGGGTAAATTTAATCTTCCTACAATCCCAACGGCCACCCATACAACCAAGGAACGCAATTAAGTGAAAACAAACCCTTTGGCTGCCTATACAATTAGAGCGTACACTGAACACACAACAAACGAAGCTGGAATCTGAGTGAAATATGCATGATGATGATATGATGGAACCAATAATAGTAACCCTGTATGCACCTCTTCTCGGCACTTTGGTAGGAGGACCCATGGTGGGACGTGCCCGCTATACCTATCATATACAATATACCCCTCCTCCGGTGCACCCGGCTCCTAGCTAGGCCTCGAAACGGAGGGATCATGGAGGTCCCTGACCACATGCAGTAACGGATGCAAAATCTCTAACATGTCATCCAAAAATAAGTCTGGGTTCAAGAAAGTGGCTAAATCTTGAATATTTGTGCCCGGGATTGAACTGGGTCTAAAGCAGTAGTAGTAATATCAAAAAACCCTCTCAAAGGGTGACCGAAGTATACTCGGGTATAAATCAATAATAAAAGACTCAACAACCATCTCAAAGGGTGCCCAGAGCGTATCAGGGTCTAAATCCGTAAGAAAATCAGATGTAGTACTCAGCCCGGTAGAGCCGAGTATCAGTAAAAAATCAAGTGTGAAATCATCCAAAATCCCAAGTCATCATTAGGATGTACCAAAAATGGGCCCCCGGGGACATGCAAGTTAAGGAAAAACTATCTATAGTGGCTCGCAACAAAAATCAAAGTAAAACATGCAGGGGAAAGCCTTTTTCATGGATGATATGCTTGCATAAAAATATAAGTTAGCCCAGCGGCTCACAAACAGTTCCTATCAGCCCTGCACAAGCCCAACAACTACTAAGCAGACATAACCAGCCTAAAAGGATATCTCTATGTTTGGGACTCGCGGACATTACAAAATCACCCACCGCCTATGTTCCAGAGTTAATACAAGGCCACACAGGACCACAAGGGTGATATACAATACTACACTAATTCTACAATCAGCGTATGAAATAAATAGACAGAAAAGGCAGGCAAGGTCTGGGGTGAAAACCTATAACAACCCACCCAAGGATACTAATTAATGCAGTTATAGCCTATATACGCAGAGTCTAGATAGGGAAAGCCATAACCTACCTGTCGTCCGATGAATAGCTATGAGGACAGTGTCATCCAGGCTCGAACTGCTCCGAGAAGCTCCAAATCAAAAAACTGCTATCAACATAATAATTTATACGTTAAAACAAGACTAATGATACCTATAATGCCATAAATATACCCGGGTCCAAATCCAGGTCACAAACGGGCCTATGGGCTCCATAACACAAAATCAGAAATGAAAAACACACATGTGTTCCTTACCATCCCGGGAGCGTATTGTCAAAATTTGAGCAAAAACGAACAATAATTGGGGCTCAAAACAGCCCGCTCAAGTCAAGAATTAAAGAAGGAATTTTGAAGAAATAAATTTGGAAATTAGCCAAAAGATACTTACCACAACGAGAAGGCAAGCTAAGGAAGTGAAATCTCCGAACCCACGATCATGCAAAGCACAGGAGGGCAAATTCTTCAATGAAATTCCAAGCTTTACAAAATGGAAACAATGGATGTCTTGCAACAATGGAGGAAAAGTAGCTTTGGGAAGAAGAGGACTTACCAATTGTCAAAGAAATAGCTAAAATCTCCCAACTAAATGGATTCCCCAAGGTTTTGAACTGATGGGAGCAATTTGGTAGAGAGGATTTTCAAGTTGGAGTTGGTAACAAATGAGAAAAGGAGCTGGAAAAATGAAAGGACAAAAAACATATAGTTGTTGGTCGCTGGTTAGCACTATCGTGCTAAAGGAGCGCGATCGCGCTAAAGGAAGCATCACAGACCAACGCTATAACGCTACAGGAGCACGATCGCGTTGAAGGGAAAAACACAGGAAAGCGCAATCGCACTAAAGGAGCGCAATCACACTAAAGGAGAAATCACAGGCCAGCGCAATCGCGCTAAGGGAGCGCGATCGTGCTGAAGGCCACCAGAAGCAGAAAAACCAGCAACAGCCAAAAACTTCTACAAGGCATTCCGGGCACAATCGGAACCCGATACTAAAAAACTAATAGTGCTATTAAAGTGGAAACAACGTTCTGGACTCAATGGAATCGTCAAAACTTTCATATGAGGTCGTTTCAGAAGAATTTTTACCCAAGTCAACACTAGCTAATGCCAACCAAACACCCTAAATTAGCCTGTCTTATCTGGAACCTGAACCAACCAACTAACTAACACAAACTCAACATTCCATAGCTAACAGTGCTAATGGAATTTCCATCTAAGGTCGTCTTCTCCGAATGTTGACCAAAGTCAACCAAACAAGCCCAACTGGCCTGAAAACACAGAATGAGAGAGAATTCCAAGCGAAAACGCTCTGGATTCCCAACCAAAGGTCTCTCTAGACAAAAGTCCATGCTCCATAGCTAACGAAACTGTCAGAATTTGATTCTGAGCACGTTCACCTAGAATGTTGACTGAAGTCAACAATTTCCAAAGTTAAAAGCTCTAATACCAGGAATGGACAAAAAGACTAAACAAATGGCCCGAGCACCAAACTACCAGTCTCATCAAGCCATAAATAACTTGGGTCTACTACTGGCAATCTCTAACAGTACAAACACGCATAAATGACCGGAAGGGTCATTACATGCAGTAGCTTTCTTACCATGAGGGTTATCAGGAACATGTGCTTGTTGATTAGCCTTATTGTCCATGGCCTGTTCTATCATCTGAATGGCATTTGTGAACTTCGCATTAGTAACCTTTTGGTCCAGAACTAGAGGATTATCATTTCGGGCATTGGCTCTGCGAGAAGGCATGGCTCTTTGGGGCCGCATGATCTAAAATGCATAAATATTGGATTAGAGAAGAGTAATAGAGTTAAACTTTATCACACAATATTGATCTTAAAAGAAGTGAAGTTTTTCCTAAAACATCTTGTAGCCTCCCTCTCATAAATGTGGTGCACTTTACACCCAAGAAAGAGAATCTACTTAATGCGGCTTTTAGACATTCTAGGACTCTTGAACCTGAGGCTCTAATACAAAGTTTTTCACACCTCGAGGCTATCCCTAGAGGTAACACATGAACCGAGACCACAAATGATCCCAAGTTAACCCTTGTTCTTAGCATGACTCAAACATAATATAGATAATCTTAGCGGAAGCAATAAAGTGAAGTGATAAGCAAACTAAATCATCATATAGATCATGGTCTAGGAATACCAAATTTGAAACCACAATATTGAATATCTTGCTATGTTTGGAAAACCTCTAAACTGAAATAATGTGTTGTCGGGATAAAACCCCAGCTACCTCAAAGTAATGAAAGGAAGACCATAAGATAGCTAAACTTATACTAGTCCTCTAAGGATGAGGACTCACCAAATTTAGGATGGAAATCTTGCTAGTCTCTAGCCACGAATCTGAGATCGAGAGCCTGAATCTACATTACGATAAGATGGAGGACAAGAAGTATGCATCAATTTTATAAGATGTACTGAATATGCGAGATATGCAAAATCCGTAGTAAAACATACTTGAAGTTGTAATCATATGATAATAGTAAAATCTATAATACAATGACTTAATGCAATATAATAAGATGAAAAACATACTTATAATCATATGTAATAATAAAAAGTCAGAAATCTGAAAGCAAAGAGTCAAATACATTTAAAACCTTGAAACCATTTTTGTGGGATATTCTCATAACCAACATAAACCATGTGAGCTGCATGGAATCTGATGTATCCGCCCCATCGAGAGGACCCAATATACCTTGTTAGGGTATAGAGGCATTACTGGCGTGATCACAAATTCTTATGCCCAACTGAGGGGCTAAATATACCTACAAGGGCACGTAGTTTTGGGACTTGGGTTACTCTCACCCCGTCCAACTTGGTGCTAAAACTACTCCCAAAAGCATATTGTAGCTCATATATTTACTGGGGCATATATGATACCAAAACTGATCATAACTCATGGACATTTCTGATGTCAAATCTGTTCAAAAAGCATATGGACATATCTGATGTCATGCAATTCATAAATCATAAGTCTTAAAAGCTTAGCAGAGCCATAGTTCAAAAGCTTAGCAGAGCCATAGTTGAATCACTTGAAGGTTCTCATACAAAATCATGGGTAAAGGATTAGAAACCATTTATTGATGCTATTAAGTTGAATTCATAAGAATTTCAGAAATTGCGTAAGAACCCTAATTTCATAGTTTCATAAATCCAAAGACAAATCAAGGGTTTGGGGCATAAGGGTGAAAGGAATCCCTATATACCAGAATTTGAAGCATTCTTAGTCTAGAGGTTGGAGATTGAGACTTTAAAATGGATCCCTAACTTGAAGCGTGGGAGAATTGAGCTCTTATTCCTCTTTTTGAACTTGATTTAGTGAATGGAAGTGGACTTAGGCTAATTGGGAATAAAACCCTTCTAAAGTTTCCCAAAATGACTTAACTTAGGAGTTAAAAGTATAGAGAAAAGACCAGAGTACCTCTGACTTAAAATAGAAAAGTTGCAGGAAAATTTCCATCAGATGGACTACCCGATGACTATTGGACCTTCGATGGCCCGTCAGACCTGGTTATCAAAGAGGGATAGGTTTTACTGGTCTACTGGTCCAATCCTATGGCAGGTTCCCATGGCCTGTCGAATAGGAAAAGCCGGTGGTGACCGCACGTTGGGACAGAGGGGAACTGGGGTCGGACTACTGGGCAATTCCCATGGTGGGTCCCTTAGACCATCGGACATCCAACGATCATGGTGACCTCCCACTGGGGCTGAGGCTGACAGTGGTGCTCCCACAGTCAGCTTAATGGGCCATCGTGCCTGGCAGGGACTGTGGCACATGCCCGTGGATCCTGAAATTTATAGAAATGCAGATTTTTTTGAGTTTGAAAGAAAGTTCACATTCCGGGGTGTTATAGTCTAAATCACTAGGTCACCCCCTAACAAAATACAACACAACAAAACAAAAAACACAGTTCATCCTACTTTCACAAGACTTTTCAGTTTTAAACTACTACACCTTTGATATTTTTATTAACTCAACTTACTATTAGGACTCTAACAGGGTATTATGGCCCTAACAACCTTATAATGACTACGAGGATCATTACACGCGAGGTAATAGAAGCAAGGGCAAATTTTTCTCTTTCCCAGTCCATCTAGGATAAGGTCTAAGGTGTTTTTAAATATTATCATTATCATATCCCTAGATGTTTTTTGGAGGAGAATCATTATTATTTGGAGAAAATTATGGAGGCACAGAGCAAGAGAAAAAGCCAAATTATCTAGGGTTGCTTCTTTACCTTTCTACAATATTTCTTGTTCATACATACATTATAACATTGTAATAAGATTTTGAGTGACTAAAAGCCCTCTTTCTAGGGTTATGGCTATAGTATGAACTGTTGACACCAAAAATTTTCCCTCCACATTACGAATTAATTTTGAGCTTTTTTTCAATCTCAAACGATTTTGAAATAGATGTATTTGTACAAGTTAAATGTTTTCCAAATCAATTTTTTATAATATCTTTATCATTTCAAGTAAGAATCTATACTTTATATATTTAATTATATAGAATTATATAGGTTTTACTTAAGAAATTATTTTGAAAATTATTTTCATGTGAAAATCGTGTTTAATTAAAACATTTTATTTTCCTCAAAATTAATTTAAAATTGGAGATTAATTGAATATTTAGCCTCATCATTTTAAATAATATAATTTTACAATGAACAAATAATTATTTTACTTTGTTTTTAATTAGAAAAGCTATAATAATTAATTTCCATAGGTTCATCTATTTCAATTGTTGCCGGATTTCATTAAACGTTCACAATTTGGTCGTTTCTTAAATTAAATCTGGCCACATTTTGCCTTTAGATCACATTTCATCCTTTAATTACCAGCTCACCTAAATTCACAATTCTTGGCCCAAAACTAACCTCCAACCCACAAAACTTCCAGCTGACCCGCTCCAGGCCGAAAACAACAACTCCTACTACTTTTTATTTCTCCTTCAATATACAGACACCAAAATAACCCCTTATGATTCTTCTTCTCCACTCCAAATGACGTCCAACAATAAACCCTAGGTACCGCCTTTCCATTCTCCTGGCTCCCTCGTCTCTCCCATACAATTCAGCATGTTAAACATGAGATATCATACCACGAAGTTTCTAGAGAGACAACTGGCTACTCTAAACGTTCCTAACTCTAAAATTGTGCAAATTTCTCTCAAATTATACTGAGATAGTACATGCGTGGCCTACTTCTTCTTGCTGACCAAGATTTCAAAATTCAAATTTTGAATTCCCAAGTTTTCTACTCGAAATTACCCTCTATTTCCCCCCTCTTTAGCCCTAAAATTTCTCTATAAATTGGGGTTCTTTTCTCAGAAGAAAGGGTCTGGTCTTTGGAGAATTTCTTGGACTTTTTGGAGAGTCATTCTCTAGTTCATAGAAACCATAGATTGCAGAGAAAAATATTCACAAAAAATGAGTTCCATCTAACTCCAGTGAACTTAGGTTCGAACTTCGGCAGTTGTGTGAAGTTTTCGACAACCAAGCTCGAATTATCGGTTTGCTGCTCCAAAACAGGTAAAGGCCTCACCTCTTTTGCATTTCTTCTTTCACGTCTAAATGTTGCAATGTGAAATTTTATCGTTACTGTAAATTCATGAATCGCTGGGCTAGTCTTGTTTGACGTATGTTTTTGATAAGGAATTTGGAATAAAGGTTTAGAATTTGTTTGTTCAAAGCTTGTATAAAGTTTAAATTCTCGAAACTTTCACTCTGTTTTCTTTCTTCCCATTTTAATAAATATTCTTTTGTTCAAAAATAGAAATCGTAGCACTAGTTAGGTGAATAGGATAAAGATCTTCTTAAGGGGTTCTTCTGGCCCACAATACCATGTAGAATTTATAAAGGAAGAAAGGTCTTAGAGGATTACTTTCTAGTCCTTCTCTAAATCTTAATTTAAAGAGGTGAAACAGAGCTTTATGATAACTTTTCTTTACCTCGAAATCTGTCTTTTAAAGCTCTAAGAGAGCATATTTGCATAACTAATTTCGAAAGTTGTTTACTTCCATTCTGTTCTTCATTTTATTGCTGAAAAATTCAATCTAGAAACATGTAGATTAAGCTAATGATTCCCCAAGGACTTCTCTAGACTTAGGACATAAAATGTAATTTATTGAGGAGAGGATGAGACCACTGGATGGTTTTCCTCTTGAATTAGCATTAGAAGATAAAAAAGAATGGCTTGATTAGCTACCTTTGTCTTCAAGGAATGTCTACTGTCGAGAGACTCAACTTGCTAGGTATGATTTTGTTGTTAAAAATTGTTCATGTTAACCTTTGTTCCAATTGTTGTTTGTTTGAGCCGTAAATTAGGTGCTTAGTTGATTGAGTAAAGCATGCTTCATCTTTGAATTCATGTCGCCATGATTATTTTTTTCTTTTAGAAGTTAACAAATATAGGTCTTTGTTGGAAATTTCTTGTAAGCATTGGAGTCCATAATACCAATTTATGTGTGTTCTAGTATGACAAGTTTAGACTTCTATTTTGACAGTAGCTCATTCATGACGATACCTGGTAATGCTCGTTCATGCTCTCTTGAAAATTGCTTTGTTTTCGGTCCTTTTTTTTTCTTTTTGCTTGGCAGAAGCAATATTTCCATTTTTTATTTGCATAGAACTTGGTTCATTTTTGTTCATGAAAATAGTGATTCAAATTTAAAGTTATCCAAATGTATGCTTGACCAATTCTTTCATTCTTTCTTTAGAAGACATGAATTATGTTATGGATATTAATTCTATTCCTTTCTTTTCTTTTCTTTGATGCATATGGAATACTCCCGAGTCCACTTTGAACTCCCAGAACTCCCTTGCATCTTCTCATTGATCTGAAACCCAATGATATCTATCGTGTCGGTTTCATCACAAGGCATAAGGAAGTAGAAGTACAGGTTGTAGTAGAAGCTGGTATACAGTAATATACAGCTGATATACATGGCAGAATTGGGCTAAAAAAGCTCAAAAATATCATAGGAAAGGGAAGGAGCTATATTATGGGCCAAAGTGGCCCATAAAGATGAAGCAACGCAGCAGCAGTCCCCAAAGGGACAATTTGAAGTTGGATTAGGGCCAAAGGCCTAAACTTTTCTTAGAATATTTTCCCTTAACTTCATCATTGTAAATGTTATTATGTGCTATTAATATTAGAACTTAATTAACTTAGTAGATTTCTCCGTAGGAGTTGCTACTTTTTTACGAGTTAATTATTTCCCATATTTCTCATGAACTCACCATTTTTTAACATAAATCATTTAAATGGTTATTAGCTTTTTTTTTACTCTCGCGAAATTGTTTTTTTGCAAACCATTTAGAGAAATAAATGTTGCTATTGTTTTCCTCAAAATTTACCATGACATTGTACTCAAAGAATTGAATTTCACAAAATAGTCTTTCTTTAACGACAATTTTCTTTCTCGGTTTAAATCATGTTCAATTTTTCTAAGTTAGTCTTAATGAGTTAGTTTTTAATAAGATCAGATAACCGTGAGTTAGCGGATATTCTTGGTGCCTTAAAATCCTTCCAAGAGTATTAATATGAACCTCGTACCCTTAATCTCTTATTCCTAAAATCTTTATCTGTTTTAAGACTTTAGAATTTATAAAAGATTTTTTTAATTTCCTTTATAAAATTAAGTGGAGACTCTTGCTTTTACTTGAAAATTATTTTAAATTATTAACTTAGTTTCAAAAAAAATCAAAAGTTGAAAACCATTTATTTTCTTTGTCCAAAAAACCTGAAAACAGAAATGGCGACTCCGGTGGGGATTATCCATTTACTAGCTTATTTGACTAACTATTCAGAAATTATAATAATTACTAAACTTTATCTTGGCTTACTTTGCTTATTTTTTAAATTATCGCAATTTATAATTATTCATGGCATATTTCACCTCTCTTGGTAAATCATTAGTTTGCATTAGGAATAAAAGATGATTATGCAAGTATTTGCAGTCTTTCTTCACTAAAAGACACTTTCTTAAAACAGACAAGTGAATAGTTAACCCACGGTTAGTTAACAATCACTTGTTGTTTTAGCCCGCGGTTGTCCTCCCGGGTTCCTGGTTATTTTGAAATAAATCAATTCTAGTCAACCTAGGATAGACTGAAACTAAATCTCAAAAGTGGGCATTGGCCTAAGATGTCTTAATATCAAGGGATATTAAGTCCATTAGTAAGACCACCTTGTGTTCGAAAGGTCCCACGGCCTGTAAGAACAATCATCCCTTATGTGTTTAATTGAAGGATTTGATGTCAGATTGTACGAACCATTATTCCTCGGGGTTGAAAATTTTAGGTAGTTCTTTATTATTGTAATCAGAGGAAGATTCATCCAAAAGGCATTTGAAATTCCAAGATGTCCAAGAAGTTCAAGAATGAAGGACCTTACATGGAGGCCTAGTCTAGGATTGTACCCCTGTGTGAGACTGATATTTAATGTACATCCCTTCCCTTATATTGTTCACCCATTTCATTTAATCGATTTGTATTTAATATTTTTGGGGCAATGGAATGTTTACAAACGACATACATATCCTTCAACTTGTTAGGTCTACCTTTGGCATAAAATGGTCACATATTCATATAGGGAACGATATAAGCTATTATGTGATATAACTGTTTTATGTGCTTGTGTGCGTTGCTTAAATTAAAGGTGAATTGATGCCCTCCTATTTGAATATTTTTAGAACCCCTAGGTCGGATATAAACCACTATGCAAGGTCTGACAAAAATCACCCTTGGAGTTCTTCAAATTTTTCCAGTGAAATCCAAAGCCTCCTTAAAGTTCTCTTCAAATCTTGTTTCTATCTGTTTGGGAAATGAATTTACTATAACCGTTCAGGGTCCGTCCCCTATATTAAATTCTCATTTCTACTCTTTTGGTGAAAAAAGTTAAAGGATTTTCCTTGACTCAAAAATCTATATTAGAAGATCAAAATTCAAACACGACTCAATTTAACTTGTCAAAACACTCATTTCAAAATCAACGAGCGAATTCCTGTCCGTTTGAATCCTTCTTTCAATATCCACCCATGGATTGATTCACCTTTAATAAAGAAATATTTGCGTGTTTACGTTCTATCAAATGTCTTGTATTGTTTATCATGAACAAAGTCTAACATGATTACCTTTTGAGTTATTTTTTCTGTAACGGGTAAAAAAATTGATCTGTGTTGAGAAAAGATGGCGGAACATTCTTATTTCACCATATCAAAGGAAAACAAAATTTTATCCTCCAGTCGTAAGTTAGCAAAAAGGATAATGACTAGGGATACTAAGAACGTCATTGAGATAACTACGAGAGATTCTCTTATAGCTAAGTAGAATGAGTTGATTGTGCAACTGGCACGACAAGTTGATGAGATGAGAAATGAGGTGCGGGAGATAAGGAATATGATTAATCTGATCATTGATGTAAAAATTCCCGCTCATGTCCCTACTCTGAATGCGGTAGCTCCCGAATACTTTTTCAGTGATACACTTGCACTTTTTCATAATATGAGCACAGAAAAATCTTGCAAATACGGCTCGATAAAGCCTTCACTATCAAATGCCTACCCTTTAGCTTCACAAAAATCCTACCCCATATTTTATGCCCAAGCTAATTATCAAACTTTGTCCTCAAAATACCAAGTTCCATCTCTAAATTACCAATTACCTCCACAAACATATGAAAATTTTCATTCGAATTTTCAAGCATCAATTCCTTTCTATTCAAACTCCACAAACATACCACAAAGTACCTCCACCAAAACACCAAAATAAAAAAATCCCATCCAAATCATAAGAAGAAACCTCCTCAAGTATTTACTCCTTTAGCCAGAAGTCGAACACGACTCTTTGAAAGGCTGAAAATAGTCAGACTAATTCAATTGGTCGATCCAAAGGTTATCAAAACAAATGCAAAATTCATTATATTTGACCAATATTGTGCTTACCATTCAGGAAATATTGGGCACACCACGGAGGACTATATCAATCTAAAGCACGAGATTCAGGACCTAATCGATAAAAGGATCCTCTCTCTTTGATCGACCTCCCCTAGTAGCAATACTTTGCCAAAACATGAAGGGGTGGCCATTAGTATAGACAAAACTGATGATGAATGGTATGTAAGCAATATTCTTAATAAAGAGGATGATTGAGAACTTCCAAGGACTTTGACTCATCCATCCCAGTCTTTCCCTATTTGTACAAGTGACTATCTGGGTGAAGGAATCAAAGGCAATGATGATGTCTCAAAAGAATTCATCGAGATGCCAGAAATTCAAAAGGCCAAGCTAGGAGAGCAGTTGCTAAATTTGACATCCACTCTGCTCATGACTCCCTGGTCATCTGGTGATAGTAGTTTAAAATCTACCAATAGTATGTCATGTCAAAAGTTGAATGAAAAAATCGAGGTAGAGGATGATGAACATAAAGAGTATGATGAAAAGTTTGAAAATTGAGAGAAGCCAAATTTAGAAGAGATTAAGGTGGTTAATCTGGGAGATGACAGTCAAATTAAAGAAATCAAAATTAGTGCCCACTCAACAAAAGCACAAAAGAGGAAGCTTATCAGTCTGCTCAAGCCGTACATTGACATATCTTATTGGTCTCATGATATGCCAGAAACAAACACCAATATCATTTCCCACAAGCTGTTGTTCAACCAGAATCTGATCTAGGATGTGAGACGAATGCAAAAGAAGATTCATTTCCTGCGTAAAGATTCATTTCCCACGTCAAGACGAATGCAAAAGAAGATTCACAAAAAATTGATAAAGATGTCATGACATCCACAAAGTGCTATTCCAAGAATCCTTAATTGTGTCTGAGGTGGATAGTCAATGGTGGCCCGAAACGATCAACTCTGATGCATTATGAAGATAGTACACCTCATAGTGGTGTTTTTTTTTCTTCATGTAATTGTACTTTCTATTTGTATTCTTCTCTATGCTTTATAATAGTTTAAAAATTCCCTATACTCTTAGTACAAACTATGTTTGACCTGAATTCTCAAGAATGAGATACGTAGGTGGCCTGTGTCGGCTTCAGTCAACCACTTAGGAAAACTTATCCATCTCTTTTTGATATCTTGATCTATGTGATGACCTGAATTCTGAAGAATGAGATACGTAGATAGTCTTTCTCAGCTTTGGTCACCCCTTTAACTATTTTCAACTTCTCCTACTACGATTGGGTGAACTATGTTTGACCTTATTCCTGCTTCAATAGGATACATAGGCGCCATAATGGATCGGTCATGTCACCCCAGGAAATGGAAACTGGAGAAGAATTTTTGAGAAAGGAATCTCAAAAATTTAGAAGGCGAAGATCGTTCTCCAACAAATAAAAATACAGATTATGCCAAAGAGCGACTAAAATGAATGTTGAGAAGAATCTCAAGATCCCAACAGAGTGTCAAATCTCTTATCAACCTCTAACTAGGGCACAAATTTTGAGAGGGATCTCAAAATTTCCACCAAGCTTTATCTTTGTGTTCAGAAACAAACTCCGAGAGTTTCCCAGCACCAGGCGATCAAAATCTACTTTAGAAATCTCCAGCTGCAACAAAGTCCAAGGTGGCTTAATTCCCAACTATGATAGATTTCTTGAAATATTATTTTCAAACTCCTAGACTAATATGATAAAGGACCCCTTGAGCTCGCCAACAGTGTGTCAGATATGTCAAGTCCTCGAATGAAGGATGTTCGTTGAGCTAGTGCATGACATCATAAATTTGGCAAAGACCTCTCCCAATGTTTCTTCTCAAATTGATTTGAAAATTATTTACAAATTGATTTGCTAAAATTGTCGTACATTTACCATGACCCGAGGATTCAAGGAAAGTACCCAAAGATGACAAGCATGCGGAGATAACGAGGTAGGAGTAGCCGATCAAAGGAGGTCAACACAAATCAGTTTTGCCAAAACTATTCATTTTTCTGTGAATACAGATTATATTAAGAAGTGACAAGGGATCGACAAAAACTCTGAATCATCTGGTGTATTCAAAGGAATATGATGAGGCTTAACACCCAAGATCAATAAGAAAGAGCCAATATGATTGGGAAAGCCAAAAGCGGCAGAGTTTTCCAAA
The DNA here is from genome assembly GCA_003996215.1 of Jaltomata sinuosa. Classification (NCBI taxonomy): domain Eukaryota; kingdom Viridiplantae; phylum Streptophyta; class Magnoliopsida; order Solanales; family Solanaceae; genus Jaltomata; species Jaltomata sinuosa. Next base: position 309,850 of record QJPP01000232.1, on the reverse strand, counting down.
ACTGATAACGTTTTCTTATGATTATAGGGACATAAGATAAAGAGTGTGTGTAACGACCGAGTTTGTCATTATGGGTAAAACCTTCATGAAAAGTTTAGAGTTGAAAAATATCCGAGTTTGGGAGTTGGAAATTCAGGGCTAGGCTAGTCTCGTCTGGTTTTGAAGTGAGGTATGGTCTAGGGCAATTTGGGTGAGGATTAGGTAATGTGTTTTGTAGTGAACTAAACTTTCCATTAGCTATAACATAGAGGATTCCATAGGACTTTTCAAAAGTGAATTTAGGTAAGTAGAACTCCCAGAATTGAGGTTCACGTGAAGGGGTTATTCTAGAATGTCGAGGATTTAAGGTGTGTTGTAAAATAAGTACTTTTCTTGGATTTTTAGAGTTTATTCCCATGATGAGAACCATCAATGCACCATAGAGGTGACCCCTATAGCAGTAAAATATCTGCTATAGTGGAAGTTAACATTGATCAGCACCATTATAGCGGACGGTTCTGCTACGGCAATACCACTATAGCGAAGCGTGGACTACCATAGTGGGCAAGATGGGATTTAATACAGAAAACTTCCCCAAAATATTTAGTTTTCATCAAGAATATTTTGGGAGAAGGGCTAGGCCATTTTTGGCAAACATACTTCATTTTCCACCATTTTTCATCCTATAGGTAAGAATTCTACTCCACTAACTTTGCATTATCTTTCCTACGCGGTAGAATTGCTAGTCTCGGACTTGGGGAAGGGTTGTGGCTAACTTAAGAATGGTATAATACGGTGAACAAGGGGGATTCTAGGGTGTTAAAGTTCTTGAGTTTTGTGTAATATTATTGGGTTATGATCACTTAGCCATAATTCTCTAAAAGTATCCATAAAAAAATGATGAACTTAGGTGAATTTATGGTGGAAAAGCCCGAGAATGGGTGGAATGGTCATAGTTTGGCCCAGCGATTTGGGATTTTGTTTGATCCGGGTATTTTGGGCCACTAAATTTGATTGTGGTTGTTGTATATTTGTTTCTAAACCAAGAACAAGCAAGTGATTTTGAAAAAGGGAAGGCTCCGATTTAACAGCGCTTTGAGTAATTTGAGGTAGGTGATGCTAGTCATTTCCTAATATGCATTATGTGTTCATGTACCATTATTTAGTAATGTATGAGTTGCATGCTTAGGGAATAAATTGTGAATGTCTAATTGTCCATTTATCAGTCTTGTGAGATGAACTTATTTGTTGCTTGATGGTTTACAAGTATGTTTGTTCATTGTTTGTGATTGATTGGACTTGGTGTGACATTTGGTTTGCTCTAGTACCACGCATGGTACAGGAATACCAATGGTTGGCTCGGGTACCACGCCTGGTAAGGGAATTCATAATGGTTGGCTCGGGTACCACGCTTGGTACATGTTGATTTAATTGCATTATTGTGTTCTTTTGATGGTTCCATGAGTGGAACGGGTCGTACTTCTTGACTGTGATTATTGCATATGATATATGAGAGGCCGGATTACTATATCTAATTGTAAGGTTGGTCTTAGAGTAGGCCTGGATGGAATGTCTAACACTTAGGTGATGTTTGGGCGATTCTTGGTGGGTCAAGTCTATGTAAAAAGGGTATATGTTGATGTCTTTGAGTGTGGTTATTGGTTGCTCGTTGGTTCATGTGTTAAAATAAGCTAAGGAAGAGACTTGTAGTCTAGTTATATGGTTGCCTTGTTCAGATGTTTTCTGTACTTCACTATGTTTTGGTTTATTGTTCATATTCTATTCATTGGAGCTGGTCGATGATCCTACTAGTACTCGATATTGTGTACTAATTCTATACTTGCTTTTCTTTTGTGAGTACAACTTCTGGCGGCTGAAGCGCGACCTCACTTGTAGATTCGGTGAATTCAAAATTCAAAGGTGATATGTTCTTCCGGGCTATCTTGTTTTCGTCCATGACTAGTTATAGCCCACTTGTTTTGGGTTTAAACTTCCATTTTTCTTTTGGGGTTGCATCCTCGTATTCTACATATTTGTAGAAAGTTTTGGTACGGTGACTTTCAGGTTCTAGGGAGGATTTTGTTTTTCCAAAGAAATTATGTTATTAGTGATGAGATATGATTGCTAGTTTATTTATTACACACTGGTTTTAAGTTGTTAGATTATGATAAGTGTTGTTTATTAATGGTTTGCTCGCTAGGGGGTTTGGGTGGGTGCCACACACGGCGAGTTGGTTAATGATAAAGATGGTATCAGAGCTAAAAATGGTATCAGAGCCCTAGGTTCATTGATCTCGTCTTACCAAAATCAGTCTAGTAGAGTCTTGCGGAATGGTACGATGACGTTTGTACTTTTCTTCGAGAGGCTATACGACTTGAGAAAACTCTCTTTTCTTCCTTCCTTCGTGTTATAACTTGGTTCTAATTGGTATCTGGTGATACAAATTGGTATCTAACTCTTTCACTCTTTAGTCTGGATGGTTAATATGACGAACAATAGAGAAAGACCAGTGGTCCCAGTAGCACGCCCGTCTTTCAGAGGTAGAGAAAGGGGCAGGGGCCGAGGTAGAGCAACATCCACTAGGGGTGGAGCTTAGGCAGCTGTACATGAGGTGACCCCTCCCCTAACCAATGATCAGGTTTTAGAGGAAGTCTAGGTTGTTGTTGAGTAGTGTGTGGATCAGGCGGAGGCATCACCGGTGGAGGTGCAGGCCTTCCCCCTATTACGCCCGAAACATTTAAGCAGGTAGGGAGCTTTCTGAGTGGACTGGTTGGTGCGGGAGACACCCCGCAGTATTGCAGATTAGGCTCTGGGAACTCAACCAGTGGTTACTACATCTCCTAGAATAGATTCAGCGTCGGGCATAAATGACTTCTTCAGACCAATGCTAGGTCCAGTTATGACATGAAATGAGCACGAGATGCTGACCAAGTTCCTCAAGCTAAAACATTCGATGTTTCAGGGTACTGAGAAGAAAGATGCCTATGACTTCATATTCGACTATTATGAGAGGGTGCACAAGTTGGGCATTGTGCAACAATATGGGGTTTAGTTAGTCACTTTTAACTTACAGGGTGATGCTAAGCAATGGTGGAATTCTCATGTGGAATGTCAGCCATCGACCTTGCCTTCACTGACTTGGGAGAAGTTTCATGGTCACTTTCTAGAGAAGTATGTACCTCATACTTTAAGAGATTGCAAAAAGGATGACTTCCTGTCTCTGGAATATGGTAGCATGTTGGTCTCTGCTTATGAGGCCAAGTTTCATGCCTTGTCTCATTTTGCTACATAGTTGTTGGGTACCAAAGAAGAGAGGGTTTGGTTGGTTGTAAAGGGTCTGAACACGGATTTTCAAGTGTTGTCTATACACATGACTTCTGAAGGGACAAGCTTCAATGATGTCGGGCAGGGGTTAAGCAGGCTAAAGTGTTAGCCAAGAATTCCTGGAACGAGGGGAATTTTTGTGGTTCGTATTCTAGGGGTCACCATCAGTAGACGTACTCTACCGGTACTATCCAGTCGGCTCTGCCGACTGCTATAGGTAGTTGTTCTGGAGCTAATCAGCAGTCGTCAGCTCCTAGAAGCCAGAGAACATCTTACACATCTACCAGTAGGCCTACACTTGATCGCGGTTGTTTCCATTGTGGTGATCTGGGCCAGTTTAAGAGGGAATGTTGTAATGACCCTTCCGGTTATTTCCACGTATACGATTTCCTTGAACCGTTAGAGCTTGTTTGTAGTGGCTCCAAGTAACTTAAGGCTTGTCAGGACCGGTATTTTGGTGCCGGGTCCATTTGTTTGGTCGTATGATAAATTTTGAAGACAAGTAAGTCGGCAAAAGTTATCGTAAGTTCCTTTAATAAATTTTTTGAACTTTGGGTAAAATGTCTCTAGTTTCCAACGCACAAAACCTCGCGTCCAACTGATCTCGGAGTAAAAAGTTATGACTGTTTTACTGCGGACTGTCTGGCAGAAATCAGGTTGCAAACCGGGTCGCGAATCGGGTCTGGTCAAACCGATTTAAAGCCTCAACTTCACGTTTTAAAACGCCATTTCAGTTCTGAAACAGTGAGAAAACATAACGGAGGATTCCAAGAGAGTTCTTGAGTATCAAAATCGTGCGTTGGTGAATTGCGAGCCTAAGTTTGAGAATTTATTAACATCGCGTGTATTTGAAAGTTGAATTTGGTAAAAAGTTATATTATTATTACCTTTTTAAAATATTTTAAAGCTTTATGAAAAATATTTTTGTTACGATATAATTGTATATGTATTTATTTTATAAGGTTTTTATACATTGTAATATTTTAACGGAGATAGTAAATTTAGTTATGTTGAAAATTATTATTATAATATAGTAGGTTTTATTTGAAATGATTTTCTATTAATTATGGTATATTCAAAAAGCTATATTTATTTTACCACGAACATATGCAATACCCGAACACATACGTAGTGGAATGGAATTAATTGTGTGGTGCCACTCCACTTCCACGTGGAAGTGAAGTGGAATATGCAGCAATTAGTGTAACTATAGGTGGCATCTAATTAATGCCTTGACTTTTTGGTTAATTAATTAATTGATTAATTAATGTGTAAGACATTCTCTTTGTTCAACATTTGTTCATGATACATATATGTTAATCAACTTCTGTTCGTCATGATTTGATTACGAGGTGTAATTTTATAAACTCTTCAGTATATGTATATACTTACACCCACGAGTGAGGGAAATTGTGGGGAAGAAATTATATTTTGATGTTATGTTTAATTTCGGAAAGGAAATCAATTATCTACGTCAAGTTATTCAAGCCCGAGTTCAAGTTTGATTTTATTTCGGAGCTTCTTTTTGGAGAGGTTCAAGCTTGTCATCGGACGACAGGTAGGTTACGGTTTATTTTCCCTAGACTACGCATATATGCTCAATCGACAAAACTGGCCTAGCGGCAATAGGCTGAGCAACCAATGGAATAGGCAAGAACTCTAAATGTGGATTCGCAATGGTTGGATGTGCTCCTAGTACCTGACTACTATGTGCCACTGTCTGGGCTGAAGTCTGCGCCTCATATATGACCTTCGAACCACTAGGTGCACTAGGTAGAGTCCTCACCCGTGACATACCCTCTATCAAGCTGAGAATCATGGCTAGAATACCCTGAAGGGTTGGTGAAGCTACAAATCCTACTGAATGCTAGGATGACCCCACGTCCTCCGACTGAAACTGAACACCCACAACCCCCGACTCTGGTAACTGTGCTCCAGCAGCAGGCGATTGAGCCTCGCCAAAGCCCATTGTCGACCTTGTCATAACCATCTCAGGTGGAAAGGAATTATTAAAGTTTACACTTTAATGGAGCAAAGAACGCATGAGAAGGATTTAACAAAATGGAACTTTCCTAAGGATGCCCAATAGCCTCCCGAAGATAGGATACAGACGTCATCATACCGATCCGTGGGACTCTACTAGACACCTACCCTTGTACCAATGACACAGGTAAATCTAGAGCTCTGTACCACTCTGTCACGACCCAAATTCTCTAAGTCGTGATGGAACCTACTATAACCCACCAGTAGGTATGTCGACCCTTAGCCCCAAACTACAAGTAATGGGCTAACACAAGAAAGAAACCTCAAGCAGAAGAAGTAACAACAAGCAGCGGAAGATACGACAAACCAATATAAATAAAAGGAAGGGAAGAGAATAAAATACATAAGAAATCCCCCAAGACCTGGTGTCAGTCGGTACAAGTGCTACTACAACTTAGATGTTCTAGATCAATACAACAAACTATTGACTATCTCCGAAGGTAAAGTAGAACACTAGTCCAAAAGTAGTGGGAGGTGGATCAACTCCAATCACCAAAAGCTCACCCAATGTCTCCAGTCAGAAACTCTGCACGAGGACAATAATCAACGGAGATAACTCAGACTAGGATATGCATCAATAAAAAGATGCAGAAGTATAGTATGAGTACCAAAATAAGAGGTACCCAGTAGGCATCATCAGCCAACTGAGCTCAAATAAGATATAAATATAACAAAAAGCAAATATAACCCAAGGGTAAGAAAGATGAGTCAGAATGATATATGATTGTCAAACCTAAATAAAAAGGGGAAATACTGCCACAATATGAAAAGCATAATCAATAAACCAGCAACAACCAATTCAGACTTCCCAAGTCTGAAAAATACACACAATAAGGATAGCCAACTACACATAGATTCGATAGTAAAGATATGCAAGGAATACCATGAAAATGCAATATGGAATGGATGAAATGAAATGAAATGTGGCCAATGCAATAATGAATGAGAACCCTGAATCACCTCACGGGCCACCGGAGCTTACAAACCAATACTGTACCATAATACCTGGAATATCTCTTCAGGCCACCGAAGCTTATCAATATGACAATCAATGCCACAATATCCACGTATAATCAAGAAAATTTAGAGTATTCTCATAGGCTACCAGAGCTTACCAATATAATAATTTCCATAAGTAAAACCCAATATATATATAAAAGGGGGCCGCCGGAGCTTATCAATATAATCCCATAACAAATGGAAAGCAAGGTTCACATCTTCTCTCAAACCAAGTGCACAAAATAGAAGTATAGTCCCATTCCAAAGTCAGTAAAACAGTGATGAACAATTTCTACTTAGTAGCGTAAGTTTATAGTAAAAGAAACCATTTTCCCTTTTTATTAACCAAAGAGGAGTATTTTGAGCTTCAAACGTTAGAAATCGGCTTAACTCAGTAAAATCTTTTCTTAGTTTGAAAACCATTTGTTAAAAGAAGAGTTTCTTATTAAACCACTGCGCCAATCGATTCCCGTAATATCATACCGTTCAATTTTGTCAATCCATACCATAACCCAATCATATGTGAAAAAAAGATGAACACGAATCAATTCAAATGTATGTATGTATGTATGCATAATATGCACGCAGCTAAACCGAGATAGGGCATTAGACCCTTGAAGATAATATCATACTAACCTCGACTATAGCCACCCCAACACCATGGCCTCAGGCCCACAAATTCGCATACCAAAGCCAAGCATTAGAATATAACACGATAAGAAAAACCAGAAAATCAAGTAAGAAACTACCCTACCATGAACTATACCCATCGGATGCTAAGGCTGACTATTCTAATACAAATACTAAAAGGGAACACTACACTATCTACAAACCCCCAAGGGACCCGCCTAAGGAAGTCAACTAACCGAAACTAAGCATAAATTGTACGACAAATAGAAACTTAAGTAAAGCATAACCATACTGACCTGGCCCTGCAAGTCCCATCTCCGAGGCCTCGACACCATAATTACATGATACATAGAAAACCAAACCAGCAAGAATAATAATAATAATAATAACAATAACATCACTCTATCCCAAACCTTTATCTAATTCTAGGCTAAGGCTCCCTAATGTAATAATACCAACCACAAGCAGTCTAAACTAAACTAAGGCATTTGACCCTAATCCCAAGGATATTACACCGCCTACGCCAAGTCTTAGGGAAAGCTACAACCTATACTAAGGATTTCTAGCAAAAATCTTACTCTAGAGAACCTAAATCACCTAAAAGGATCAATAAGTCTACTCGTAACCGCATCCAAACCACAAAATCCCAGCAACCATTAGCAAGTTATTATATTCATACCTCATCCGAGCAAAGTCTAGAAATAGTAAACCATAACCTACCAAAAAAGCCGCACACAATCTAATTCACAAGACCAGAGCCTAGATCCCTCGAGAAATATTCTCAAGCAGCCACAATATCATAACAATACTCTATACATCAATACAAAGCTAATGGTACCCATATTGCTAATAATTTAGCCGGGTCAAAATTCGAGTCACAACGGGGCCTGTGGGCCCCAAAATCCAAAACCAGAAACAAAAATCACCAAAAGATTCCCAACCCTTACAGGAGTGCATGCTCAAAATTGGAGCGAAAATGGACTACCGAAAGGGCTCCAAAAAGCCCGCAAACTACAGAAATCAAAAATGAAAAAATAAAGGAATTTTTAACAAAGAAACTTACTAATTTTAGAAAACCAGAATGAGTACGGACCAAAAATATATAGTCCTCCAGGGTCAAGGCATGATCATGTGAAATTTAGAGGATTTTGGAGCTTGTTTTAATGGAGAAAACGTTGGGTGAAGGAGATGAAATAAGCTGAAAATGAGGCTGGCCAACACTTTAAAAGCTGCCATGCCTAGGCGCAGGGGCGCCAGGAGGCCGCAGGTGCACTAGTGCCATGGTGCCCAGGCACCGCACCAGCACCCATGCATGCGCCACAGCACCCCAACAACAACACAACATGCCAAGGTATAGTTTCACACGATGGGTCCCCAGGAATGCATCCGGGGTCCCGCGAACACAAACCAGCTGAGCTGTTTGACTAAAAAATGACATTCCATATCCAATGGAATCAACGAAAATCTCATCGGAGGTCGATTTAATAAAAAGTGGGCCCCATATCCAAAATCAACCTTAGTAGGCCAAATATTCCAAAATGGAACCTAAGGGCCAAAAAAATATCCAGAAGCCTCGGGACCCAAACCAAGGGTCACTCTAGCCTAAACTCGATATTTTGGAGCTAACACTACTGACAGAATTTACATCCGAGGCCGTATTCTCCGAATGTTGACCAAAGTCAATCCTTCAAGCCCAACTGACCCAAAAACACAAAATGAGAGAAACTTCCAAGCTGAAAAGCTCTCGGATCTCGACTAAAGGTCCAACTACACCAAAGTCCACGCTCCGGATCTAACAGAACTATTGGAATTCGTTTTCAAGCATGTTTACCAAGAAAGTTGACCGAAGTGAAGGATTTCCCAAGTTGGAATTCTAAAAAAAGGAAATGGTCATAACGACCAAACAAATGGCCCGGGCACCAAACTGTCAATCCCGGCAAGTCATAAATGACCTGTAGCCGCTGCGGGGAAACTCAAAATGCAAAAAATGCAAGGAAAAAAAGAAATGATTCGGAGGATCATTACACCGGCCAAGGGCCCAACCAGACCAAAATCAATTCTTCAAAGCTAATGGAACTGTTGGAATTCAATTTCGAGCATGTTTACCAAGAATGATGACTGAAGTCAATGTTTTTCTAAGTTAAAGCTTTAAAATAGGGAAATGGTCATAAGGACCTAACAAATAGCACGAGCACCAAACCATCAGTTCCAGCAAGTCATAAATGACTTGGGGGCCCTACAGGTAAGATCTAGCAGTACAAAGAAAGCGAAAACACGGGAATAACTAGAAGGGTCATTACATCATCCACTACTAAAAAGGACTTTCGTCTGTGAAAGTCAGGAAAAGAGAGTACCTGAAGGCTCAAAAAACTGTGGATACTAAGCTTGCTTCTCACTCTCAATCTCCCAGATAGCCTCCTCGACCGGATGATGCCCCCACTGAACCAAAACTACCATAATCTCTCTAGACCTCAATCTCCTGACATCTCTTGCTAAAATGCTACTGGCTCCTCAACAAAGGTCACACTCTCATCCAACTGCACTGAATTCCACTGCAACACATGTGACTCATCTGGAACATAACACCTCAACATCAATATATGGAAGACTGGGTGCATTGCTGAAAACATCGGAGGCAAGGCTAATTGATAAGCAACACTACCAACCCTCTAAAGAATCTCGAACTTCCCAATATACCTGGGGCTAAGCTTGCCCCGCCTGACCTGAATATTCATCATTTAAATTTGTTAGAACTATATGAACCGACCTACTGTGCTGAAAATTGTGATGCTTAAACATTGCCTATAGAACTCCCTACCTATAAATTGGGAACCACAAAAACTTCCCTGACGGTGATGCCTCTTGTCCACGCTTTCATAGGCCTCATGAAATAACCCCTTTTTAGTCCACACATGATCAACTACCTAAAGGAAAGTAGTCCCTACAGATACCAAGTACTCAGTCACCAAAAGAAGTGGTGAAACCTACCCTCAACCAAATCTCTACAATCTCCCATATTTTGCAGACATAGCCATGGTTGCCAACATAGTTAACTCATGAAACCTTGCCTCATACTTTGAGATGGACATGGAACTGTAACACCCCTGGTGTTTTAAGGTTGTCCTTCATCCCATATCAAAGTCTTACGAGCCTAAATTTTAGAATTTTATTAACATCGCGCGTATTAAAAAATATTTGATTTAAAATTGATATTTGATAAAAAGTTATATTTTTTTGCCTTCTTGAAATGTCTTAAATATTTATAAAAAATTTATTTACTTACGATATATTTGCATCTATATTTATTTTATAAGAGTTTTATAATTTATTAATATTTTAACGGATATACTATAGTAAATTTAGTTATGTTAAAAATTATTATTATATATAATAGGCTTTATACGAAATAAATTTTTATTAATAGTGGTATATTCAAAATGTTATATATATTTTTTCACGAACCTATACAATACCCGAGTATATCCGTAATGACATAGAATATTGTGGTGTTGACAGAAGGAACCCAAGTGGAATTAAAGGGAAGGGTACAACAAACATTTATAATGAATGGATACTACTTTTAACTTTATTTTAATTATAAACTCTTCAAATCATTTAGCATATTTTAAAGTTCTCACTTAACAATTACATTACAGCAAGTGTGATTTGTTTCCTCAAAATGATCGACCGCTTCTCTCATATAAATATTACTATCTAATAAGAATGAATAAGCAAGCAGCAGGATGTCAACATGCCTGCTTCTGTTGCTTGCTTGTTCATTTGTGGGCTGAGTTTTTCCATTTTAATTTGTTTGTCTTTTTTCTAAATCTATTATATATTTAAAAATACATAAAAAGATTAATTAGAATAATTAACAATTTAAAATATTTGAAAGACATAAAAAAAATTTAATTGACTCTCAAAATTTTATTAGTGCAACATAAATTAGGAAGAAAGTAACATATATTATTTAAAAAAGATGTAAAAGGTTCTATAAATCACAATAATTAATAATTTAAAATATTTAAAAGACATAAAAAAAAAATTGACTCCAAATTTTGTCAATGTCACATAAATTGGAGTAGAGAGAGTAACAAATATTATTTGAAATTACGTAGAAAGTACTATAAATCACAATAACTAACTACATAAAATATCTAAAAACTATATAAACAAATTGGGGTGGCTCTCCAAATTTCATCAGTGTCACATATATTGAGACAAAGAGAGTAACATATATTATTTGAAAATGTCAAGACCCGATTTCTCGGTCATGATGGCAACTACAACCCCCCAGTAGGTGAACCATCCCCATAGCCTAGAACGGTTACTAATGGGCTACTGTCTAATAAGCAAGCGGAAGAAGCATAATATAAGCAGAATCAAGGGAAAAAAGATAAAGAAATAAGCAACAAAAATCCATAAACGAAAGCTAAACAAAATCCACGACCTGGTATCATATTATAAGAGACGAAACTACATCAACAGAGTACAAAATATCCAAAAGTATATATACATATGTCTCCAAATAGTAAAAGAGTACATAATACAAAAGATGAGCTAACAGCTAAGACCCGATCTTCAAGAGCTCACTTTCAGACTCGGATAGTCCAAAAGATTAGCCATCACGAGTCTTCAACGGATCAACGGCTATAGCTTACACTAAGATATGCAACAGGAAGATACAAAGTGTAGTATGAGCACCAATTACTAAGCAACAGGTACCCAGTAGGTATCATAGGCCAATTGGGCGCATATAAGATATAAGAGCAATAATATAGAAGAAAAGAAGCAAGTGGTCACAGAAACAACGAATAAACACAAGGAAGCTAGCGCAGAAGTATACAAGAAGAAAATAATGTATAGGCTAGCTAATAGAAATATACATCACAGAACACATGTGAAGGAAGAAAGAACGTACCTGGGGTCCTTGCAATAACAGTATATAAAGAGAGTTTTAGAAATAGGCGGTATACCGGTAACCTCAAGTAAAAAGGGAAGGAAAAAAGGAGAATAATGATAGCATGCTCGAAAATAAGACAACAATCAAGTCATGCTAGTAATACCACTCTTAATCCAGGAATAAACAACTGATAGCCCAAGTATAACCATTAAGTGAACCAAATGTACATAATACAACTCTCAGTTTCCAGTCATCGAATGTAACCATAATCAGGATCAATATCACAATAGAATGAATAAATAGCAGTCTACCTACAGTTCAATGGGCGCCCATACACCCGAGGAACCCATACAAGTGAAAATAAACCCTCCGACATCCTATACTAATGGAGCGTACACTGAGCAAATAGTAAACAAGGGTGGATCCAAACATAATATGCATGATGTGATTTGATATGCTGAAACCACATGTGATAGTAGTGTCATATGTTACCTTCTTCGGTACCTAAAATGCCTAATAGAGTCAGGATCCATAGAAGGGATTCCCCCGAGTACCTCAACTCTACCATATGCCTCCCCCTCCAGCACTCACAACACGTAGTCCCTGGTCCGGATCATCAAGATCTATGGAGGTCTACTCGTATACCACATACTAAAACCACAAAACCTCAAAAACTCAATATATCATTCGGTAATGCAACCGGATACAAACTAGTAACCATAACTTGAAAAAGAATGCCTGGAGTCTACCCGGGTCTAAATTAGTGAAACAAGTCACAAAACCCCATCAAGGGTGCCCGAGCATAACTGGGTCTAAAATAGTAGTAAAACAAGTGTAATGCTCGGCCGTCTGAGTCTAGCACCATCTCAAATTAATAGGAAATCAACTCTAGCACTATGGTACAGCCAAGTCTGGTATAAGTATGATAATAGTGAAAATAATCCTTTAAACTTTCTTACCCGAAGAAGATCCATGAAAACAATTCCAACCCTTTTATAACCACTTTTACCAAAAATGGATGCAAGGTTTAGAAAACCATCAATAGTAGGCCCGAAGCCAAAATCGTAGTAAAACATGTAAAAAAAACCTCTTTATATGCATGATAATGGCATGATCAATCAAAAATAGTAGCCTAACATCTCACAATCAACCTATTGGCCCTGCACATGATACAATCATTCTACAACATATATAATCAACCTATGATTGCAATATCGATGTTCGGAACTCACGGACATTCCCAAAAAATCCACCATCTATGGTCCAAAGTCAAATACAGGGCCACACAGGACCACAAGGGTGATGTTATCAACTACAATGAATACTACATTCATCACTGAAAGAAAATAAGTTGGACATGAAGAAGCGGACAAGGTCTGGGGTACCAAGCTAATAAACCCAACACAAGGATGCTAATTAGTACAATTATAGCCTATATACATAAAGTCTAGAAAGGTTAAACAATAACCTACGTGTCATCCAATGACAAGCTGCTAGAACGACGATGGTCAAGCCCGAACCACTCAGAGAAGATCTGAATAGAAATCAAACTATCAAAAACATAAACTACACATTAAAATAAGACTAACGATACCTATAATGTTGTAATTATATCCAGGTTGAAATTTTGGTCGCAAGTGGGCCTGTAGGCCCCACAATCCAAAACCAAAAATGAAACACACATAATGTTCCCCATATTCCCGAGAGTTCATGTCCCAAAATTAGGCAGAAATGGACTAAAAAATAGGGCTAAAAAAGCCCATAGACCACAAGAATCAAAGAGGTAAGTTTATGAAATTTTAACGGAAATTAGCACGAAAACATACCAATTTAGGAAGCTAAAGACGTGTACGGACCCGAAGTATATAATCCTCCAAGATAAGGGAGTGAGCTGGTGAAGAAAAGGTGATATTTGGAGCTACAGTGGTGGAGAAATTGCCTAATGGAGAAGAGGAAAAATACTCGAAATTTGAAGGCCTACAACTTATAAGCTGTCACGCTCAGGCTCCCCGGCGGCCATTTAGGCACATGTACACCAAAGGCCACACGACGAAGGCGCCTAGGCGGTCTAGCATGCGCAGGGGCGTTGGTGCCCAAGACCTGTCCGGCACGCAGGTGCGATGCCCAGGTTCAGGCGCGCGAGTGCAGGCGTGGCCCAGGCGACACCCTGGTGCCCATGCCATCAACAGTAGCAGCCCTTTGCCAAACATGGTAGATTTTTCTCTTACAAACCTCCGAGAATAAGTCTGGGGTCCCGTGAACACAAACAAGCTGAGATATTTGACTAAAAATGGCATTCTCGAGTTAACAAAATTGATAAAATTCCCAATGGAGGTTGATATAATGAAAAGTGGGACCCACGCTTAAAAACCAACTTTAGTCCAACTTTTCCGAAATGGAACCCCATGGCCTAAAATGAGTCCAGAAGCCACGGGACCCAAACCAAAGCTCCCCCTAGCCTAAAGTCAACATTCTGAAGCTAATAATGCTGTCACAATTTCAGTTTGAGGCCATCTTCTCCGAATGTTGACCAAAGTTAAAATTTCAAGTTCAACTGGCTAGAAAAGACAAAAATTAACACAAAACCAAATTGAAAGCTCCCAGACCATAAACAAGGGTCCATCTAGACCAAAATCTATGCTTTGGAGCTAACGGAACTATCAAAATTTGATTCTGAGTGCACTTACCAAGAATGTTGAGTTAAGGCTCTAAAATAGGGAAACGACCAAACGAACAACAAGACACCGAACCAGCGATCCCAACAAGCCATAATTGACTTGAGGTCGCTACAAGCAAAGTATAAATGCAGGAATGATCGAAATGGTCATTATAATTTTTTTAAAAATAAAGTATTATAATTTACAATAATTAATAACTTAAGATATTTAAAAATCGTAACTAAAAAAGTTTGATTGACTCTCTAAATTTTATTTGTGTTACATATATTGGGACATAGAAAGTAGCATATATTGGGCCTGTTCATACCACAGTTTGTCGATCACTATTATATATATATATATATATATATATATATATATATATATATATATATATAGTTATATCTTCCCAATACATATGCATCATAACTTTACCTTGACCTTTGAGAAATAAAAATTTATAGCAACTTGATTTCTTTTACTCTTTATATATTCGTATATATTATGGAGATAGTTGTTTGAGCTATCACAACGGGTGCAGGAGAAAAGTCATTGTGGTTTCGTGAACCATGTGTTATGGTATGTAAAGGTTATTTCTTTCTTTTGGCATGATTTCTTAAGGTTTTAAATCTCCGTGTCTAGCGTGCTATCAAATATTCGTTTGTAAATCTTTAAAATAGTGTTGGTATAATTTGTTTTTATGAAATCTTCACATTCAGGTATTGTTAGTACCGTGTCAAGTTGATGATAGGAGGTAATCTTATGTAATTTTGATGATTCAGATTATTGGTGTTTTTTGGTATCAAATATATTCGAATTGAAGGAATATCGTAAGAATTACAATAGAGAGCATTCACATATCACAACCCAATTTCTCAGATCATGATGGCACCTACAACCCCTAGTAGGCAAACCAATCCTCGTAGCCCGAAACGATTAGTAATGGGCTACTACCTAACCAATACGCACAATAAGCAGAAAATAAGTGGAAGCATAATATAAATATAAGACAAGGCGGAAGCAAATTACCCGAATATATACACAAGGAAACTACACTAACCCCACGACTTGGTATCGATAGTACAAAAACTTCTAATAGAATACAAGTTCTAGAAGTAACAAAATAATAAGTACAACTATCTCCGAATATACACAGAGTAACAGTACAAAAGATGAGGGGTGGTCAAGCCTCGGTTATCAGGCGCTCACCCTAGTCTCGAATATCAAAAAGTTGCACGAGTATCTAACACAATCAACGGTGAAAGATCAACTAATATTTGCACCAGAAAGATGCAGAAGTGTAGTATGAGCACCAATTGATAAGCAACGAGTACTTGATAAATTCTCAAATCATACTCTCCAAAGATGGAGTCACAATGATCATCAAGAAAAATACATTTATTAGTACCCAACAGGTGTCGGTGTTTTACCCATAGAGACTTGGTGATAGCAATATGAAGATTGTAGTTAAATGACTTCACTATGAGAGTAATTGTTTAAAAACACGAACTAAAAGGTTGGGGGAATTGAGATTCTGTCACAACAATCACAATTCGAATTAAAGCAGGTAAGTAAAACGGGTGTACAATAGTGAGTAGGATACTAGGGATGTGTATCCAATGGGGCTTCAATGTGGGATAGGGTGTTTGCCTTTTCATACTTATTTTCACTCACTGACATAGGTAGCCTTGGTCATGGGCATGGTTGTTTATATCTCAATCAACAACAACATATCCAATAATCCCAGTTAGAGCACTATTGTTCAAATAAACAAATAACCAAGATCAAGCTTGGAAAGGTCACATTATCTCTAGCTTAAAGACTTAAATGGGTGATTCCGTCGATATGAGCTATTTCTAGCCTCAAATCTGAATGGAGTCCCAAGTTCCCACTAATAATCTCACATCCGAAATGATAAAATTCTCTTTCAAGCAACAACATAGTCAAGTAATGAAAATTAATGTTTGCAACCACTAATTTTAGGATTAAAACTTGGTGAAACTACTAGACCCATATCAAATAAGCAAGAATTCGCAACACCCTCACCATTTGTCAAGCACTCATTATCAACACATAACTAGACAAATTAAATTAGCCACTCATACTAAAAGAAAGAGATATACCGAGTGGGTAAGTCAAAGTCCTCTTCATTCAAGTGTAACTTCACTTTCTAAGCTCAGTTTTTGTACATAAATGGTTAACCAAGATTTGGAATAGAGAATAGATTGAAACTCTCTTCTTCTTGGAGAGGAAAACTTGTTCTTAAAGGTAAAAGCTCTTTAGAATATTCAGGACTGAAGAATGTTTTTTACAAGTGTGCCTAAATTGGCCTTTTATACTTTCCCAAAACGTTACTAATTTTTTGGACAAAATTTCCCTTTTGGTGGTGTGCAGCGCGATATGCAGTTTGCACGTCGTGATATACTCGTCGCACACCTTTTTAATCTGAACCAGTGACTCAGCCAACTTGGGAGACATCATGCGAAGGGGGTGCAATTCTCACCATGGGTTGTGCGCATCGCACAACGATCGCACCACATGACAGATTCTTAAGGCAATCCAAAGCTTCATGCGGTGAGAGGTGCGGAACGCACCACAACTTGTGTGTGTCGCACAAGCGCCATATCTCAAGGAAGATTCTTCGTCTTTCTTTGATCATTTCACACTTCACTCCTTTTATGCTCTTTTTGAGTCCATTTCCTTGTTTTCTATCTTTGATCACAAGTACCTGCATATACATCAATAAAATCTATAAGAACCTCTAAATCTATTCAAAACATAACAATAATTCATGGATAAAGACTTAATAAGTAGGTAGATTACCGACTTATCAAACCCCAAAACATGAACTATTGCTTGTCCTCAAGCAAGATAATCACAAGGCAAGGAATGAATTATGCTCTAGACTCAATTAAGGCACAAAGGAATAATCTATACTAGAATTTAGGAAAAAGGATAAACAAAAAGACACAAACAAAAGACTCAACTACAATACACATTTCAATTTGAATCACCCCAAAGTCAAGGCAATTGATCATTTCAAAACCTTTTCCAAAAGGACTTCATTTCTCACTCAAAATCAAGGGAATTTGGTCATTCAAACAAGACATTTAAGCTTCTCAAGTCATTGGCATGGACCGTCAAGGTTTGCCTCAAGATCCGCCACATAACTTGTCTCATTCATTTCTGTGAATTGAAATAGAGACTTCATGTTTCAATTTGAGTGTATGGTGCCACCCAACACAAGAGAGAATCCTACTTAAAATCACTTAATTCACAGCAATGGGATTATAGGAGAACCAAGAAGACTCTCACCCTCTCAAGAAAATTCAAGTGCACACACGTTGAACCATGGGCTTACCCTTTATTTAAATCGCCACTAATGTAGGGTAGCCAAGCTCGGAATCACCAAGGACTTGCAGAGTACAATGTTGGCTAGGGATGAGGTAAGGATTTCATTTGGTTCAAGTGACTAAACCCCCCTAATGCTCCTTGTTATCATTTCAGACACCGCTCACATTTTCAAATTTCAACATTACCTTATTTCTCCCTCACAAAACCCAAGCTTCTCCTTTTCAATCATAATCATTCAACTCCTTAAATCCTCTTCATTTGGTAGCACCTAATTTTTGCTTTTCATTTTTCGCTCATTGGATTGTCTTTGGGAGAAAAAAATTCAATTCAAACCAAAGGTGCTACCTTGCACTTGAAGTGCATTTATTTTTTTCTCCTCATTTTCTCACATACACCACCACACCTAGGCCTTTTCCTATGTTGTCTTTTCATTCTCCCAAAATTTAGGCTTTTAACCTACTTATCACTTTCACACAATTAGGGAGGTCGAGTTCCAAGATAGAGATTCAAAAAGGTCAAGGTGTTAACAAGGTTCCAAAGAACGGTTACAAGCTCAAAGGGGTTCACTAGGATTGATGTCATGGGAGGTCATTTGGGTGAAGTGGCTATTAAAGAGGGCCTAAGGTCATTTTCCAAGCTCAATCACACCTAGAATTTTGCCTTGAATCATATTCGGGGCAAGTTCTAGATGACACGCATGCACGAGAATAAAGGTAAAGCCTCACCACACAAGGCATCATGCCACAAAACTTCTTTCATTAGTCTCAAAATCAATTGGGACAAATGACTTTAGAAAAGCTATTCCGAGTTTATTACACACTCGTTTGTGAGTCAATCAAGCCAAAGCGCGAGTGTGCAAGTCATGACAAGAGAATGCTTTTCCTCAAAAGTTTATTTCCCTTCTTCCTTTTATTTTCAAAAACAATTTACGAAGAGAAAATTTTTGGTGGCCCATTTCGAGTGAAACAACTATGGACTCAGTTTTAAACTAAAACTTGGCATTTTACGTTAAAAAAGTCTCCTCTCAATCTATCATAGGGAAACACCAATGCGGTTTGACACAAAAACAAAAGAAAAACAAAGATAAAAAAAACTTTGCTCCTTGTGAAAGAACCATGGTATTATGAAAACCCTCGGAGTTTATTGCTAAACTACTATTAACAAAGCAATATCAAGATTGCATGCTCGTGATTCATTAAGAACAAGCCTCGGCATAGGCCTTTAGCGCATTTGCAAAGCATGGGTAGTAAGACAGCGGGGCATGTAAGACCAACCCAGCAACATAATTTCAACAACAAAAATCAAGCCCGGCGAGGGCGCAAATAAGCTCAAAACAAAAGCATAAGCACAAGGTCTGGCAAGGGCAATAAGCATCACAATCATAAAAAATATGCCTGGCAAGGGCCAAATCAAATCTAGATGGAATGTCAACAAGGCCCGACAAGGGAAATAAAAACAATTTCTCAAGCCCAATCACAGGCATCAACAAATAGCAAGTAGAGCCACCCTCTCCCATAAAAGAAGCAATGCCCTAAATGCTAATAGATGAAGGGAAAGAAGGGTGAACTCCCTTGAGGACTATGCCTCATCATCATCATCAGCTGCTCCTTCATCATCTCATGTCCTTCCACTTGGGCAAGCACCACTCTTTTCGGAGTTCATAGAAAGTGTCGAGTCACGAAGGGCTTTCTGGAAATCAGGGTCCTCATCATCAGTGTAGGGAAGATCGTCGTAGTCATCCGCATAAGCTGCAAATGGGTTATCTAAGGGCCTGGGAATGGAGCGAGGTGGAGGCAAAGTGGTCAAATATGCTTCTACCACTAGAGCTTTACCTTTGTCCTTGCTAATATCTTCCCACAGTGTTGTGATCGCCTCTTCAATGACATCTAACCTCTTGCACAATGTGTTCAAGCTATCCACTACCCCTTGCACTGGATTCTTGATAGATCTATTTAGCATACCGGGTAATTTAGTAGCTAGGTTAGCCAGCTGCAGCTCATGGCTATGAGTTTTGTCCACCATGTCTTGAAGGCCACTTTTTGTAATCGAGGGAGCGGGGGCACATATACGTGCCTCAGAAGTAGCCCAATAGGGATATGATTGATGGCTTGTGCGGACCACATGCGAAATGCACCAGAAGGAGTACACATTGCATGTGCTATCGAATGATCTAACAGAAAGCTACAAGGATTTTCCATCGAGGTGCGAAGCTGGTGCACTACGCACCAAATAAAGTATGCTTCACCCCACAAAACAGTGAACTAGCTAACTTTTTGAACATGGTCTGATGCCTTGTACGGCCCGCACATCCAGATGTACGTACATACGAAATGTACAAAGGCATAACTGGAATTTTTGGTTCCTTGTGTTCTTGTGTATTATGCATGTGATCCGTAGAGCAAGATATAGTTAGGTACTTGGCGTCATGTAGCAAACCAATAATAGTTAAAGAATGGGGCAAGAGATATCATGGCCATAAACATCCGAGTACTCTGACTTCTTCGGAATTCCAATGATGGATGTTACCCCATCTATCATCAGGAACATCAAGCCCTTACTTGCAACAATGGGCACCAATAAACTTAGCAGCAATTAACCCCTCCGCGCACAAGATCATACACCCAAAGATGATTTGCAACAACAAATCATGGGCATACAAGTAGCAAAATTCAGCCCTAATAATCAATATTCAACAAAACTTCATGACTAATGATGATTTTTCCTTAAGAACGCCGTCACCCAATATATCATCAGGCGAAACCATTCATCAATCACAAGTGGGTTACTCAGACTTCACCCCAAACTCATATTTCAAAGCTAAAATTCACTACCAATCAACATGCATTAACAAAATTAAATATCTACCAAGTTGACAATAAGCAAAATCATCAATAAAACTCAAAATTGGGGACCCAAAATTTTCGGATCTCACCCAAAATCAACTTGGCAATTTTATTAAGCATGCTTCACAATATAAGTTCCCAACCTTTATAAAAACAGGTATTTAACGTTGGGGAACTTACCACAAGTGAAGATTAGGCAGAGAGAAGTGAAAATTGAAGCTTTTGGGAAGCAACAATGGTGACCCAATCAACTCGCCCAGAGAAACGACATCGACAGTGGTGGTAGAGCCGCGGAGATGGTAGGGTGAGAGGAAAAGAAGATTTTTGGAGAAGTAGGAGGATTTGTGGAAGGTTTTGGGGGAGAATTTTGAGAGTTGGAGAGAAAATATGGTGAAGGAGAAGGTGGGTGGTGGTTTTAAAAAGAAAAAGAAGAAGAAAAGTTGGATGAGTCATCTCCGAGTAGGGTCGGTCAATGGGTTAGGTCAAGAAAATTCAAATTTTACCTTTGGTGCGCCACGACGTGTGGTTCACACAAGGCCTTGTGCGACCGCATGTTGCTTTGCACATTGCTATTTTTCTCACTTAGGTTTCCCAAGGCTCCTGGTTTTCCATACCATGGAGGTGCGATGCGTATTTGGGCTCCTGCAATCTGCACGGCCCAGTGCACGTCACCTCTAATAGTTCTATTTTCTCATAGGCATTCTGTTTTGACCTGTGCCAAGCTGCGAGACTCACAACTGTGCATGCGGTCTGGACGGTCCTCCGCACAACCTATTCTAGCCCTGTTTTACCTCTTGTGCTTTCCTCTACTCTTTGAATTCCTAAAACACATTAAAAACCACAAAAAGATAAAGGAAAATAAACTAAACGCACAGGTTGCCTTACAAGAAGCGCTTGATCTAACTTCACGGCACGACACTAGTACCTCAACCTAGTCGTTGTCGGACATCATGCCAATCTGATTGGCATGGCTCCACTCTAATAAAGGGAATTCCTCCTCCAATGCTCTTAAAACATTAGCACGTTTCCCATTTCACATACTTCAAGGATAGCATAAATCTTGTCCTCCAACACTATCACCGATATCACCCTCAAGTCATCTGGCGGTCTTGTGGTTGGGCACACATTGAATGTCACCACTTCATCCCCCACTCAGAATTTAAGCTCACTAAGTTCAACATCAATAAGGGCTCTCGTTGTGTACAATAATGGTCGCCCTAAGATGATGGGAACCTCAACATCAACTTCACAATCTAAGATCATGAAGTCTACTGGGAGAATAAACTTTTCCGGCTTTGCCAACAAATCGATGAGAATTTCTACCGGGAGTTTAATGGACTGCTCCAGCATGAGCAAGCGCATAGAAGTAGGCTTGGGTGTACCTAATCCCAGCTTGTTGAAAATTGCCAGGGGCATCAAATTTATGCATCCCCCTAGATCACATAACGCCTTCAAAAAACAAATAGCGCTACGGTGCACGGTATGATGAATGCACCCAGATCATCACGCTTTATGGCGATATTGCTTGTCATCACAACACTACAACTTTGCAAAATCTTGATAGTTCCCATATCAACGATCTTATTTTTCTGAAGGGTCCACTTCATAAACTTAGCATACCCAGGCATTTGTGTCAAGGTTTCAACCAAAGGAATGTTTATAGATGTCAATAAACTTGCTTGTTTTTTTATCTTCCTTCTTTTTGTTAAGCCTTCGAGGGTAAGGAGGAGTTCCCTTGGATAGTGTGGCTGGAACACTTGGAACAAGAGGGGGATCCTCCTTGACATCCACAGTCTCTTGGGACGGAGATTCAGCCTCCTCCCTTTCTTTATCAACATTAACACTAACCGGGGTGTTGGGTGTACCAAGCTTCACCCCAACCTCTGGTTCTCCATCATCACTAATGATCTATTTTATTTTAGGCTCCACAATGGCTTCAACAACGGGTTTGTTTGCCGCAACAACCGGATCCTCAACAAGATTGCTTATCACTCCACTTGTTATTCCATTTCTAGTGACAATCGCCATGACATGGGCATCATTTTTTGTATTTGTGGTGGTCTCACTACGTAGTGTCCCTTTTAATCTCGAGTTCATTTTCATAGAGAGATGATCCATTTGGGCCTCAAGATGTTTGATTGAGGTAGAATGAGAGTTTATGGTTTGATAAAGTGTTGAGACTTCACTTTTAAGCTCACTAACCCCAATGTTGGTATTAAATTTCTTCAAAACCAAGGACATCATATCCTTTATCTTCAATTTACCAGGATTTCTAGTGGAAAGTTGTTATATGGAGTCTGACTTGTTTGGAGGCACATACAAATTTGGCTTCCGATGATTAAATCTATCAACCTCTCGATCACAATCTATCCAATTACCATCCTTCTCCTTGTCTTTGTTTCAACCTTGATTCACATCCCTTAGATGATAATACCCAGGACGAGAATCCGCTATTACATAGCAAACTTTATAATCCAGATGGTCATAAGCTCATCGTCAGTGCCCCTTATCTCTGAGGTACACACAACATTCATTGTTTTAGCACCCATTACATGCTTTGCTAAGAGATCAATTTGGGTCATCATCATAGCCATGGTCTAATCTTTAATTTTACCATTTTTTCTAATTTCATTTGTTAAGATGGATGAGGCCGCTCCCGATGTTGGCACATCCGCTTCTCTTGTATACCAAGCTTGGTTGGTCTTGGTCATCTACTCTAAGAAAGCTGAGGCAATAGGAAATTTCAAGTCCATGAAGGTTCTACCTCCAAGTTTGTTAGACATAGCCTTATTCATGGAGTTCAATGACCGGTAGAAGCTTTGAAGCAATACGTTGTCTGATAACTCATGATTCGGACACAAGATAAGCTTCTTTTTGAACCTTAACCAAACTTCATGTAGAGGCTCATCCAGGAGTTGCCTAAAGTCGGTAATCTCATCTCATAGCTTCATCATGCGAGATGGAGGAAAGAGTCTTGAAGTGAATGCCTCAACCAACTCAGCCCAATTTGTTATAGACTCGTCTGACAATTCTTTCAACCACATTGTGGCTTCCCCCATCAAAGAAAAGGGAAATAGGCACAATCGGATGGATTCTTTGTAGATGTTTTCAATAATGTATAGTTTGCAAATCTGCACAAAATTCTGAATATGCTGGTTGGAATCTTCATGTGCTGCTCCACTAAATAGGTCCTTCATTTGGATAAAGTGGAACATGGTGTTTGTTACGTGAAAGAAAACATTTCCCACCATGGGAGGTAGGCAGATTGCACCCACACCCTTTTGCATCACAGGCTCAGCAACGTTGGCATTAATGAAGCTGCCAATGCTTTCGTTGTCGTTGGCTTCATTCATAGGCTAGCCTGCTCAATCACAACACAAACAACAAACAAAATTGAAAGGAACAAGCACTCTCAAAGTGACTTCAAATCAACAATCAAAAAAATAACTATCAATTCAAGTCCCCGGCAACGGCGTCATTTTTGATAAATGCTCAAATTGTACTCCCCATAGATAGAGGCACGACGATCGGCAAGGAAAACAAATTTATAAGTACCAACGGGTGTCGGGGTCGTACTCACAGAGACTTGGCGATAGCAATATAAAGATTGTAGTAAAATGACTTCACTAAGAGATTAATTGTTTAAAAACACGAAACTAAAAGGTTGGGGGAATTGGGATTCTGTCACAACAATCATAATTCAAATTAAAACAATTAAGTAAAATGGGTGTACCAAATTGAGTAGGAGGCTAGGGATGTGTATCCAATGGGGCTTCAATGTGGGATAGGGTGTTTGCCTTTTCAGACTTATTTTCACTCACTGACATAGGTAGCCTTGGTCATGGGCATGGTTTTTTATCTCTCGATCAACAACCATATATCCAATAATCCCAGTTAGAGCATTATTGGTCAAATCAACAAACAAACAAGATCAAGCTTGGAGAGGTCACACTATCTCTAGCTTAGACCCTTAAATGGGTGATTCCGTCAATATGAGCTATTTCTAGCCTCAAATATGAATGGAGTCCCAAGTTCCCACTAGTAATCTCACATATGAAACCATGAAATTCTCTTTCAAGCAACAACATAGTCAAGTAATAAAAATTAATGTTTGCAACCACCAATTTTAGGATTAAAACTTGGTGAAACTACTAGACCCATATCAAATAAGCAATTATAAGCAAGAATTAGCAACACCCATACCATTTGTCAAGCACCCATTATCAACACATCCCTAGACAAATGAAATTAGACTCTCATACCAAAGGAAAGAGATATACCAAGTGGTAAGTCAACTTCATCTTCATTTAAGTGTAACTTCAAGTTCTAAGCTCAGTTTTTGTACACAAATAGTTAACCAAGATTTGGAAGAGAGAATAAATTGAAAACCTCTTCTTCTTGTAGAGGAAAACTTGTTCTCAAAGGTAAAAGCTCTTTAGAATATTCAGGACTGAAGAATTTTATTTACAAGTGTGCCTAAATTGGCCCTTTATTCCAAAACGTCACTAATTTTCTGGACAAAATTGCCTTTCGGGTGGTGTGCAACGCGATATGCTGTTCGCATGTCGTGATATGCGCATTGTACGCTTTCTTCATCTGAACCAGTGACTCAGCCGACTTGGGAGAGGTCATGCGAAGGGGGTGCGGTTCGCACAATGGGTTGTGCGCATCGCACAATGACCACACCCCATAATAGATGCTTCAGGCAATCCAAAGCTTCATGTGGTGGGAGGTGCAGAACGCACCACGACTTATGCGTGTCGAACAAGTGCCACATCTCAGGGCAGATTCTTTATCGTTCTTTGATCACTTCATATTTCACTCCTTCTACGCTCTTTTTGGGTCCATTTCCTTGTTTTCTATCTTATATCACAAGTGCCTGCCTATACATCAATAAAGGCCATAAGAACCTCTAAATCTATTCAAAACATAGCAATAATTCATGGATAAAGACTCAATAAGTTGGTAATTACTGACTTATCAGTACCCAATAGGCATCATCGGCCGATTGAGCGCATATACGATACAAAAATAATAATATAGCAGATAGCAAGAAAGCAGTCACCGAAGCAATAGAGAAAGCATATGAATACTAGCATGGAGAATAGTCAACCAAGAGTTATGAGCATACAATGCTAGCACAAAAGATATATATATACACAGAATACAGGTGAAGGAAAGAAGAATGCACCTGGAGTCTTTGCACAACATTATAAATAAAGAGAGACAATTAAGAAAATGGTGGTATACCGGTAACCTCAAGTAAAAGGAAAGAATGGAATAAATTTAACATACTCAAGATGGAATCAACATACATAAGGAAATCATATTAAAAATCCAATTTCAAGATAAGCATAAACAGGAATCCACCTCACAAGTACAACCCTAGGGTGGAATAACTAACCCACAATAACCGAGAGCTACTACTCATAATCACAATAAGCAATAGAATAAAGAAAACCAAGATCCGCTCAGAAGATAATACAATAGTGTCTCAAAAATGTTGCACTCACTAGCCCCCCAATAATCCAAGTCTAATAATCGGAGCCTCAACAGGCTAACAACCACTAATCCACCAAGAATCGAATGCCATAACAAGATCTATAATCTACTTACTGTCCCAACAGCTGCCCATACAATCAAGGAACGCAATTAAGTGAAAACAAACACTCGGCTGCCCATACAACTGGAGCATACACTAAGCACACAACAAACAAGGGTGAAATTAGATCACAATATGCAAGATGATGATATGATGAAATGAATCTATAACCAAGTGTGATTTAAGTGCCGTATGTTACACCATCTAGTGCCCCAAAGGCCTAATAGATACAGGATCCATGGAAGGACCTTTCCCGAGTACCTCTTCTACGCCGTACACCCCTCTTCCTGGCACACTATGTTTTCCTATAACCTATGGACCAGGAATGACAGGGTCCATGGAGGTCTACTCGTATACCATATACGAAACATGAAACTCAAAATATAGCTCAATAATCAAGAACTCATAGTACGTTCCCAGATTTGATCCGAGTCTAAATCAGTAGTAGTAATCTCAAAAATCATGTCAAGGGTGACGGAAGTATATCTGGGTCTAAATCATTAATCATGACTCAAAAACCCTCATAAGGGGTGCCCAGAGCATATTTGGGTCTAAAATAGTAGTAAATCAAGTCTGAAGCTCGACTTTACCGAGTCTAATATTATCTCAAATAAATCTCAAAACAGGTCTAGCACCACGGCTTAACCGGGTCTAGTATAAATATGAAAACTAGGGATCAACTCATCATAATATCCTCTTTACACTAAGAGGTTTCATAAAAGCCAGTTTAAAACCCTTTCAAATTGATGATACAAAAAATGGGCCCTCGGGGTCATTCAAAGTTTAGAAAAATGTTTGTAGTCAGCCTAAAGCCAAATCAGTAGTAAAACATGCAGAAAAATCTTTGCATGAATGATATGCTCAGAAACAATAGGTTAGCCCAATGGTTTACAAATATTACTACCGGCCCTGCAGAGTCTCACAGCTCTACATCAGATATAACAAACCTAGAATAATATCTCGAAGTCTGGGACTCGCTGACATTCCCGAATAACCCACCATCTATGTTCAAAAGTCAATACAAGGACAAACAGGACCACAAGGGTAATATACAATACTACACGAATACTACAATCAACGTATGAAATAAACGGACCGAAGAGACGGACAAGGTCTGGGGTACCAACCTATAACAACCAACCCAAGGATACTAATTAATGCAGTTATAGCTTATATAAACAGAATCTAGGTAGGGAAAACCATAACCTACCTGTCATCCGATGACAAGCTGCGGGGACAGTGTCGTCCAATCTCAAACTGCACTAGGAAGCTACAAGTCATGAAAACACTATCAACATAATAATCTACACACTAACATGAGACAAACGATACCCATAATGCTATAAACATAACCGGGTCAAAATCCAAGTCACAAACGGGCCCGTGGGCTTCGCAACCCAAAATCGGAAACAAAAATACCCATGTGTTCCTTACTATCCAGGGAGCACATGCTGAAAATTTTAGCAGAAACGGACATCAATTGGGGCCCAAAATAGCCCACAAATCAAGAAATTATAAAGGGAATTAATGGAAGAAAATTGAAATTTAAAAAGAAACTTACCGGGTTTAGAAGACAACAAATGATATAGATTCAACAATTATCAACCCCGAAACTGTTGGGAATGATCAAGGTGAGCTATGGAAGTTTTGGGTTCATCATCCATGGAGAATTCGTAATTTAAAGAGAGAATTTACCAGATTTAGGAGTCCACAAACGAGCAAGGATCGACAAAATAATTTCCTCCAAGTTGTTGGGTTAATCAAGGTGTTTTAATGGAGGTTTTGGGTTGTATTTTAATGGAGGAACGAGTTTTGGGTGTTGGGTAACTGAAGGAGAAAAGGGTTGGGCAGCATTTGTAAGCTACCAGCGCCCAAGGGCCAGGGTGGGCACTGAGGCGCATGGGAAAAAGGGCCAGAGCAGCCATGCGCTGAGGTGCGTGGGTACAGGGGCCAGGGAAGCCATGCGCTGAGGCGCATGGGTACAGGGTCCATGGTGGCAAAGAGCATGCTGCTGCCCATACCAACAACTACTCCTTTGGAAAAGTTTACACGATGGACCCTCGGAAACGCATTCGGGGTCGCGTGAACACAAATGAGCTGAGCTATTCAATTAGAAATAGCATTTTGGATCCAACAGAATTGACAAAATCCCATCGAAGGTCGATTTAATGAAAAGTTGGCCCCATGCCCAAAATCAACCTTTAGGCCAACTTTTCTATAATGGAACCCAAGGGCCGGAATCAAGTCCAGAATCCTAGAGATTGGAACCAATGGTACCTCTAGCCTAAACTCGACATTCCGGAGCTAACAACACTGACATAATTTCCATCTGAGACCATCTTCTCTGAATGTTGACGAAAGTCAACCAAACAAGCCCAACTTGCCTAAAAACACAAAATGAGAGAATTCCAAGCAGAAAAGCTCCCAGATCCCGACCAAAGGTCCCACTAGAACAATGTCCATGCTATGGAGCTAACAGAACTGTCGAAATTCATTTTCAAGCATTATAGCTAAGAATGTTGACTGAATTCAATGATTTCCAAAGTTAAAGCTCTAAAAGGGGGAAACGATCATAAAGACCAGACAAATGGCCCAGGCATCAAATTACCAGTTTCAGCAAGCCATAAATGACTTGGGCCTCTAGAGGCAAGCTATAATAGTATAAAGAAGGTTAAAATGCATAAATGACTGAAAGGGTCATTACATCAAATTAATTAAGTGTTATCTCATTCTCTTATGTTATCCTATAAAATGTTGTTTTTGTTACCTGAAAGTGATTTGGGGTGAGAATTTTATAGATGTATTTCCTAACTGAATCAATTTATTGATATTTCCACACATGTGTTTGATCCTCTTATACTTCTCTACCACTTTGTATAAATAACAGAAATTGGAGAATCTCACGTATATGCCTTAGCTTGTCTAAAAGATTAAAGTACTATAGAGAAAACATGTAAAATATAATTATATTATATCAAAAATACTTTCATACATATATTTATTGTGGTGTTATTACTTCTCATATCATGTAATTCTTATTGTTATGGATATCCTAGTGGCCTTGTCGGCCGGCTTAGCAATTTGTATATTTTTGTTATAGGCTGTTCGGTTGGATGAGATTGTTTTTATGAAACAATTTGCTTAATTTTTTCCCACGCACATACCCACGTTACTCCACATGCATTCATGACCTTGGAGGCTAGGATCAGGGTGTTCACCTAGACTACATGCATTCATGCCCTAGAGGCTAGGATTAGGATATTCGCCTACACTACATGCATTTATGCCCTTGGAGGCTAGGATCGAGGTGTTCACCTACACCACATGCATTCATGCCTTTGATGCTAGGGATCATGGTGTAGGCCTACACCATATTCATTGTATTGCATCATATTCCATATGATTGTGTATTGTGGCATGTGTTGTTGTGGTTAGATAAATACGGAGGTCCAAGGCTTGGTGTGTTGTTTGTATTGTGATGACATTAGATGAGTTTTGAGTAGGAAATTTTTTTGTGAGTTGTTAGCCGCAAGTTATTCGTGTCGTAGAGCTACGGTTATGGGATTTGCATAACATAAGGTAAGACTGTTGAGTTTATTATTTTTTTGGTTTAGATTGCATTGGCATTTCATATCATTCATTATCATACGGTTGTGGTTGGCACCTGCTGAGCTTATGGGGCTCGGTTAGGTTGTTGTTTGATGATTGAACGATTGTTTATTTATGTTATTTACATTGAGAATAGGAGGAGTGGGGAGCTCATATGTAGTGTGGTTTTAGTTTCTAGTTGTGCTATTTTGGTTCTCCTGTCACCTTACATACTAGGTACATTATTTTGTATTGACGTCCCCTTTGCTTGGGGGGCGCTGCATTCATGCCTGCAGATTATCAGGTAGACTGTGGTCCTTTTTGCGTGTAGTTATGTCACGACCCAATTTCTCGGTCATGATGACACCTACAATCCCCCAGTAGGTGATCCAGTCTTCGTAGCCCATAACAGTTAGTAATGGGATACTCTCTAACAATTAAGCAGAAGAATAGTTTAAATAAGCGAAAGTAAGGGAAACACGCTGAAGAAAGGAGATAACAGGAATATATTACAATATGCAGAAGCTAAGCCAAACCCCAAAACTTGGTATCATAGTATAGAGACAAAACTACATATAAGCATTACAAAGGATCCAAAATACAATATACAAATGTCTCCGAGTAGTAATAGAGTACATGATGCAAAAGATAACTAAAAACTAAGCTTCGGTCGCCAAGATCTCACCCTCAGTCTGAAATATCCCTAAAATATCTCCTCGCACGAGTCTCCAATGAGCTAACGGTGATGGCCCACACTAGGATCTGCACCAGATAATGTAGAGTGTGGTATTAGCACCAATTGAAAAGAAACCGGTACCCAGTAGGTTTCATCGGCCGACTAGGCACATATAAGATATAAGAGAAGTAATAGGCAAAATAAAAACAAATAGTCACCAAAAACAATGAAGAAGCACACAAAATCTAGCACAGAAGGAAGACAGTAGTAATGACATACAAAGATAGCAAATAGGACATATACTACAGACACAGGCGAAAGTAAGTAAAGTCGCACCTGAGATCCTTGCAATAAAAATATATAAGAAGTTTTAAAAAATGGGCAGTATACCGATAACCTCAATTAAAAGAGAAAGAGAGCAAACAAAGTAACAATAACATGCTCAAACATAGGAGTAATAGCCAAACCAAGCCACATAATACTAGTTCCAATATCAAGTTTCAATAGGACTTCATCATAACGGATCATAGAGCTCGGTAAAGTAATAACAAGTCTACCTACAGTCCCAACAGACGCCCATACACCCGAGGAACACAACCAAGTAAATAAAAACCCTCTGGCATGCCATACTACCAGAGAGTACACACAACAAACACCAAACAAGGGTGGAATCTCACACAAATGAATTATATGATATGATATGCAGAACTAAGTGTAACAACAGTGTCATATGTTACCCCATTCGGTACCCCAGAGGTCTTGTAAAGGCACGATCCATGGAAGGTATTCTCTCGAGTACCTCTACTCCGCCATAAATCCCTCCCTCTGGTCACCCTCATCCCATAACACTTGGTCCATAATGATAGGGTCCATGGAGGTCTACTTGTAGACCACATACTACACTCAAACCTCAAAACAACAATTCGGAGTGCCACCAGATCAAAACTAGTAGTCAAATCTCAGAAATGCATGCCTGGATTCCATCTAGGTCTAAATCACTGAAATGAATCTCAATAATCCTTTTTGAGAGTGCCCGAGCATATTCGAGTCTAAAATAGTAGGAACAAATTTGATGCTCGGCCTTACCGAGTGTAATATCATTTCTTCTCAATAACAGAGTAAATATAGAACCTTGGATCAACCGGGTCTAATATGAGTAGGAGAATTGTGATGACTTTCTCTGTTAACATTTCTTACCCCAAGAAGATCCATTAAAATGGTACCAAACTGTTTCATAATCATTTTTACCAAAAATGGGCCCCAAGGCCATGCAAAATTTAGAAAACCATGTAAGATAGGCCCTAAGTTAAAATCATAGTAAGATCATGAAGAAAATCCTTTTAAATGCATGACAATTTCATGCTCAATCACAAACATTAGCCTAACAACTCAAAAACAACCTATCGGCCCTGCACCGGCTAGCCAAGTCTATAATAATAATAATGATGTCCTGGACTCACAGACATTCCCGTATAACCCACCATAAATGTTCCAGAGTCAATATAAGGCCACACAGGACCACAAGGGTGATAATATAATCTATAACAAATACTACAAACATCAAAGAAAGAAAAGCGAATTGGACATGAAGAAGCAGTCAAGGTCTGTGGTACCAAGCTAGTAAGCCCAACCCAAGGATTCCCATTAATATAATTTTATCCTATATATGTGGAGTCTAAAAAGTGTAAATCGTAACATACCTGTCGTCCGATGACAAGATACTGGGATAACGATATCCAAGCTCGAATTTCTTCAAGAAGCTCTAAACAATAATCAAAATATCAACAACATAAATAACACATTAAAATGAGACTATCGATACCCATATTTCTATAGTAATAGCCGGGCAGAAATTTGGGTCATCAGCGGGCCCGTGGGCCTCGTAACCCAAAAACAAAAATAGAAAGAAGAAAAATGACAACAATGATGTCAAGAAGACACGCTCAACATTTGAGCAAAAATTAGCCAAGTGGAGGGCGCAAAATAGCCCGCACAAGAGAGGGTTTAAGGATGGAAATTTAAGAACAAAAATTGGAAATTTAGCAAGGAAAGCTTACCACAATGAGAGCACCACGCCAAGGAAATGAAATGGAGGAATTCACAGAACATGCAACTCCAAGGGGACAAATTCTTCAAGAAAACCAAGCTTTTAGAATTATAGCCATGGAGGTTCAACAATGGAGGAAAGGAAAAATTTTGGGGAAGAAGGACTTAGCAAATTAGCAAGGAAGCAAGATTTCTCCTCAATACAATGGATTACCAAGGCTAGGAACTATTTTGAACACTTTGGTGGAGAGAAAGTTGAGTTTTCGAGTTGAAAAAATGAAGGAATAAGGCTGGAAAATCAGAATACCAAGAAATATATAGTTGATGGTCACTGGTCAGCGCTATCACGCTAAACCAACGCCATCGCTCTAAAGGGAGCCATGCCTCAAGGCGGCATCACACTAAAACTGCACAATCACACTTGACGGCAAAGTGTGCACAGGCGCGATCGCGCTAGGCTAGCACCGTTGGCACTAAAGAGCTGCCTACAACAGAAAATCTACAATTTTTTGAAAACTCTATGAGGCATTTTCGGCACAATCAAAAACCAATACTTAAAAATCAATAATGCTAATAGAGTGGAAACGATATTTTGGACTCAAGGGAATTGACGAAACTTCCATACGAGGTCATTTCGGAGGATAGTTGACCCATGTTAACACTAACTAAATCCAACCAACTAGACGAAATGAGCTCAGCTCACCTGAAACCCATACCAACCATCAACCTAACCCAAACTCATATTCTGGAGCTGATGGAATCGTCAAATTTCAAAATTGACGCTTCGATCACCGAAAGCTGAACCAAGCTCCACCTTCAACTCCAAATGGACTCAAAAGAAAAAAACCAACATAAAACACACACCAAAAGTTCTCAGGCTTCGACTAATGGTCCAACTAGACCAAACTCAATGCTCCGGAGCTAACAAAACTGTCAAAATTTGATTCTGAGCATGTTAGCTAAGTATGTTGAATAAAATCAATGAATTCCTATGTTAAGGCTCTAAAATAGGGAAATAACCATAACGACCATACGAACGGCCAGGGCATTGAACCACCAATCCCAGCAAGCCATAAATGACTTGGGCCATTATAGGAAGGCTTTAATAGCACAAAGAAGGTGTAAACGCGAAAATAACCAGAAGGGTCATTACATCATCCACTACTAAAAAGGACTTTTGTTCTCAAAAATCAAGAAGAAAAAGGTACTTAAAGGTTTAAAGATCTGCGAATACTGGGCCAACATCTCTCTCTCGGTCACCCAAGTAGCCTCCTTCACCAGATGGTGCTTCCACTGAACCTTCACAACAGGAATCTCTCTAGATCTCAACCTCCTGCCATCTTTGGCTATAATAGCAATCAGCTCCTCAATATAAGCTAACCTCTCATCCAACTGAATTGAATCCCA
Organism: Jaltomata sinuosa; assembly: GCA_003996215.1. Lineage (NCBI taxonomy): Eukaryota > Viridiplantae > Streptophyta > Magnoliopsida > Solanales > Solanaceae > Jaltomata > Jaltomata sinuosa. Next base: position 275,799 of record QJPP01000232.1, on the reverse strand, counting down.
CTGCAACACATGAGACTCATCTTGAACATACTATCTCAACATCGAAACATGAAACACCAGATGCATAGCTAAAAACATTAGAGGTAAGGCTAATTTATAGGCAACTACCAACTCTCTGGAGGATCTCAAATGATCCAATATACATGGGGCTAAGCTTGCCCCGCCGACCAAATCTTATCATGCCCTTCATGGGTGACACATAGAGAAATACTAAATCACCAATGCTGAACTCCAAGGCATGAAGTCTACGATCAGTGTACCTCTTCTGCCTACTCTGAGAAGCTCAAAGTCTATCCTAAATCACCCTAACTCTTTCTAAGGAATCCTAAAGTTAATCAATACTCTGTGGCTGGGACTCCAACCCATCAAACCAATCAACTCGCGATCTACAATGCCTAGCATAAAATGCCAAAGGGTGCCATGTCAATGCTAGAATGGAAGCTATTATTATATGAAAACATGGCCAAAGGCATAAACTGATCCCAAGAACCTCCAAAGTTAAGAACACAGGACCGAAGCATATCCTCCAAAACACGAATAGTCCTTTTAAATTGGTTGTTGCATCCCAAGTGCACACGCAAGTGTACGTGGTCGTGCAACTTATAGAGTGACTCTTGCGAGCCGAATATCGATCCCACAGGGACTTGGTGCTTAGCCAATAATCCAACTTACATATTACTATTGAAATTTAACAAATGCGATTCGTAACCAAGAGTTAGAAATTTACTTTTATAATGTAATTACTAGAACTAACGACGACGTGAAATTCAGATTTTAAACAATATATGGAGAGATCCAGGGTTGAGGCCTTCACTGCACAATCATGCTTGACTATGGTTTATGGTCGGTGTTGATGTTTATCGTGATTGTTGATTTACAGGGTTGATATTGTAACCCGGGAATGGTCATCCTCTAAGTCATATATCCAAAGTAATCTCACAACTACATTGTTAAGCAGGGATTTGAGTGTTTACTTCGGATGCATTCAATTATCTTCCCGTTTTATTAACCAAGTGGGGCAGTTTAGGTATATTTCGATCCTAACTGCAAATCATACTTTACCATTGCTAACTAACACTAAAAGATATGATCCACACCCCCTACATTCTTCATTTCGTCTCTTAACTCCTATGATAAATTCGTTTTGAGACTTGGATTTATCCTAAAGTTCATGACGCTTTAGAATAGTTAAAATAAGACCGTAAGAACAATCACATAACAAGATAAACAATTAAACCAACTATAAAACCAGAATCAAGCATTCATGTTGCAGACTCAACCCAAGAAAGAGGGTGTTTAACCACTCATAATCTAATTCGCGATTACAAAATTGATGTAGTTCATACAAGAATTAAGTAAAGAAAAAAAATAGAATAAGAACCCTAAAGTAGCCTCCTCCTTGTGTTTTTTCAATCCAAAGACGTCCAAGTATGTGTGTAATTGATACTAGGTGTCCTATTTATACTGTCAGACAATTTGCATTCATCGGGAATCGGGGTCGTGACACCCTACCCATCGCGAAGGTTAGGAAGCATTTAACGCTGCCCATCGCGCCAAGAAGCAGGCGTGATATGCCCTCAATGCCCCACTCCACTAGAATTCTGAAGCTTCAAGTTGATCCATCTCCGTTCCACGCTTCCTATATCAGAGGCTAGCCTCCATGGCATGGGGGTGTCTCTTTGCTGTCCATTTTCGCTCCCACAAACTATTTCCATCTTTCTTTGATTTACAATGGCTTGTAGCTTGTTCGTAAGCCTTGATAACGCCCAAACTACACCTCAAATTAACGAGGCGTAAGCGGTCGTAGTCAAGTAAAGAACCCAACAAGGTTGGGGTCGAATCCCACAGAGAATATGGTGAAGATTAAGCCTTTCGTGAAGTACGTGACTGATGGTCAATAGTTTCCGGTAAAAAAGGAGGGTTTTGTGTGAACAAATCGTAAACAAAACAAGTAATAATGTAAGAGTAATAATCAATAGGAGAGAGTGAACTAGGGACGTGTTCACCATGGCATTTGTAACAATGTCGATTCTAGGCTTAACCGAGTTCTTTTTATATGCGTGTCACGATGTGATTGCGTCAATGGTATCGTCTAAACGTCTCTCGACCAGATAAACAAATTTCCTTTTCTATTCTCTCGACCTCGAAAAGATGTGCTTTTTAGATTTCAATCCTAACATCAAGTAGATTAATCCAGTTACGGCATTAATCATTAAGACGAGAGTTGGTAGTCTCGAATCCTTGTCGTTAATCAAGTTTCCCAGTTTTAATCTCTTTACTCAAGCAAATTAAACCTAGGCATGTTCTAATGTTTGCAACCACTAGAAAACGTGACATAAAGTATGATTAACAACGTGACTACATGTAAATTGAACCCGTCGCTACCCGGAATCTATATCACTACTTTAGCCATGGCTCCCACAACCCTAGTTGCGGGAGTTTTAATTACTTATGCTCGAAGAAGAAAAGAAGAAATTCATAATAAAGGAAAGAAGATTCTTACAATATGATGAAAATAATCTTCAATAATCCAAGAACAAGAAAATAACAAGATCCCCAAGAACGATCAAGAACACGAATTCAAGAATACGAAAACGTGTTGTTGCTCTCAAAAACGACTAAAAACTATGCTAAAACTATTGGGTGAACGATATGTAAAATAAACCTATCATAGGGTATTTATAGGAGTCAAATAAACCAAATCCAAAACGGGTTAGGAATCCTTAAAGCGGGCAGCCGTTGGCACGCCACTGTTTTGGTGTGACGGCCCGGCTGACGGACCGTCACCCTTAGGCAGTGGCTGCCTCCTCCTTGACGGTCGCTGTGACGGACCGTCACATGTGTGACGGGCCGTCACTCAGGCCGTCACACTTAGGCAGAATCTCTTTTTTCGCGTATTTCCTTCCGTTTCCATGTTTGTCTCCATTTCCTACAAATAGAACATAAAAACATCAAAAACGACAACGGTTGCTTGAAAACGTACGATTGTTCTTAGTTTAAAGGAGTCGAAAGTGACGTAAATTAGCGGCACATCAACACCCTCAACTTAAAACGTTCGCTTGTCCTCAAGCAACATAACATAAAACAATAAAACGACTCAACTAAGAACACAAACTCATGTCTCTAGCAACTCATGGTCATTAAAAACTTATTCAATTAAATCAAGCTCCCTCGTAGCACACGAATGTATGAAACACTAACTTGCAAGGATCCAAATATGTCATTCTGATATGATAGAACATTCTACATACACACGCGCAGCTATCCTAATAATCAATAGACAATACAGACATCTTGGTGCCCTCACCACAAAGAAATCCCACACACAAGATTTGAGACTAGGTAAGCGCTCACACTCACAAACGATTTCAAACAATGCACATGAGATACCATAGGCTTGCCCTTACTATTCTATTTCAGTTCTTCAGAAAGCCGCTCAGGATCACTACAGGACTTGTTTAGGCTTGTAATGAGGCTTCGGGTGCAGGTAGGATACATTTAGGGGTTAGTGACTAAGCCCTCCCTGGAACTACCGACGTCTTATTACCACATAACTTACTTTGTCCATCCTTATTCACCTTTTTATTTCCTTCTTTCTAGCTACAGGTGCGACCTCTTTATTTTGACAATTCTTTTTATTTCTTTTTCGATCTTTTTTTCATCTCTATTTTTTTTTCTTTTCTTAGGCACACACCCGGATTTTCACTCTATTCACAACCAATCTTCACTATCCTCTTTTTCTTATCATTCACCTCTGTAGTAGCCACCCTCAACTTAGGCTGATTGCCTGGGTTGAGGTGCACAATGTCCATGGAAGGACCAGGGCCAAAACATGGTTTACCTCTATAGTAGCCACCCTCAACTTAGGCTGATTGCCTGAGTCGAGGTGCACGATGTCCAAGGAAGGACCAGGGCCAAAATAGGGATTCAAAGTTAAACAGGAACGGTGACAGGTTATTGAAAGAACAAGGTCAATTATGGCTCAAACAGGGATCAAAGGGACTATTTGCATTTGGACGGTCTTATAGGTTAAGTGGACTGCACACAAAAAGGGCCTGTGATCCTTTCCTAAGCAACCAAACTTCGAACATAACAAAATAGACCGGGCAAGTTCTAGATGCATGCACAGAGTAAGAATTTATACAAAATACGCTCACACACTCTTGGCACCAAGAAACTATATCGCTACCAACTATCAAACAACCGCTCGGCTTAAGCATACTCATTCTACTCATAATCACACAATGACATACAAGGATCCAGACAGTCAATCGTTTCAACATAAGTACAAAACCAGATTTTTTTTAAAGGGGCCTCGTTTTAGTTAACAAAAACGCCATGCTCATCACTATAGACACTAAAAAATTTAAAATAACAACCTAAACATGCCGGTTCTACTAGATAGCACACCGGAGGGAAAAGAAACACGGCAACAAAAACCCTCGATGGTGACTCACAGGTTTCCCCACGAATTAATTAGACTATAATACAACAACAATTTATGGGTTGCCTCCCATACAGCGCCTGATTTAACGTCGCGGCACGACGCAGGTGTCTTGATTACTCAGACTTCATCAAGACACCCCAGACTTAATAAACAACCGTATGCACAACTATATACCCTATAATAAACAAAAACAACAAATAAAAGTAAAAGCAGGAAAGTATGACTAAGAGTCAAATAAACACACTAGACTTAATAAACAACTATATTCCCCGGCAACGGCGCCACTTTTTGATAACGCCCAAACTACACCTCAAATTAACGAGGCGTAAGCGGTCGTAGTCAAGTAAAGAACCCAACAAGGTTGGGGTCGAATCCCACAGAGAATATGGTGAAGATTAAGCCTTTCGTGAAGTACGTGACTGATGGTCAATAGTTTCCGGTAAAAAAGGGGGGTTTTGTGTGAACAAATCGTAAACAAAATAAGTAATAATGTAAGAGTAATAATCAATAGGAGAGAGTGAACTAGGGACGTGTTCACCATGGCATTTGTAACAATGTCGATTCTAGGCTTAACCGGGTTCTTTTTATATGCGTGTCACGATGTGATTGCGTCAATGGTATCGTCTAAACGTCTCTCGACCAGATAAACAAATTTCCTTTTCTATTCTCTCGACCTCGAAAAGATGTGCTTTTTAGATTTCAATCCTAACATCAAGTAGATTAATCCAGTTATGGCATTAATCATTAAGACGAGAGTTGGTAGTCTCGAATCCTTGTCGTTAATCAAGTTTCCCGGTTTTAATCTCTTTACTCAAGCAAATTAAACCTAGGCATGTTCTAATGTTTGCAACCACTAGAAAACATGACATAAAGTATGTATTAACAACGTGACTACATGTAAATTGAACCCGTCGCTACCCGAAATCTATATCGCTACTTTAGCCATGGCTCCCACAACCCTAGTTGCGGGAGTTTTAGTTACTCATGCTCGAAGAAGAAAAGAAGAAATTCATAATAAAGGAAAGAAGATTCTTACAATATGATGAAAATAATCTTCAATAATCCAAGAACAAGAAAATAACAAGATCCCCAAGAACGATCAAGAACACGAATTCAAGAATACGAAAACGTGTTGTTGCTCTCAAAAACGACTAAAAACTATGCTAAAACTATTGGGTGAACGATATGTAAAATAAACCTATCATAGGGTATTTATAGGAGTCAAATAAACCAAATCCAAAACGGGTTAGGAATCCTTAAAGCGGGCAGCCGTTGGCGCGCCACTGTTTTGGTGTGACGGCCCGGCTGACGGACCGTCACTGCCTTGACGGACCGTCGCCGGCACCGTCACCCTTAGGCAGTGGCTGCCTCCTCCTTGACGGTCGCTGTGACGGACCGTCACATGTGTGACGGGCCGTCACTCAGGCCGTCACACTTAGGCAGAATCTCTTTTTTCGCGTATTTCCTTCCGTTTCCATGTTTGTCTCCATTTCCTACAAATATAACATAAAAACATCAAAAACAACAACGGTTGCTTGAAAACGTACGATTGTTCTTAGTTTAAAGGAGTCGAAAGTGACGTAAATTAGCGGCACATCAAGCCTCAATTAGCTTATATAGCTCCTACAAAGGTCTCCTACAATGGCTCACAACACACATAAGTCCATATAATACAATAAAGCTCATCAAAGTACGCTAGAATATAGCTCAAGCTAGCAGTACTAGTTTCCTCGTTTAAACTCTATTTGATCATTTTGACTCATTACTTGTTCAATATGCACCTGAAACACTATAAACATGTATGTTAGCCACAAACTACACCCTTTACACACTATATACTTCAATAGCATATCAACTTATCCTCAAAACTAAGCTAAACGCGCATAGATAATGACACTTAGGAGTACAAATATCCCTATGATCACCACCCCATTCTTAAAGCCTTGTTCATCCTCGAACAACTCTCTACACTAATCACACTTAAGAAAGACTCCATTATTACACTAAGATGATCAAGCTAGAACTACAATGACCACATGAATGGAAAGTTCTATATTCGGCATGCCATACTACAACTAGAATTACATGAATACTACTTCAAGACTTCCTAGCCTCAAGAATTGACTCTACTCAGTTGGCAAACTCATGCATATTACTCAACAAAGAGATCATATAAGCCACCTATCTATCATCCAACAAGCTCCCTCACCACAAGAGAGTTAATGTCATTCACTCACACATATCATAAGAATGGGCTTAAGAATCAAATTTCGCTCACTCTCACAAAGAATTCACATGTTACATAAGATGAACCATAGGCTTGGCCATATTGTAGTACTCCACTAATGTAAGAATGTCACAGCTCAAGATTAAGTAGGACTTTAAGGGTAATGTAGGCTAAGGAATGGGTAGGAACTATTTGGTCAAGAATAATTACTATCTTCACTAAGCGCTTTAACACATCACATTGTATGTTAAAATCATTTCCAACCACCCTATTTTACACTTCTATTGTCTCCCTAACTCACTTTTGTTTTTCCCCATCTCTTTGAGATAGCTTACACATCTTTAGTAGGGGGTATTTGCTATCAACATATGAATCATATCTTTTGATCAATTTATCTTTTTCTCATTTCATTACTCCCTACCAACAACACATAAACCTTTTCAACACACCAAAAGATATTTCATTGAGGCTTCACTTCACTTTTTCCTTCTTCAACAATCTTACAATCCTTTTATCTTAAATTTTTAACTAACATGCTTAGGAGTTTTGGATCAAATTGCGGGCAATTGAAGAAAATGGAAAAGCTATACACAAGGCTACTAATGAACATGCTAAAGGCTCAATGGGACTAGCTAAGGTTATGTACAAGGGGTAGATAAAGAAGGTCTAAAACATGGCTATCAAAGAAATACCTATATCATCTCCTAAACTTCACATTCTTTATTTCGCTTTGCAAACACATGGGGTAAGTTTTAGACACTAAAATGCAATATGGAATAACAAAAGCCTCACTCATACTTGGTACATGTTAAAATCAAAAAGGCTACTTATAGAATATCAACCAAGCAATTGCAAGAATTCACATTTAAGCCAACATCACACAAGAGTAAAATAAAAGAGCCTAGGTGTCTTACAGTAGTCATTAAAATTTTCAAATCATGCCATCGAATTAAATACCAACTTGCAACAAGTAAGCATGTGTAGAACCTAGCAAGAGCATCTCTATTTATTCCTAAAGACAAAAATTTTAAACTTTACTCCTAAAAATAAAAAAGAATATTGGGTTCAAAGGGCTTCCCCCAGAAAAGAACCGAAAAGAAAAACCGAGGGGTGGGTGAAGTGTGCTTCTACTGAACAGAAAAAAAAACAAAAACTATTTTTTCAATTTAATCAAAAACTTGCAAATAAATAAAAAGATAGACATCCTATAGCGCACTTCACCCAAAAAAATTGGAACATTCCCACCCCAGACTTAAAACCATACTTAGTGCCCAAAGTATAATGTAAAAGTAAAGATAGAAATACTCTCTGAGGCCTCTAGGCCTAGCTAATATCATCATGTCCATTAACGGGGTTCGAAGGACAGCACACTTAGTGTGTTCCATTCTCCTTAGCTAAGATCTCATGTACTCAGACTTCCCTTCAACCTTTTGAAACAAAACAAAAAAAACAACAAAAGTGATACTAAAGAAAAACTAAAAAGACTAAAAATACTACCTTAACTTGGGTTGCCTCCTAACCAGTGCCTGATTTAATGTCGTGGAATGACTCAAATCATAACTTTTAGTCCCATTCTCTCATCCTCTTCCTCCTACTTGGGGCCCATATTCTTTTTCTTTTTTAACCTCTTGGGTGCTCAGGCTCGAGGTTTGAGGCCTTTCTCGCTCCCGCTTTCTTAGAATTTCGTTTAGGTCCTTGAGATTCAAGCTCTTTTGGAAAATTGGGCATCTCCATGAGAAAGTCCAAAGAGGTAATTAGGGGTACGCTTTTCTCTACCCACACTCATCCACTTTCATAGCTGTGATCATGCATATATCCTTGTAGTGTGAGGATGTGTTGAGTGTTGTGTACACTCTGAAGACCAACTCTTCATTATTCAGTATCATCTTGAGTGTGCCCTCTCTCACATCAATTAGTGCTCCACCAGTAGCCAAGAATGGATGTCTCAATATGATTGGTACCCTTTCATCTGCATCATAATCACGAATAATAAAGTCAGTAGGAATAATAAACTTACCAACCTTCATGAGAACATCCTCAATGATTCCTTTGGGGACTACTCTGGGTCTGTCCTCCATCTATAGCACAACATAGGAAGGCCTTGGTTTCCCCAACCCAAGAGTCTTAAACAATAAAAGAGGCATCAGGTTGATGCTCGCCCCCAAGTCACTCAGGGCCTGAACCACATCAGTTTCACCAATTTGTATGGGGAGGGTGAAACTCATAGGGTCCTTAAGCTTTGTGGGAATGTTGGTCATGACCACTTAACTGCACTTTTTAGTAAGCGCCAAAGTCTCCATATCTACAAGCCTTCTCTTGTTTTCCACCATATCCTTCAAGTACTTTGCATACTTTGGCATTCCCTGCAAAATATCTAACAAAGGAAGGTTAATGTGAAGTTCTATGAATATGTCAAAGAACTTCTTAAAACATGCATCCTATTTGGCTTTCTTAAGCTTTTGAGGGAATGGTGGTGGTGGTCTGTTGCAAGATTGCTCAATCGGCTTCTCATTTGGGTACTCAGACTTCCCCTTTTAGCCAGCTTCTTTTGACTCAGCCTTCTTTCATGCCTGGTTGGAAGTGATCAATTCTTCTTGCACCTCATGATTTTTCTTTAGGAGTGCATCAATCAAATCTCTCTCACTCCTCAAGGTAATTTCCATCACTTGTTTGGGATTCTCTGTATCACTAGGGAAACCCCCTTGAGGTCTTGTATTTTGTGCTTGAGCTAGCTTTCCCATTTGAAATTTTAACGTCTTTGTGGCTAATTGCTGATTTTTTATGTCAGCATCCATCTTTACTTGCTCAGCAGTAATCTGTTCTTGATTATCCATAATCTTTTTCAATATTTCCTCAATATTGATGGCATGAGTGTTTTTCTGTGTACCTTGTTGTTGTTGAAATTTATGTGGTTGAGCCTGATTACTGTCACAAGAGTAGTTGGGCTGACTCTGCTAATTTCAGTTATAGGCATTACCATAGTTTAAATTACCTTTTTGTGCATTGCCTACAAAGTTTACTAACTCTGCATTCGCTCCACATAAGTCTGTTGAATGACCACTAAGACCGCAAGTTTCACACCAAGTCTAAACCTACTGCATTATATTAACATGAGCATGAGGTTGAGCCACACTTAACTTGTTAAACTGAGCAATAATCTGAGTCTGAAAACTGGCCAACTATGTCGCAAATGTTGTGACACTATCTACCTCAATCATACCTGCAGGCTTCTTCACCATATTTCTAGACATGTCACCATTCCACTCTGGATTACCTTGTGCAATGCGATTGAGGAGAGTGTACAACTCATTATAAGTCTTCTCCAAAGCTTGACCACCTGTCGTTGAATCTAGCAAAATATTTGTATTATAGTCAAGACTTTCTACAAAAGTGTAAGCTAATACCTCATTTGTCTACTGGTTATATGGGCAATCCCTGAGAAGAGACTTAAATCTCTTCCAAGCATGATATAGATTCTCATTTGGTTTCTGCTTGAAGCTTAAAATTTCACTCCTCAACTCTGTAGTTTTACCTGAGGGAAAGAATCGGATGAAGAACTTCTTTGCTAAATTATCCCATGTTATGATCGAATTTGAAGGTTCTACCTTCAACCATTTCTTTGATTCTCCATATAATGAGAATAGGAAAAGTGTGAGCTTCACGTAGTCTGTGGAGACTGTTGTGGGGATAAAAGTGTCACTGATCTCCAGAAAGTTCTGTAGATGAACCTGTGGATCCTCATGTGACAAGCCTATGAATTAACCACTTGTGTGCAACAATTGCACCATATTCTATTTCAGTTCAAATCTGCCTCATGCGGATTGCTTATGAATTCAGGAGGTCACATTAGTTGCGAGTGAAATTGCCATTTTGCACACTGTCCTGCGACCTGGTGGTGGTTCCTCCGCCATGACTGCAAGAATTGTCTTAGCCGGTTGAACTTGCCAGTTTTGATTGAAAAGTGTTTTTTCTCTTAATCGCTAGGTGCAAGTGTTGCTCAGGTTCAGGAAGTGTTTCAACCAGTTCCCTCTCCTGTGCTAGCTTGATTAATATTAAAACTTGTACCTGTAAATTCAAGAGCTAAGACCAAATATTTAGCACTTATAAAACAAAATAGTAACAACAAAAAATAGAGGGTTGCTAATTTTCAAGTCCCTTGCAACGGCGCCAAAAACTTGTTGCACCCCAAGCGCACATGCAAGTGTACGTGGTCATGCAAGTAATATAGTGGCTCTTCCTAGACGAATATTGATCCCAAAGGTACTTGGTGCTTAGCAACCAATCCAACTTACATATTACTATTGAAATTTAACAAATGTGATTCGTAACCAAGAGTTTGAAATTTACTTTTACAAACTAATTACTAGAACTAACGATTATGTGAAATTTGGATTGTAAACAATATATGGAGAGATTCAGGGTTGAGGCCTTCACTGCGCAATCATTCTTAACTATGGTTTTTGACCGGTGTTGATGTTTATCATGATTGTTGATTTACGGGGTTGATATTATAACCCAGGAATGTTCATCCTCTAAGTCATCTACCCAAAGTAATCTCACAACTACATCGTTGAGCGGGGATGTGAGCCTTTACTTCGGATGTATTCAATTATTTTCCCATTTTATTAACCAAGTGAGGCATTTAGGTATATTTCTATCCTAACCACAAATAATAATTTACCATAACTAACACTAAAAGATATGATCCACACCCCCTACGTTCTTTATTCCATAACTTAACTCCTATGGTCAATTCATTTTGAGACTTGGATTTATCCTAAAGTTCATGACGATTTAGAATAGTTAAAATAAGAACGTAAGAACAGTCACATAACATGATAAATAATTAAATCAAATATAAAACCAAAATCAAGAATTCATGTTGTAGCCTCAACACTAGAAAGAAGGTGTTTAGCTACTAATAATCTAATTCATGATTACAAAATTGATGTAGTTCATACAACAATTAAGTAAAGAAAAAGAATAGAATAAGAACCCTAAAGTAGCCTCCTCCTTGTGTTTTTTCAATCCAAAGATGTCCAAGTATGTGTGTAATTGAAACTAGGTGTCCTATTTATAGTGTAGGATAATTTGCATTCGCCTGGAATAGGGGCCGTGACACCCTGCCCATCACACCAAGCAGCAGGCGTGACATGCCCTTAACACACCACTACACTGGAATTTGGAAGCTTCAAGCTGTTCCACCAACGTGTCGCGCTGCCTATAGTGGAGGCTAGCCTCCGTGGCACAGGGGTGCCTCTTTGCTGTCCATTTTAGCTTCCATGAACGCTTTCCATCATGCTTTGATTTTAAATGGCTTGTATCTTGTTTGTAGGACTTAATTATCTTCCATAGATCCTCCAAAGGTCTCCTACAATGGCTCACAACACACATAAGTCCATATAAAACAATAAAGCTCATCAAAGTATGCTAGAATAGGCATAACTCAAGCTAGCAACACTAGTTTACTCGTTTAAACTGCATTTGATCATTTTTATTCATTACTTGTTCCATACGCACCCTAAGCACTATAAACATGTACGTTAGACTAAATGTACACCCTTTACACACTATATACTTCAATAGCACATCATCGTATCCTCAAAACTAAGCTAAATGCACATTGATAATGATACTTAGGTGTATAAATACGCCTACGATCATTAGCCATATGTCTGAGGGTGGAAAGCAATACTAAGATGAACTTTTGTACGCAAATCTCGCTGAATAACTCTCCAGAACTGAGTGTCACGGTCTGAAAGGATAGAAGTTGGGACCCCATGCAACCAAACAACCTCACGAATGTAAATTTGAGCTAGCCTCTCTGCCTCGTAAGAAGTCTGAACCGGCAAGAAGTGTGCTAACTTAGTCAGTCTATCAACAATCACCCAGATGGAATCTAAACCCCTAGAAGTATGAGGAAACCCAACCACAAAATCTATGGTAATCCCTTCCCACTTCCACTCAGGAATGGGAAGTTGCTACATCAAACCACCAGGTCTCATGTGCTCGAACTTGACCTTCTGATAGTTAAAGCTCCGAGATACAAACTCTGCAACATCCCATTTCATGCCACTCCACCAGTAAAGTTGTCTCAAGTCTCTATACATCTTTGCCACAGCAGGATGAATGGAGTATCTAGAATAATATGCCTCACAGGTTATCAACTGAATCAAATCACCAACCCTTGGAACACAAAGTCGACCACCAAACTTCAGAACCCTATTTAAATCTAGAGTAGCCTGGTTGGCCTCACCCCGAACAACCTAATCTTGAAGGTCACACAACCGCTGATCTTCAAACTGATGGCTCTGAATCTGATCAACAAGAGTAGAATGAACCTCGACACTGGCAAGAACTCTGCTAGGATCTGACAAGTCAATCCTAACCAAACAGTTAGCCAAGGACTGGATGTCCAATGCCAATAGTCACTCAGAAACTAAAAGTGAAGCTAGGCTTCTCATACTCACCGTATTTTTGCTCAAGGCATCTGTTACCACATTTTTCTTGCTCGGATGATAAAGAATGGTGAAATCATAGTCCTTCAGTAGCTCAATCTATCTCCTCTGCCTTGAGATAAGCTCTCGCGGACTCGTAATCTACTGAAGACTATAATGGTTGGTGAATATCTCACAATGAACTCCATATAAGTAGTGCCTCTGGATCTTGAGCACGAAGACTACCACCGCTAACTCCAAGTCATGAGTAGGGTAGTTGCGCTTGTGAACCTCAAGCTGCCTCGATGCATATGCTATCACTCGATCCTGCTGCATCAACACACAACTAAGACCAACCTCAGAAGCATCACAATACACGGTGAAACTATTACCCTCGACCGGCAAGGTCAAAACTAGAACTGAAGTCAATAAGGTCTTAAGCCTCTGAAAGATATCCTTGCACTGATCCGACCACTGAAAGGGAACATACATCCTAGTCAACTTAGTCAAGGGTGAAGCTATGGAAGAAAATCTCTCAACGAACCATCTGTAGTACCTGACCAACCCAACAAAGCTGCGAACCTCAGTAGGAGTAGTAGGTCAAGGAAAATCACACACCGCTAAAATCTTACCCGGATCAACTCTAATCCCATCCTTATACACCACGTGTCCTAGGAATGCAACTGACTCAAGCCAAAATTTACACTTTGAGAACTTGGCATAAAGCCGATGATCTCTCAAAGTCTGAAGTACAATCCTCAAGTGCTGCTCATGCTCATCTCTACTCCGGGCTTATACCAGAATGTCTTCTATGAAGACTATCATGAACGAATCCAAATACCCGCTAAGCATCCTGTGCATCAAGTTCATGAAAGTTGTGGGGGCATTAGTCACCCCAAAAAACATCACCAGGAACTCATAATGGTCCATAACATGTCCTGAATATTGTCTTAGGGATATCCTCTGCCCTAATCCTCAACTAGTGGTAGCTGATAAATTCTCAAATCGTGCTCCCCAAGTTGGAGGTCACAGCGATCATCAGATCAAACCACATTTGTAATTCCCAACGAATATCGTGGTCGTACCCAAGGGAACAATATAGTGACGATTGAGCTAACAAAGAATCCAAGTAACTTATTGAAGTTCAATTAACAAAAAGGGAAAAGATATCTAAATGGGGGTTTTTACCTAAAACTAAAAATAAAAGAAAATCAAATAAAAGATAGGTTGATCAATGGCCTTCACCTTGCTTTCGCCAAGCAAGGATAACAAGGGAGAATTGGGAATGAGAATTCAACACACAAGACGTGCACCCGGTTGACATGTAGGTAGTCTTGGTTGAAGGTATACCTAACCGTATTTCGACCAATCGAGCATATATCTCGTGTGTACTCTCAAAACACCACGAGTAATCAATAAACCAATCAACTAACCAGGGTGAGTTGGTTTATCTCTAACCCTAACTCATATATAGGAGTTTTCGACAACCAAACTATCTCTAGCCTTGGTCTAGAGTAGAAACCCCAAATCCCCAATATTGAATCTTTCTGAATTTAGGGAAATTCTCTCTCAAGCAACAACCCAAAATAGAAAGATAATTCAATGTTTGCAATCATTGACTATAAATTCAATCATGGAGGATTCAATAGACCCATATAATCAAATAAGAGCAAAATATATATATGAATTCAATACCCAAACAAGTATTATCTCTAATACAAACCCAAATCTCAATTCAACAATTACACCAATAAAGTAGCAAGTAAGAGCAAGAGTTGAAGAATGGAAACTAAAGATTTTACAATAAAGAGCATCCAAATCTTTACTCCTATGGTGTTGGTTGATGAACTTGCTCTCCAAGCTTGCCAAAAGTTGTGAAAATAGCCAAAGATGTGTTTCAAGATGGCTTGGAGGTGTTTTATTTGAATTGGGGTTTTCAAAAGTGGGAATTTCCAAATATGTTCTACAGTTGATGACACCTTCATCGCGATCACGTGTATGACCTTTGCGATTGCGAGGCTCTACAATTTCCTTCCACGCGATCGTGTGACTCGACACTCGCGGTCACGTGGCTTTGTGTTCTTCTAATGCATCACGATCGTGTGACTCACTCTCACGGTTGTGATGGCCAATTTGATGTCAGTACCCAATAGCTCTCTTTTTGCTCTATCTGACTTGTTTTCACTTGAATCTTTCTCGAACACTTCTAAAACACAGAAATCTGCAAAATAGAAATAATTCGTGTCAAATTGCACTATTTATCCACTTCATACTAGAAAAAGCATAAGATTAGAAGCTAAATAAGTAGGTAGAATACCAACTTATCAAACCCCCAAACTTAAACTATTGCTTTTCCTCAAGCAACTTAAAAATTCTAACTCAAGAGGCATACAACACAAGTGCAAATGACAATACCACAAGCCAAGGAAAACCCATTTCAAGCACCAAGCATAACTTCCGTTGGTACTAACAATTAGTCAATCGCACGATAACTTACTATAAACATTCCCTTCAACAATTAGTCAATCGCATGATAACTTACTATAAACATTCCTTTCAATTAAAACACAATTAAATTATGCAATGGAAAAATAAGAACAAGCAAGTGATGACAACCAATCCTCAAGATGTGACTCAAACCACTAGCTTACCAAGTCATGCTCCTTTGATTCATTTTTCGGAGTTTATCAATGTCACCAACTATTCTAATTCGCATGCCCTCAAAAGATTGAAAGTCCCAAAAACACATTTTTGATGAACACTCAAATTGTGCTCCACAAACTTGGAGGTCACGTTGATCGTGCAACAAAATAAAATTTATAATCCCAATGAGTGTAGGGGTCGTACCCAAGGGACTTGGAGTAGCTAAATAGAGATTGTATCGAATTGAGTTCAAAGTGAGAGTAAATGCTCAAAATATAAAGTAAAATGATGGGGGAATTGGGGTGTTTTCAATAAAATCACAATTCAATTAAAAAACAGTAAAATGAAGGCGGTCTACCAAGTTGACTAGACGACCAGGGATGCATATTCGATGGGGCTTTAGTTATGGAATAGGGTGATTATCAATTCATTCTTATTCTAGCATAATGACATAAGTAGCATTGGTCATGGGTAAGAATTGTTTATCTCTCAATCAACAATCTTATATCTGATGATCTCAGTTAGAGTATCATCGGTTGACCAACAAACAACCAATCTAAGCTTAGGGAGGTCACACTATCTCTTGCTTAGACCCTTAAATGGGTGATTCCATTGATAAGAGCTATTTCTAGCCTCAAATCTGAGTGGAGTCCCAAGTTCCCACTAGTAATTTCACATTCGAAACCATGAAATCCTTTCTAAAGCAATCACATAGTCAAGTAATGAAAATTAATGTTTGTAACCACCAATTTTAGGATTAAAACTTTGTGAAATTACTAGACCCATGTCAAATAAGCAATTATATGTAAGAATAAATAACACCCACACCCATTTGTTAAGCACCCATCATCAATACACCCCTTGACAAGAGAAATTAGCCACTCATAGCAAAAGAGAAAGATATACCAGCTGGGTAAGTCAAAATCTCCTCAATTAGAGCTAAATCTCAAGTTCTAGGTTCAATTTGAGCACACAGGTATTAACCAAGAGAATTAGATTGAAACCTTTTTCTCAATGGAGGTGAAAATTTAGTCTCCAAGCAAAAAGCTCTTCCAAATATTCAGGACTGAGCAAAGCTATTTACAATTATGCCTAAATAGGCCTTTTATAATTTCCCAAAATGTCAATAAAAATTAGGATAAAAGTACACTTCAGGAGGTGTGCGGTGCGACGGGCGGTTCACACGTTGTGTTGTGCACATTACACACTGCGTTCAGTTAAACCAGTGACTTCAGTTAACTTTGGGAGCTCCGTGCAAAGAGGGTGCAGTTTTCACCTTGATATGTGTGCATCAAACCGTGACCGCACCCCTTAACAGATTCTTTAAGAATTTTGCAGCTCTATGCGGAGGAGGTGCGGTTTGCACCTCGGCTTGTGTATATCGCACAACCACCACATCTTTAGTCAGAATCTTATTCTTTTCTGAACGCTTGTCAACTCCTTTTGAGCTCTTTTTATGTAACACCTCAGAAATAAAACAAACTATCTAAGTTGAAATCTCAGAATAATTTCATGTTTCAGGAATGATGGGTCCAAACCACGGACCATGGTTTGAACCACGGGTTATGGAATAAAGCCGTGATTTCCCTTCTATTGATTCAACCACTTGTCTGGGACAACGAGTTGGTTCTACGGACCATGGTTCAAACCATGGGTCCATCTTGTCCACTCGTGGAACCCAGATTAGAGGGATGACAGTCCCCCAGGAATCACGAGTCAGTATATGGCTCGTTGTCTGAACGACGGGTCTATCCTGTGACTCATGGAACCTGGTTTAGAGAAGTCCATGTTTCTCGAAACTATGGTTCAAGTCTACGACTCGTCATTCATTGTACGGGTCCATCCTATTGACCCATAGAAGTGCTTCTGTAGCCTGAAGCTTCTGTCAAGAACAATGAGTAGAACCATGGGTCGTGGTTCAAATGACGACCCGTAGAACTGACTCGTGGTCCCTGAAACTTACCATTTTCTAGATTTTTCTTAAATATGTCCCATGGGTATTTTAGTTATTTTCAACCCTTTTAACTCCTAAATGATGTCGTTTGGGTTATTTCTAGAAGGGTTTTCACCCTCATTAGCCTAAGTCCCTTCTCATTACCTCATTCATCTCCCAAAAAGGAAAAGAGCTCTCTAAAGCTCAAGGTCTCAAACACCAAGTTCAAGTCTCCTAAGTCTATTCAATTCAAGTGGGTTAGCTTCAACCAAGGTATGTGTGTATTCAACATTAGGTTCCTTTCACCCTTGTGCCCAAAACCCCAATTATTATGTTAAATTATGAGCTTGTGAAATTAGGATTTTGATCTAAATTGAGGAAAACTTATGAAAGCAGTTTTTATGTTTAAATCTGTGGTTTCTTATTGTCTTATGATGATTTTATTATGACTCCTTCATTGGTTTTAAAAGCCCAAGCTCTAAAGTTGATTTCTAGGCTGATTCCATTGAATTGCATGTTTTCAAGAGAAATTTGACATGATTAGATATCATGACCGTATGTATTTGATGAAATTGCATGCCTAATTCTTCAAGTATGAATTTTCAAAGGAAAGGCATGATTTGAATTATTGTTATGCTAAGTCTTTAGATGTATGATTTTGAATTTCATTGCATCAGATATGTCTTATTGCTTTTGAAACAGCTTTGACATCAAATATGTCATCAGTTATGATCAATTTTGGCATCAGATATTCCCCAGTATTATATGAGCTATAAGTATGTTTTGGGAGTAGTATTTAGCACCAAGTTGGACAGGGTGAGAGTACTCTTAGTCCCTAAACTACGTGCCCTCTGTTGGGCATCAGATTCAGTGATCACGCCACATTTATGCCTTTATACCCTGGCAAGGTATATTGGGTGCTCTCGATGGGGCGTATACATCGGATTCCATATAGATCACATGGTCTATGTCGGTTAGAGAACCTCCCATAGAAACAGTTTATACTTTTAAAATGTATTTCACTCTTGGCTAGATTTCAGACTTATTATTTATGATCATGATTTCACCTTATGATATTTCATAGAGTAACTTGCATCCAGTTTTACTTCTAAAGCATGATTTCGATTGTTAAGCATACTTAGTATGTTTTTGTGACATTTATGTGTATCCCTCATACTCGGTACATCTTATAGTACTGATGCATATATTGTGTTGCATCCTTTGATGATGCAGATTCAGGTGTCCCATCACAGGCACGTGGCTAGAGCTTCCTGGCCACTCCATCTGCCAGCAGTTGGTGAGTCCTCCTAGGTCGACGACTAGTCATGTTATTAGCTTGTGTTAGCTTTTCATTTTTATACTTCGAGTTAGCTAGGGTCTTGTCCTAGCAACTCTTTGTGTCATAAGTAGAGGCTTTTCATACATAGACAGTATTTGAGTCTTTTTTTGGATCTTGTATTCCTATCTGACTTGATCTTCAATTTATGTTATTCCGACTTTATCTATTATGCTTCCGCTTATCTTTTGTTATGCTTGATAATACTATGACCAAGAGTTAGCTTAGGGAACTTGTAGTCCCATGTCCCGTGTTACGTCTAGGGGGTAACCTCAGAGCGTGAAAAACTTGGTATCAAATCTAGGTTGAAGGGTCCTAGGATGTCTAAAAACTGCATCGAGTAGAGTCTCCTTCATTTGTGTAAAGCGCATCACACATATGAGAGAGAAGCTATGAGATGTCTTAGAAAACTTCACTTCTTTAATGATGACATCATGAGATAGAGCTTAACTCTAATTTTCCTCTAATCCTTATCTTATACATTTCAGATTATGCCTCATCGACATGCTATGCCTCCCCGAGCCGCTTGGAATGTTGCTTCTCCTATTTCGGTCTCCAATGTCACGAATGAGGAGTTCAGAAATGCCATGCTTTTACTAGCCCAGACTTTGGCGACTCAGGCCAATCAGTAGGCTCCTACCCCTTTCCACCCTCAAGGTGAGGTAGCAGCCCGAGTTCGTGACTTCATCCGAATGAATCCACCTGAATTTTCGGGTTCGAAAGTGAGTAACGACCCACTCAACTTTATTGATGAAGTGAAGAAGATCTTCGAAGTTATGCAAGTGGTTGGGGTCGATTGTGTTATGCTTGCATCCTATCAACTGAAGGATGTAGCTCATATTTCATTCTCACAATAGAAGAAGGTTAGGGTGAGGGACGCAGTCCCCATGACTTGGGAGTCTTTTGAGAGGGCCTTCATTGATAGGTTCTTTCCCCGAGAGTTGAGGTAAGCGAAGGTGGAGGAATTTATGAACTTGAGACAGGGGTTAATGTCGTTTCAAGAGTATAGTCTGAAGTTCACTCAGTTGTCTAGATATGCTCCCTCCATGGTAGTCGACTCGCATGATCAAATGAGCAAGTTTATATATGGGGTTTCCCATATGGTGAAGAAAGAGTGTAGGTCTGCCTTATTGATGAGTGATATGAACATTTCCCGACACATGACTCATGCCCATCAGATCGAGGGTGACAAGCTAAGGGAGATGGCAAGGGAGAACAAAAGAGCTAGATCCGAGGGTTCGAGATTTAGCCATCAGAAGTCTGGGGGTGGACATCGCTCTTCTTTTCTGAAGAGGTCATCAGGGCCCGTGCATTCTTCTACCAGTACTCCTTTTCAGGCCTCCAGGCCCCACCATGATCAGTCCAGTAGAGGTGCAGTCTCTTATTCTCAGGGTGGTGGTGCAAAGGTGCCTTCTTTCCCCACTTGTACCAAGTGTGTGAACAATCATCCTGGTGAGTGTTTGGCTGGTAGAGAGGGTTGTTTTGGTTATGGTCAGACTGGGCATTGGATTAGAGATTTCCCTTCAGCTAGGAAGGGACAGGGAGGTAGGACCCAGCCTACTCCATCAGCTTCAGGAGGTAGACCAGCCCCGCAGTGCATAGCTTCTTGTTCTGAGGGTAAGCGCCAGAACCATCTCTATGTTATTTCCACCTGTCAGGATCAGGAGAGTTCTCCAGATGTGGTTATTGGTATGTTGAAAGTCTTCTCTCTTGATGTGTATGCTTTGTTGGACCCCGGTGACTCCTTAGCTTTTGTAACCCCTTATATTTCTTGTAAGTTTGAGATTTGTCCGGATCAACTTTTAGAACCCTTTTGTGTATTTACTCCTATTGGTGAGTCAATCCTAGCCAAAAGAATCTATAGAAATTACCCTATCTCAGTCCTTCATAGAGTCACTTCAACGGATCTAGTAGAGTTGGAGATGATGGATTTTGATGTTATCCTTGGTATGGACTGGTTGTATGCATGTTATGCCTCTGTTGATTGTCGTACTCGTGTGGTTAGTTTTAAGTTTCCTAATGAACCTGTCTTAGAATGGAAAGGTAGTCCCCCTTACTCAAAAGGTCACTTCATATTCTATCTTAAGGCTAGGAAGATGATTTCTAAAGGCTATGTCTATCATATATTTCGGGTCATGGACACGGAGTTCAGAACCCCATCTATTCAGTTTGTTCCTGTTGTAAGTGAGTTTCCAGAAGTGTTTTCCAATGATTTGCTCGGAGTCCCTCCAAAGTGGGAGATAGACTTTGGGATATATCTTCTCCTAGATATGAATCATATCTCTATTCCTCCCTATAGAATGGCTCCCACAGAGCTTATGGAGTTAAAGGATCAGTTGAAGGATCTTCTTGATAAAGGTTTCATCTGGCCTAGCATTTCTCTATGGGTTACCCAGGTTTTATTTGTTTGAAAGAAAGACGGTTCTCTTAGAATGTGTATTGACTACCATCAGTTGAACAAGGTCACAATCAAGAATAAATATCCCATTCCTAGGATTTATGACTTGTTCGATCAGCTTAAGGGTTCTAGTTTCTTCTCCAAAATCGACCTAAATTTCCAATTACGCACTTTGATCACTCAAGAACTCTCTTGGAACCCTCCCTTACATTTTCTCACTGTTTCAGAACTGAAATGCCATTTTAAAACGTGAATTTGAGGCTTTAAATCGATTTTGACTCGACCCGGTTCGCGACCCTGTTCACAACCCGGTTCGCGACCCGGTTAGCGACCCAGTTTCTGCCAGACAGTCCGCGTAAAACAGTCATAACTTTTTACTCCGAGATCAGTTGGATGTGAGGTTTTGTGCGTTGGAAACTACACCCCTAGACCTTCGATTTGGTATTTTGGGGGACTTCTAACTCTTTATATATTGAGAGAAAAGCTCTGAGACATTTTACCTAAAGTTCAGAAAATTTATTAAAGAAACTTACGATAACTTTTGCCGACTTGCTTGACTTCAAAACTTATCATACAACCAAACAAATGGACCCGGCACCGAACTACTGGTCCCTGCAAGCCTTAAATGACTTTGGGCCACTACAAACAAGCTCTAACGGTACAAGAAAAATGTATACGTGGAAATGACCTGAAGAGTCATTACACTAATAGAGATCATGCACTGGATAGTGGCGACGGTTGGAGTGACGGCCATTCACATGCATGACGGTCCGTCAGACGACCCCTCAAGGCAAAGCGAAATTCTGAAATTTCTATTTTTGGACTTTATTTCTTGGACTGCTATAAATACCCAGTGTTAAGGTTATTTTAGATATTCATTAACTATTATTTTGTGAGACGTTTTGGACGAGTTTGGGAGGAGAAAACACGACACAAACACGTTTTTTTCTTCTTCTTCGATTGTTCTTGGAATTTTGGCTTATTATTCTTGGAAAACTTGAAGCTTGTGTTCATCTATTTTGTAAGAACCTTTTTCTTATTATTATGAATACTACTACTTCATTCTTTCGTTTTGCCAGCATGAGTGGCTAAAACTCCCACAACTAGGGTTGTGGAAGCCTTGGAAAAAGTAGCAATATAGATTCCGGGTAGCATTGGGTTCAATCTATATGTTGTCACATTGTTAATCATTCGTTATTAACGTTTTCTAGTGGTACAAACATTAGGACATGCCTAGGTTTAATTTTCTTGAACAAAGAGATTAAAACTGGGAAATTTGATTAACTACGAGGATTCGAGACTACCAACTCTCATCTTATGATTAATGTTGTAACTAGATTAATCTACTTGATGTTTAGGATTAAAATAAGAAATTTCACCTTTTCAAGTTTGAGAGAATTAAAAAGGAAATTTGTCTATTTGGTGAAAAATGTTTAGATGATACCATTAATTCAATTGTCTATTTGGTGAAAAATGTTTAGATGATACCATTAATTCAATCACATCGTGATATACATATAGAAAGAATCTGATTAAGCTTTGAGTCGAAATTATTACGACGCCATGGTGAACACTTTCCTAGTTCATTCTCGCATTGATTATAAACTCTTGAAAATTTGTTGCTTGTTAGTTAACTTGTGTGAATTTGACATTTAAAACCCCCCCCTAAATTATCAGAAACTATCGATTATTAGTCAACTAAATTACTAATGACTTAATTTACACTTTATTCCCTGTGGGATCGACCCCAACCTTGGTTGTGTTCTATATTTGATGATGACCACTTGCTCTTCTTAATTGAAGTGTAATTTGGGCGTATCAAATTTTGGCGCCGCTGCTAGGGAATACAGTTGTTTATTAAGTCCGGTGTGTTTATTTGACTCTTAGTCATATTTCCTGCTTTTACTTTTATTTGTTGTTTTTGTTTGTTACAGGGTACAGAGTTGTGCATGCCAAGTACCCGACGCTAGGGTGAACCAATACTCGATATGGTATTTATGAATTTTTTGTGATGTCTTTTGGTCTAACAAATGCTCCTACAGCTTTTATGGATTTTATGAACCGTGTGTTCAAGCAGTATTTAGATATGTTTATAATTGTTTTCATTGATGATATCCTCATCTACTCTCGGAGTGAGGAGGAGCATGCAGACCATTTGAGAGTTGTGTTGCAAACTCTCAAGGACTAGCAGTTATTTGCTAAGTTCAGCTAGTGTGAGTTTTGGATGTAATCTGTTGCTTTTCTGGGTCATATTGTGACTAAAGATGGTATCCGGGTTGATTCTCAAAATATAGAGGCAGTAAAGAGCTAGCCTAGACCCACTTCCCCATCTGATATTACAAGCTTTTTGGACTTGTACCCTACGACCCCGAGCTCGCAAGAACGCTAAGGAAAACCATGAATGCACAACAGCAGGAGGCAGCAAGGCTCGCTGTAGAACAACATGCTCAACATCACTTGAATGCTGAGGATATCGAGGATGATATTGCATTAGATGGAGTTGGTGCTACGGGCGCCATTGTTCTTCCTTCGCTAGCGCCCGGGGCCAAGTTCAACATTCCTAGCGCAATGATTCAGCTGTTAAATTTAAGAGGGTTGTTTTGTGGTATGGCTGGTGATGACCCCAACAGGCACCTGATGAATTTTGTGAGCATTTGCAAGTCGTTTGAATCACCGGGAGTGAATCAGATGGCCATCAGGCTTAGGTTGTTCCCGCTGTCTCTGTCTGATGAAGCAGCGATGTGGTTGACTGAGCTAACTCCCGATTCTATAACAACCTGGGGAGAGTTGAAAGAAACTTTCCTAGAAAGGTTCTTTCCTCCCTCTAGGATGATACAGGTGAGGGATGAAATCAGCAATTTCAGGCAACAACCTCATGAGGCCTTAGATGAGACCTGGTTGCGGTTCAAGAAAAAGCTAACACAATGCATAAACCATCAATTGACCGATAATTTTTTGATGCAGACATTCTATAGGGCACTGAATTCGGCTACCAAGCCGACACTGGATAATGCAGCAAGTGGAGCATTTATGGGTCTCACTTTTATTGAGGCCACAACTATTTTGGACCGGCTCACCAAAACCAACAGGGCCTGGCATACACGGGATACAGAGGTAGTATCTAGCACTTATGCAGTTGGTATGTCAGCAGAGCAGCGCAGGAAGGAGGAAGAGCGGGACCAAGATATGGCCCATCTGAAAATGCAAATGGACCTACTGATAAAGCATTTGTTGTCAGGAAGTATTGAGAAAGTGAAAGTTGTTGGTTCCCAAAGTAGAGCAGCAGAGTCTGGGTCTAATGAGGAGGCCAATTATTTGGGTGGTTTCCAGGCTTATGTCTAAGGAAACCAAGGTCGGAATAATTATTATGAAAAGTCGGGTTATAAGAGTCGAGAACAAGGTGATTGGAGGAGCAAAGACGATAGGGGTGGATTATACATACCACCTGGGAATCATGACAAAGCTAGTAATGAGTCAGGAACGTCCAAACTAGAGAATATGATGGCTAAGATGCTATTGAAGGTAGAATCGACTGACTCTGGGGTAAAGGTGATGAGGACTGAATTATCAACAATGAGTCAGGTAGTGGATTCACATTCCACCTCGATCAAGCAATTAGAGCAGCAAGTGAGTCAAATCTCGGCGTCTCTAAATCAAAGGAAGATAGGTACCTTGCCGAGCGACACCATTCAAAACCCAAGGAATGATGGGAGTTGTATGGCGATCACAACGAGAAGCGGTAAAATATTATCAGAATCACATCCAGTAATTCAGACTCAGAAAGGTAATGTTGCTGAGGAAGATGAGTTAGTAAATGCTGAAAATATGGTCGATGAGGGTGTAAGGGTATCTGTTGAAAAACCTGTTGTGGTAGAGGATGCTACTCAAGTGCTCACGGATAAAAGCAAGGAAGTTGAAAATCTTCCAACTATGATGCCTCGGCCACCGCCTCCTTTCCCACAATGGTTGAAGAAGAAAGTGGAAGATAGCAAGTTCCTCAAGTTCATGACCATGCTCAAGCAAATATCAGTGAACATCCCACTGGTGGATGCTCTTGAACAAATGCCCGGATATGCCAAGTTCATGAAGGACTTGATTACAAATAAAAGGTCAGTGAGCTTTGAACCAGAAGATAACCTCCACCACTGCAGTGCTATTTCTTCAAGATCGTTAATGGAAAAGAAAGAACATCCAGGTGCTTTTACTGTTCCCTGTACTATTGGAAAATTCAACTTTGAAAAAGCCTTATGTGACCTTGGTGCTAGCATCAACTTGATGCCGCTAGCAGTCTATAAATAGTTGTGTTTGGGAGCTCCCAAACCAACTACCATGAGGGTGTTAATGGCTGACCGTTCAGTAAAGCGACTAGTAGGAATATTGTATGATGTGCTGGTAAAGATTGGTAAGTTTATATTCCCATCTGACTTTGTAATCTTAGATTGCGAAGTGGATTTTAACGTTCCCATAATCTTGGGATGACCATTGTTAGCCACTGCAAGAGTGTTGGTCGACATGGAAAGAAATGAACTGCCATTCAGATTGAACAATGAATTGGTCAAGTTTGATATGTGTAAATTGATGAAGCCACCAAGAGACATGAGGGTGATCTCGGTTATCAATGTTATTGATGAAGCCCCTACGGATGTGCATATTGAGGAGAAGGGTTTTGTTGAGACCCTAGTTGTTATGAGAATGATGTTGGGATCGTAAGAAGAGAAACCTATAGAGGAAGGCGGTGAGAACAAATCAAGGAAAAGAAAACACCGCAAGAGAACCAACAAAGAATAAGAGTTAGAAAGAGTAAAGAAGTTGTCTCGACTAGATGAGGAGCCGATAAAAGAGGAAGTTGGAGAACAACAGGATGATGTCGCTTGCACCTATTCCAGAGATTGCTCCTGCTTTGGAGACCCTGGCGGTCTCCAATATCATGCTAGACTCTGAGTCCTATGGGATTCGCATGTATTCCTTTATCTCACAGTTTAGTTTCCATATGTGTACATTGGGGACAATGCATGAAGTTAAGTTGAGGGTATTGGGATACGTGTGAGTCTGTCACCACCAAGGGTTTTTGTTGCCGTGTTTCTTTTCCCTCGGTGTGCTATCTAGTAGAACTAGCATGGTTAGGTTGTTTTGGCTTTTATTGTTGTGTGATGTTGTAGCAATCATGGTTGTGAATGGTTAAAATAAAAAGGAGCTTGCTTTTTGTACTTGTGTATGAAAAACTAACTGTTATGGATCCTTGAGTGTCTTTGTATGCATGTGCGAAGAATGATCGTATTTAGGCTGAACTGTTGTTAATAATCCCTTTGATCCCTGTTTGAGCCTTGATTGACCCCGTTCTTTCTATACCCTATCACCATCACTTTTAATCTTAGAATCCCTATTTTGGCCCCAGTTCCCCGTTGGACATCCTGCACCTCAACTCTGGCAATCAGTCTAAGTTGAGGATGACTATTGTAGCGGGAAATTGATAAGAAGAATAATAGGAGCGAAAAGATGGGTTGTGGATAGAATGGAAAAGTGCGGGTGCGTGCCTAGAAAAAAAAATTGTCTTGATAAAGGGCCGCATCCGTTCCTAGAAAGAAGGAAATAAAACGCAAATAAGGTTGGAGAAAGATAGTCTAGTGGAAATAATAGGTCAACAATTCCAAGGAAGGCCTGGTCACTAATCCCTAAAGGTACCCCACCTGCACCCGAAGCCTCATTACAAGCCAAAACAAGTCTTGTAGTGATCCTGAGCGACTTTCTAAGCAATGGAATATAATAGTAAGGGCAAGCCAATGGCATCGCAAGTGCATTGTTTGAAATCATTTGTGAGCGTGAGCGTCTTACTTAGTCCCAAAACTCTGTGTGTGGGACTTCTTTGTAGTGAGGGAATCGGGATTTCAATATTACTTTCTGATCGTTGGGATAGCGAGTCATGTATATGTAGAATGTTCAGTCACATCGGAATGACACCCTTGGATCCTGACGAGTTAGCTTTTCCTAAGACGTTTGTAGTACCGGGGGAGCTTGGTTTGAATTTCTTGAATCATTGATTAGCCATGGTTGCTAGAAACATGTTTTATAGCGTCGTAGTTGAGTCGTCAGTTTTGTTTTTGTTGTCATATTGCTTGAGGACAAGCGAACATTTTAAGTTGAGGGTGTTGATGTGCCGGTATTCTACGGCACATTTGATGCCTTTAACTAAGAATACTCGTAAATTTTTAAGCAACCTCTGTGGTTTTTGATGTTTTTATGTTGTATTTGCAGGAAATGGAGACAAGGATAGAAAGGGAGTGAAAAATACTCAAGCTAAGTAACACTGGTTAGGCATGATGGAGGGCCTGACGGCTCGTCGAACAGGTGACTGACCGTCAGGGGAGCCACCAAGCCTTGCAGCAGCTAGAGGAGGCACTGGATATGGGTGACGGTTATCTTGACGGGCCGTCACATCTGTTACTGACCATCAGCCAAGCCATCAAGATGAGACAGCCAGGCACTGAATCACTGGATAGTGGCGATGGTTTAAGTGACGGTCTATCAACAGGGTGACGAACCATCAGGAAAGCCATTAAGTTAGAGCTTATGGAGATCATGCACTGAATAGTGGCGACGGTTGGAGTGATGACCAGTCACATGCATGACGGTCCGTCAGACGACCCGTCAAGGCAAAGCGGAATTCTGAAATTTCTATTTTTGGACTTTATTTCCCGGACTGCTATAAATACTCATTGTTAGGGTTATTTTAGATATTCATTAACTAATATTTTATGAGACGTTTTGGACGAGTTTGGGAGGTTATTTTATGAGATATTCTTCTTCGATTGTTCTTGGCTTTTTGGCTTATTATTCTTGGAAATCTTGAAGCTTGTGTTCATC
The DNA here is from genome assembly GCA_003996215.1 of Jaltomata sinuosa. Taxonomy (NCBI): domain Eukaryota; kingdom Viridiplantae; phylum Streptophyta; class Magnoliopsida; order Solanales; family Solanaceae; genus Jaltomata; species Jaltomata sinuosa. Next base: position 247,517 of record QJPP01000232.1, on the reverse strand, counting down.
TATTTTGTAAGAACCTTTTCTTATTATTATGAATACTATTACTTCATTCTTTCGTTTTGCAAGCATGAGTGGCTAAAACTCCCACAACTAGGGTTGTGGGAGCCATGGAAAAAGTAGCAATATAGATTCCGGGTAGCATTGGGTTCAATCTATATGTTGTCATGTTGTTAATCATTCGTTATTAACGTCTTCTAGTGGTTGCAAACATTAGTACATGCCTAGGTTTAATTTTCTTGAACAAAGAGATTAAAACCGGGAAATTTGATTAACTACGAGGATTCGAGACTACCAACTCTCATCTTATGATTAATGTTATAACTAGATTAATCTACTTGATGTTTAGGATTGAAATAAGAAATTTCACCTTTTCAAGTTCGAGAGAACTGAAAAGGAAATTCTTCTATTTGGTTGAAAAACGTTTAGATGATACCATTAATTCAATCACATCGTGATATACATATAGAAAGAATTTGGTTAAGCTTTGAGTCGAAATTGTTACGACGCCATGGTGAAGACTTCCCTAGTTCATTCTCGCATTGATTATAAATTATTGAAAATTTGTTGCTTGTTAGTTAACTTGTGTGAATTTGACATTTAAACCGCCCCCAAATTACCGGAAACTGTCGATTACTAGTCAACTAAATTACCAATGACTTAATTTATACTTTATTCCCTGTGGGATCGACCCCAACCTTGGTTGGATTCTATATTTGACGATGACCGCTTGCTCTTCTTAATTGAAGTGTAATTTGGGCGTATCAGTGGTTCAAACAACGATCTGTAGAACTGACCAGTGGTCCGTGAAACTGACCATTTTCCAGATTTTTCTTAAATATATCCCAGGGGTAGTTTAGTCATTCCCCACCTTTTTAAATCCTAAATGATGTCATTTTGTCTATTTCTAGAAGGGTTTTCACCCTCATTAGCCTAAGTCTGTTCTCATTACCTCATTCATCTCCCAAAAAGGAAAAGAGCTCTCTCAAGCTCAAGGTCTCAAGCTCCAAGTTCAAGTCTCCTAAGCCTTTTCAATTCAAGTGGGTTAGCTTCAATCAAGGTATGTGGATATTCAACAATGGGTTCCTTTCACCCTTGTGCCCCAAACCCTATTTCTTATGTTAAATTATGAGATTGTGAAATTAGGAGTTTGATCAAAATTGGAGAAAACTTATGAAATCAATTTTAATGCTTAAATCCATGGTTTCTTATTGGCTTATCATGATTTGATTATGACTCCTTCATTGGTTTTAAAAGCCAAAGCTCTAAAGTTGATTTCTAGCATGATTCCATTGAATTGCATATTTTCAAGAGAAATTGGACATGATTAGATATCATGACCTTATGTATTTGATGAAATTGCATGTCTAATTCTTCAAGTATGAATTTAGAAAGGAAAGGCATGATTTGAATTATTGTTATGCTAAGTCTTTAGATGTATGATTTTGAATTGCATGGCATTAGATATGTCTTATTGCTTTTCAAACAGTTTTGACATCAGATATGTTATCAGTTATGATCAGTTTTGGCATAAGATATGCCCCAGTATTATATGAGCTATAAGTATGTTTTGGGAGTAGTATTTAACACCGAGTTGGACAGGGTGAGAGTACCCTTAGTCCCAGAACTCCGTGCCCCCGTCTGTTTAAAAGTCCCCTCTGTTGGGTATCAGATTCAGTGATCACGCCATGGTCATGCCTTTATACCTTGGCAAGGTATATTGGGTCCTCTCGATGGGGCGTATACATCGGATTCCATGTGGCTCAGATGGTCTATATCGGTTAGAGAACCTCCCATAGAAACAGTTTATGCTTTTAAAATGTATTTGACTCTTTCTTATATTTCAGACTTATTATTTATGATCATGTTTTCAGCTTATGATATTTCATAGAGTCATTTGCATCTAAAAAAATTTCTAAAGAATGATTTCCATTGTTAAGCATACTTAGCATGTTTTTGTGACATTTATGCATATCCCTCATACTCGGTACATCTTATAGTACTGACGCATATCTTTTGTTGCATCCTTTGATGATGCAGATTCAGGTGTCCCATCCCAGGCACGTGGCTAGAGCTTCCTGGCCACTACATCTGCCAGCAGTTGGTGAGTCCTCCTAGGTCGACGACTAGTCATGTTATTAGCTTGTGTTAGCTTTTCATTTTCATACTTCGATTTAGCTAGGGTCTTGTCCTAGTAACTCTTTATGTCATAAGTAGAGGCTTTTCAGACATAGAAAGTATTTGAGTCTTTTTTTGAATCTTGTATTCCTATTTGACTTGATCATCTATTTAAGCTATTCCGACTTTATCTATTATGCTTCCGCTTATCTTTTGTTATGCTTGAGAATGCAATGACCAAGGGTTATCTTGGGGCACTTGTGGTTCCAAGTCCTGTGTTACGTCTAGGGGGTAACCTCGGGGAGTGACATTTTGGATCCATAACCTTGTTTTTCATCTTTTATCAAAAGTACCTGCATAGACATCAATAAAGTCCATCAGAACCTCTAAATCTATTCAAAACATAGCCATAATTCATGGATATAGGCTCAATAAGTTGGTAGATTACTGACTTATCAAACCCCCAAACTTGAACTATTGCTTGTCCTCAAGTAAGATACTCACAAGACAAGGAATGAATTATGCTCTAGGCTCAATCAAGGCACAAAAGACTACTCTATACCTAAATATTAAGAAAAATAATAAGCGAAAGACTCAAACAAAAGACTCGACTACTATGCTCATCTCAATTTGAACCACCACAAATTCAAGGCAATTGATCAATTCAAAACCTTTTCCAAAAGGACATCATTTCTCATTCAAAATCAAGGGAATTTTCCCATTCAAAAAAAGATATTTAAGTTTCTCAAGTCCTTGGCATGGACCGTCAAGGTTTCCCTCGAGATTCACAACACAACTTATCTCATTCATTCCCCTCAATTGAAAGAAAGGCTCTATGTTTCAATTTTAGTGCATGATGCCACTCACCATAATAGATAATCCCACTCACAATCATTTAATTCAAAAAACACGAGATTATAGGAGAACCAAGAGGACTCTCACTCTCTCAAGAAAGTTCAAGTGCATATGCATCGAACCATAGGCTTTCCCTTCATGTATATCGCCACTAATGTAGGGTGGCCATGTTCGGAATCACCAAGGACTTGCAGGTTACGATGTTGGCTAGGGCTAAGGTGAGGATATCATTTGGTTCAAGTGACTACACCTCCCTAATGCTCTTTGTTCTCATTTCGAACACCGCTCACATTTTTCTGTTTCAACTTCACCTTATTTCTCCCTCTCACAAGCAAAGATTTCTCCTTTTTACTCATGATCATTCAAACTCCTTATACCACGTTCACTTAGTAGCACCTATTTTTGCTTTTCAATTTGCTCATTGGATTGATCTTTGGAGCAATTTCACTTCGAAATTAAGGTGCTACCTTTAACTTGAAGTGCACTTATTTCCTTCTCCTTATTTGATAGTATGCACTCCCAAACATAGGCATTTGCCTATGTTGTCTTTAATTCCCCCTCCCCCCCAAACATAGGATTTTAGCCTATATTTCATTTTCAAGCAATTAGGGAGGATGGGTGCCAAAATAGAGGTTCCAAAAGGGTCAAGTTGTTGGTGCCAAAGAACGGTCACATTCTCAAAGGGGTTCACTAGGATTTGATGTCGTGGGAAGTCATTTGGGTGAAGTGGCTATCAAAATGGGCCTAAGGTCATCTTCCAAGCTCGGTCACACCTAGAATTTTTCCTTGAATCATATTTGGGGAAAGTTCTAGATGACACTTATGCACAAGAATCAAGGTAAAGCCTCACCACACAAGGCATCATGCCACAAAACCTCTTTCATTAGTCTCACAATCAATTGGGTCAAATGATTTTTGACAACCTATTCCGAGTTCATTACACTCATTTGTGAGTCAATCAAGCCAAAGAGAAAGTGTGCAAGTCATGACAAGAGAATGCTTTTCCCCAAAATTCATTTCCCTTCTTCTTCTTTTTTTCAAAATAATTTGCCACGAGAAATTTTTTGGTGGGCCTATTTTGAGGCAAGCAACTAAGGACTCAATTCTAAACTATAACTTGCCATTTCCTTTAAGAAAGTTGCCTCTCAATCTATCATAGGGAAACACCAACACAGCTCGACACACAAAAATAAAAGAGAAGAAAAATAAAATAATCAACTTGCTCCTTGGGAAAGAACCGTGGTATTAAGAAAACCCTTGGAGTTTATTTCTAAACTACTGTTAACAAGGCGATATCCGGATTTTGCGCTCATGATTCGTTCAAAACAAGCCTCAGCATAGGACTTTAGCGCATTTGCAAAGCATGGATAGTAAGACAATGGAGCATGTAAGACCAACCCAACAACAAAATCTCAATCAACAAAAATCAAGCCCGGCAAGGGCACAAATAAGCTCAGAATAAAAATAAAACATAACAAAAAGGGCCTAGCAAGGGCAATGTCAACACAACAAGCATCACAATATTAATAATTATAGGCTCCCCCAAACTTAAAGTAAGCATAGCCCTGATGTACAAAAATTTATACAAATGAGAATGAGTGACAAAAACTCCCTGAATAGGCTAACGATGATGAAGACGCCTCCTTGAGTAGAACCGATGTGGTGGTCTAGGAGGTTGAGGTGATGGTGGAGCTGGTGGTATATAGGTATGTACATAATTTATCTAAAAACCTGCCAATGGTGGTATCATAGGATCCCATGGCATCTTAAGGGGATTAAATGGGTCATCCACATACCATCTGTCCTCTACAGTCATCAACTTATGATAGGACGGACCCCTGCTCCAACTAGGCCTAGGTGGAATCCTCCAACCTGGCATAGGTGAGTCGGGAGGATCCAGGTATTGCTGAACTGATGTGGATAGAGCACTGCTTCGGTTTTGGATCTACATTCATTGTCAGATTGATTCCACCCCATGCACCAATCATCAGGAGGGCTAGCAGCCCTTAGCGGTGGTGAAGAGTTTGGGGCTGGTAGATTCAGATCCCAATTTGATTCAACATATGGGACCGTTTGCTTGAGTTCCTCAACCTCCACTTCAATGGTGTCCATTCTAGCATATATATTTCTCACTCTTGACACTACCGGTTTCAAGGCCGACTTGATGGCGGATTGCATTATGGTTGGAATGTCTTTGGCCAACTTTTGTAGGATGTCCTCATTCTTGTTAGTAAGTTTAATCTATTTTAGGAAGTTTCCTAAGGAGGAGGTGGTGGCTTGAGATGCCCCATGTACCATGTTCGAAGCTTCCTGAGACAAGGGTGAACCCCCTTCTTGATTATGCACAATGTTGTTAGCTTGAGTCGTGGTTGTGGTAGCATGTGAAGGTTGATCGAGATGACTTCTTTTGACATGTGGGGCATCTGTATCCCTCTTTGTGTACAAGCAAACCATCCCCTTAGCTTGGCTGTCCTTGTCAAATTCTATAAACAAAGAACACCAAGTTTGGATACATAGAAGAGTTATGAGCACGGGGAAAGACATGGATGTGGAGTCATGTCGCGGTTTTCTATTGAGATGTTCGGTGATGATCTCACCTTCATTCAAATAGAATCCTCTCATGATGTATGCAAGGAGAATGGCCATCTCTATGGTTACTTTAGTGGTGTGGCTAGTGGGGATGATTCTTGTGCTCACAAAGTCAAGCTACATGCGTACTTCGAATTTGAGATCCAAGAGATGGATTTATCCCTTCGAGGTGGCCCAAAATTGGTTTTCTTCAGTAATCAGACTAGCAACCCATTCATATTCATCATTATTTTTGTCCACACGTTCAAACAACCTTGATTCGGGGATTGGCTCATCGTCCCATATGGTAAAATGAATAGCTTCAGGGGTAATGTTCACCTCTTTACCTCGTACCAATACTGACTTGAGGCATGGAAACTAGCTTAGCGAGCTTTTGTGATTTGGCGCGTCGAGGCGGGCTTGGTACAAGGCATATAATTCCCTCACCAACATAGAAAAGTAGAGGCCTGGTGTATTGGCAAGGTGTTCCCAAGCTCTTACGCGGAATTGCTTTGGAATATTTAGGAATTCTTCTTAGAAATCTTCTACATTGAACCCTTTTTCCTCTAAAAATGGGCGATTCCAGAATTTAAGATAGTAGTCTTTCATTCCCCTGAGCCCAAAGTGGAATCCCGACTCAATGTGATTAGCCTCTTGTATAAGAACACCTGTATTTGGAGTGTGCTTCACAGAATGACTCTTTTGATGGTGCCTGTTGGATGACATAATATTGTGGATGGGCATTAGCAGTATGCACTATGAGTATATACACAACTAAAAGAGGTTAAGAATTCAGTGAAGTGGAAAACAAATGAAGGGGGCTGGGGCTCTTGCAAACCACGTGCGGAATGCACAAGGGAGAATGCACGTCGCATGTGCTATCGCATAAGCTAATAGATTCCTACAGTTGGTTTCCTTTTGTGGTACGAAGCTGGTGTGGAATGCATCAACCACAGTGCACATTGCACCAAGCTCCACCCCTCAGAACAATGATTGGCACTTTCTTTTAAACATGGTGTGATGCCTCATGTGACCCGTACATCAAGATCTATACATCTCATGCAAAGTGCACAAAGGCACAATTGGAATTTTTGGTTCCTTGTGTTCTTGTGAATTCTACATGTGATTCGTAGAGCAAAATGTTCTTAGGCACTGGGCACCACGCAACAACCCAATCAACATTAAACAAGGGGGACAAGGGATCTCATGACCATAACTTCTGGGTACTCAGACTTTCTTGGTTTTTCATTGACACAATAACAAGAAAGAAAGGAACTCAATGACTTCCCTTAAGATGGATGTTACCCTGTCAATATATCAAGAATTCACTGGCACAACGGACACCCATAATTTCTGCAACAATTAACACCCTCCCTGCACAAGATCATACACCCCAAATAGAATGCTCAATAAAACTCATGGGTATACAATCAGCAAAATTCAGCCTCCATAACAAATTTTCAACAAAAACCTCATGACAAACAATGATTTTCCGTTAAGAACGACGTCACCCAATCTATCATCGGGCCAAATCATTCGTTCATCACAAGTGGGTTACTCAGACTTCACCCCAACACATAATTCAAGGCTAAAAATCACTACCAATCAACATGCATTAACAAAATGAAAGTTCTACCAACATGACACATAGCAATTTCATCAATACAACTTAGAATTGAGGACCTAAAATTTTTGGATCTCACCTCAAAATCAACATGGCAATTCTGCTAAGCATGCTTCACAATAGGAGTTCCCAACCTTCATAAAAACAAGTATTTAACATTATGGAACTTACCACATTTGAAGATTATGAAGAGAGGAGTGAAAATTGAAGCTTTTTGTTCTTTAACAATGGTGACCCGCGAAACCCTTCAAGAGAGATAATGACGGCAGTGGTGGTGGAGATGGTTGGGTGAGTGAAGAATAAGATTTTGAGGAAGTTTGAGGGATTTGGAGAATGTTTTGGGAGACAATTTTGAGAGTTTGAGGGAAAAGATGGTGGAAGAAGAAGAGAAGAGGCAATTTTAAAAGAAAAAGAAGTGGAAAAGTCAGCCGGGTCATCTCCGGGTCGGGTCGGTCAATGGGTTAGGTCAATTAAAATACAAACTTACCGCTTGTGTCCCACGACATGCGATTCACACCAAACAAGGTGCGGACCGCATGGCATATCATACCTATCCTTTTTCTCCCCTGGTTTTTCCCAAGCGTTTGTATCACCATGTGATAGAGATCGTGCACTTGGGCTCGTGTAGTCTGCACGGTCTAGCGCACATCGCCTCCAAATTTTCAATTTCCTTCAGGCAGTCTATTTTGGCATATGGTGCACTGTGCGACATGCACAATTTCTTGTGCGGTCCATACAGTCTGCCACACAACCCATTTTTGCCTTGTTTTTCCCTTGTTCAATTTTCCACTTCATGAATTCCCTGAAAATCACTAAAAACAACAACGGGTGAAGAAACTTAAAGAAAAGATACTTGATTTGCCTCCCAAGAAGCGTTTGATTTTATGTCGAGGCTCGACGATAGTACCACAACTTCAATTGTTGTCGGACAGCATACCAATCCAGTTGGCGTGGTCCTATCTAAAGAAAGGAAATTTCTCAATCAATATCTTATAGATGTTGTCATGTTTCACTCGTGAGAATGAATCAAACATGGGTTTATTTTCCACTTCACATTCCCCCAGGGCATCAGCAAGCTTGCCTTCCAATTCTATCACTGATATTACTCTGAACTCATCCAGAGGCCTTGTGGGCTGGCAAATGTTTAAAGTCACTATTTCATCCCCCACTCAAAATTTGAGTTCTCCAATCTCTACATCAATAAGGGCCATCCCTGTAGCCAACAATGGTCATCCCAAAATAATGGGCACCTCTACATCTACCTCACAGTCTTAGATGACAAAGTCCGCAGGAAGAATTAGTTTGTCCACCTTTACCAAAACATCAAACAAGACTCCTACAGGGCGCTTAATAGACCTATCGACCATGAGTAGCCGGATAGAAGTAGGCTTGGGAGTACCCAATCCTAGATTCTTGAAGACCACAAGGGTCATCAAGTTGATGCTTGCCCCCAAGTCGTACAAGGCCTTTTGGAATATAAACAATCCAATTGTACATGGTATAGTGAATGCACCCGGGTCTTCTCTCTTCGTAGCCACATTGCTAGTCATTACTGCACTACAACTGTGTGTAATCTCAATCATTCCCACGTCAACCACCTTCTTCTTTTTAAGTAACTCCTTCATAAATGTAGAGTATCATGGCATCTGCGTTAGAGCTTCAACCAAAGGAATGTTTATGCAAAGCTTGCTGAACATGTCAACAAACTAGCTAAATTTTTGTTCTTCCTTCTTCTTATTTAGGCGATGAGGGTACGAGGGAGTTCCTTTGGGAGTTGTGGTAGGTATGCTTTTCACGAGAGTGGGGTCTACCTCGTAATTGATGTACACTTGGGGAAAGGGATCTACCTCTTCCTTACCATCATCACTTTCAACATTTTCTGGGGTACTCTATGCACCAAGTTTTTCTCTTACCTCCGGAGTCTAGACCACATTCTCATGCATCACCTCTTTGTCTTTGTCTCTTGGCTTCTGGCCTACTTCAACAGTAGGCTCCTTTGGTTTCACAACTGGTTCTACAATAGGTCCTCTTATCTCACCGGTTGTTCGTCCACTCCTAGTAATGATAGCCATGATGTGCCCATCAATTTTTGAATTGGTATTGGCACTACTTAGAAGTGACTTCATCTCCGGGCTCATTTTAATGGAAAGGTGATCCATTTGGGCTTCAAGTTTCTTGATGGAGGTTGAATGAGAGATCACGGTCCTATGAAGTGTTGAGACTTCGCTTTTAAGCTCATGTACCCGGGCGTGTGTTGTGTCAACTTTTTTTAGCACCAAGGACAAGATGTCCCCTAACTTGGAATGTCTGGGGCTGCTTATGGTTGGCTGGTAAAAGGAGTCAGCTCTGTTTGGGGTTCCATAAGGACTTCGGTAGTTGTATCGCTCACCATACTTGTCCCGATCATCTCTTATCCAACCTTGGTTCTCTTCCTTTGGGAGATAGTACCCGAGATGAGAACCCACCGACACAAAACATAACTTGCCATCAACCACAGTCATAAGCTCATCATCACTAGCTTTTATTTCTGATACATTCATTGTGTTCACCCCTTTAGCACCAACCACATGCTTTTCCAAGAGATCGATTTGGGTAATCATCTTGGACATTGATTTATCTTGACTTTCCCTTCTCTTTCTAATTTCATTAGCCAAGATATATGAGGTTTCCCCCGAGGTTGGCACATCTGCCTCTCGTGTATACCAAGCTTGGTGGGTTTTCGTCATCCGTTCTAAGAAAGCCGAGGCAATAGAAATCTCATATCCATGAAGGTGCCACCTCCAAGGTTATTAGCCATTGCCTTTTTCAAGGAGTTCAATGATCGATAAAAGCTTTAAAGCAATACATTGTCTGATAACTCATGATTTGGACATAAGACCAGCTTCTTCTTGAAGCGCAACCAAGCCTCAAGTAGGAGTTCATTCGGGAGTTTCCTAAAGTTGGTAATCTCGACTCTTAGTTGCATCATGCGAGATGAGGGAAATAATCTCGAAGTGAATGCTTCAACCAACTCGGACCAAGATGTTATAAACCCGTCCGGCAATTCTTCCAACCATGTTGTGGCTTCCCCCATCAAGGAAAAGGGGAATAGGAGAAATCAGATGGACTCATGGGAGATGTTTTGAATAATATATGGTTGGAGAATCTCCCCGAAGATCTGAATATGCCGGTTGGCATTTTCATGTGTTGTTACACTAAATAGGACCTTCATCTGAATCAAGTGGAGCATGGTGCTAGTAATATGAAAGACAATGTTTCCCACCGTGGGGGGTAGGAGGATTGCACCTACACCCCCTTGAATCATAGGCTCATCCTCATCGGCCTCCATGAAGCCGTCAACGCTCTCATTGTCATCGGCCTCATTCATAGGTTAGCTTGCTCAATCACAACACAAACAACAAACAAAAGTAAAAGAAGCAAGCACTCTCAAATTGATTTCAAAACAACAATCAAAAATATCCATCAACTCAAGTCCCTGGCAACGACGCAATTTTTGATGAACTCTCAAATCGTGCTCCCCAAACTTGGAGGTCACAGCGATCGTGCAGCAGAACAAAATTTATAATCCCAACGAGTCTCAAGGTCGTACCCAAGGAACTTGGAGTAGCTAAATTGAGATTGTATCGAATTGAGTTCAAAGCGAGAGTAAATGCTCAAACTATAAAGTAAAATGATGGGGGAATTAGGATGTTGTCACTACAATCACAATTCAATTAAAAGTAATAAAATGAAGGCGGGTGTATCAAGTTGACTAGACAACTAGGGATGTATATCCGATGGGGATTTAGTTATTGGATAGGGTAATTATCAATTCATTCTTATTATCGCTTAATGACATAAGTAGCATTGGTCATGGGTAAGAATTGCTTATCTCTCGATCAACAATCTTATATCCGATGATCTCGGTAAGAGCATCATCGGTTTGATCAACAAACAACAAATCTAAGTTTGGGGAGGTCACACTATCTCTAGCTTAGACCCTTAAATGGGTGATTCAGTCGATAAGAGCTATCTCTAGCCTCAAATCTGAGTGGAGTCCCAAGTTCCCACTAGTAATTTCACATCCAAAACCATGAAATCGTTTCTCAAGTAATCACATAGTCAAGTACTGAAAATTAATGTTTGCAACCACCAATTTTAGGATTAAAACTTGGTGAAATTACTAGACCCATATCAAATAAGCAATTATAAGCAAGAATAAAAAACACTCACACCTAATTGTTAAGCACCCATCATCAATACACCCCTAGACAAGAGAATTTAGCTACTCATAGAAAAAGAGAAAGAAATACCAGTTAGGTAAGTCAAAATCTCCTCCATTAGAGCTAAATCTCAAGTTCTAGGTTCAATTTGAGAACACAAGTGTTAACCAAGAGAATTAGATTGAAAGCCTCTCTCAATGAAGGTGAAAACTTAGTCTCCAAGATAAAAGCTCTTCCAAATATTCAGGACTAAGCAAAGTTATTTACAATTGTGCCTAAATAGGCCTTTTATAGTTTCCCAAAAACTTAATTTAAAAATTAGGACAAAAATGCCCTTTGAGAGATGTGCGGCATGATGTGTGGTTTGCACGGTGTGATGTGTGCGTCACACATTGCCTTCAGTTAAACCAGTGACTTTAGCTAACTTTGGGAGCTCCGTGCGAAGGGGGTGCAGTTTGCACCTTTAGATGTGCTCGTCGCACCGCGACCGCACCCCTTAACAAATTCTTCAGGATTTTTGCAGCTCTATGCAAAGGAGGTGAGGTTCGCACCTCGGCTTATGAGTGTTACACGGCCACTGTATCTTCAGTCTGAATCTTCAGCTTTTCTGAACGCTCACACTTAACTCCTTTTGAGCTCTTTTTAGGTCCATATCCTTGTTTTTCATCTTCTATCAAAAGTACCTGCATAGACATTAATAAAGGCCATAAGAAACTCTAAATCTATTCAAAACATAACAATAATTCATGGATATAGGCTCAATAAGTTGATAGATTATCGACTTATTAGTAGCCGGACCTCAAATCAATCTTCGAAAACACGGTTGAACCATGGAGCTGATCAAACAAGTCATCAATCCTCGTCATCGGATACCTATTCTTCATTGTCGCCTTATTCAGTGGCCAATAATCAATACACATCCATATTGACTGATCTTTCTTCATTACAAATAGAACATGAGCACCCCATGGTTATACACTCGGCCTAATGAACCCCTTAGCTAACAAATCCTTAAGCTGGTCTTTATGCTCTCTCAACTCAACATGAGCCATACAGTAGGGAGAAATAGAAATGGGCCTAGTGCCCGGCTGTAACTCAATAGCAAAGTCTATATCTCTCTCATGTGGAAGGCGTAGCAGGTCGGTAGGGAAAACATCTAGAAAGTCTCTAACCACAGGAACAGACTCAGGATATGAGGGGTCAGAACTAGCATCTCGGGCATATCCTAGATAAGCTAAACACCCGCGAGAAACCAACTTCCAAGCTCGAAGAAAAAAGATGATCCCAGAGGGTGCGCAGATGATAGAACCCTGCCACACAACCGGGGATACACCGGGCACGGCTATGGTAATGGTCTTGGCATAACAATCCAAAACCGCACGGTGAGGGGATAACCAATCCATGCCTAGTATCACATCAAAATCTAACATATCAAGGATTATCAAATCACCCCAAATCTCCAAATCACCAATAGATATCGTACAAGATCTCACAATCCGATCCACTACTAATAAATCTTCTACTGGGGTAAAAACATAAACATGCACAGAATACAGCTCACTAGACAACCCCAAACAAGGCACAAAGTAGGCATATACATATGAACAAGTAGATCCAGGAACAAAAAATGCCAAAACTGACTGACGTATATATAAATCATACCTGTAGTCATAGCATCTGAGGCCTCTACCTCCGGTCTCCTAGGGACCATATAAAATTGACGATGACCACCACCTTCCCGACCTCCATCCCTACCACCTACTCTACCACGCGAGGCACGACCTCTTGTCTGGCCACCACCTCCTATAACCGGTGGTTGAACTCCTCCCAATGGCTCAATCGGCTAAGCGGATGCCTACATTGTACCCCGATGGGGGAAATCACTAGCATAATGACCCACAACTCCACAATTATAAGAAGGCCCTGATGGCCTGAACTGTCGAGACAGATCAGCAGAACCTTAATGGCCACCACAAACTGATGCCCCAAAAGTTGCACCCTTCGAAGACTGGCCACTATATCCCTAATGGCTACTGTGACCCTGCTCAAACTGAGAACTACCCGAAGTCTGAAGCGAAGCCTAAACTGGTTGGCTAGACTGATCCTGGTGCTGTTGTGGTTGATAATCCTGGACCCACTGGCCTAAACCTCTACCACCATGTCTATAACCACTCTAGATACCCTGATGATGAGGCCTCTTATCTCTAGCCCCCTAATCATATCGGTACAAGTCCTCCACAGTACGGACATAGTCTATAATAGCCTGAAATAACTGACAACTGGAAACCAATATTTTAGCTAGCTGTCTAAGCTCTGAACGCAATCCCTAAAAAAAATTTTAAATCCTATCTGGCTCGGTGGGAATGATCATAGCCCTAAATGGATAAAGCTGATGGAAATGAGTCTCATACTTAGATATAGACATAGATACTTGCATAAGCTTGGTGAACTGCTTCTGGAGATGCTCTCAATCTCTCTGAGGAAAGAACTTCTCTATGAAGGCCTCATAAAACTCGGACCAAAGCAACGAAGGTAATGTAGAAGGTCTGTAAGAAATATATGCCCTCCATAATAACTTCGCTGGACCCTTCAGCTGATACATAGTATATCAAACCCCGTGAGTCTCTAGAAAACCTAGATGGTGCAATATCTCCTCATAGGTGGCAATGAAGTCATGTGGGTCCTGACCTGATGTACCAACAAACCTCAGTGGTGCCAATCTCAGAAATGTACTCAATGCATTCTTCTCCTTATCGATCATAACTGGGCAAGGGGCAAGAGGATGTATAACCACTGGAAATGGAATCACATCAGCACGGGGAGCCGCAGTAGCAGGTTGCACTCCTGAACTCTGAACACCCAGGGATGTCCCCTAAGCGGATGTATGTGCTACCTCATAATGTCTCTCTCCAATCATACCTAACAACTTAAGAAGTAAACCCATATCTGAAGACTGAGCTAGGGCTGAAGCTGGCACAGAATTTGGTGCTGGAACTGGTAGTAGAGCTAGTAGCAGCTGGTCTATCCTCATGACCACCTGTTGCGGATCAGGAAGAAACTCTGGCTCATAATCAAGCTCGGGCTCGATCTCAACTCTAGCAGCTCTAGCAGGTGTTGCTGCTCTGGGATGACCTCTACCTCTACTCTTGCAACCACCCCGGCCCCTAGCTAGAGCTGGATGTGCAGGGGTCGAAGGATCTTCTCCGCCAGAAGCTGAAGACCTCCTACAAACCATCTGCGAAAGACTGAACCAGAACAAGTAAGATTTCTAGAAACTTTCAAAGATACTATGCACGATATGAAAGAAAGAAAAGTCCATTTTTCCTAAGATGTCACTGTAGCCTCTCAAAAATTGAGTACGGACGTCTCTGCCCCAATCTGCAGTAATCTACTAGACATTGGCTCCTATACCGATGACACCGGTAAACCTAGAGCTCTTATACCAAGCTATCACGACCTGATTTCTCGGTTATGATGGCACCTACAATCCCCAGTAGGCGAACCAATCTCCATAGCCTGAAACGGTTAGTAATGCGCAACTCTCTAACAATTAAGCAGAAGAATAGTTTAAATAAGTGGAAGTAAGGGAAACACGCTGAAGAGAGTAGATAACAGGAATATATAATAATATGCAAAAGCTAAACCAAACCCCAAAATCTGGTATCATAGTATAGATCCAAAACTATATATAAGGAGTACAAAGGATCCAAAAAACAATATACAAATGTCTCTGAGTAGTAATAGATTACATGATGCAAAAGATAACTAAAAGCTAAGCTCCGGTTTCCAAGAGCTCAGCCTCAGTCTAAAATATCCCCATAACAGCTCCTCTCATGAGTCCCCAATGAGCTAACAATGATAGCCCACACTAGGATTTGCACCAGAAGATACAGAGTGTAGTATGAGCACCGAATGCAAAGCAACTGATACCCAGTAGGTATCATAAGCCGACTGGGAACATACAAGATAAAAGAGCAGAAAGAGGCAGAATAGAAACAAATAGTCACCAAAAGCAACAAAGAAGCACACAGAAGATAGCACAGAAGGAAGATAATAATAATGACATTCAAGGCTAGCAAATAGGATATATACTACAGACGCAGGCGAAAGTAATAAAAGACGCACCTGGGATCTTTGCAATAACAGTATATATAAGAAGTTTTAGAAAATAGGTGGCATACCGGTAACCTCAATTAAAAAAGAAGGAGGGGAAGCAAATTAACAATAGCATGCTCAAACATAGGAGTAATAGCCAAACCTAGCCACATAATACTAGTTCCAATATCAATTTACAATAGGAATTCATCATAAGGAATTATAGAGCTCTGTAAAGTAATAACAAGTCTACCTATAGTCCCAATAGGCACCCATACACTTGAGGAACACAACCAAGTGAAGACAAACCCTCCAGCATCCCATACTACTAAAGCGTACATGCAGCAAGTAGAAAACAAGGGTGGAACCTCACACAAATGAATAGTATGATATGATATGCCGAACTAAGTGTAACAACAGTGTTGTATGTTACCCCCTCCGACACCTCAAAGGTCTAATAAAGGCAGGATCCATGGAAGGAATTCTCCCAAGTACCTCTACTTTGTCGTACACCCCTCCCTTTGGTTCCCCTGGGCCCGTAGCACTTAGTCCAGAATGACAGGGTCTATGGAGGTCTACTCATAGACCACATACTACGGTCAAACCTCAAAACAATAGTCTAGAGTTCCACTGGATCCAAACTAGTAGTCAAATCTCAGAAATGCATGCCTGGATTCCATCCAGGTCTAAATAAGTGAAATGAATCTCAATAACCCCTTTCGAGGGTGCTCGAGCATATCCGCATCTAAAATAATAGGAAAAAAGTCAGATGCTCGGCCTTACTGAGTCTAATATCATTTATTGTCAATAACAGAGTAACTCTAGCACCTTGGCTCAACTGGGTCTAATATGAGTAGAAAAACTGTGATGACTTTTTCTTTTAACCTTTCTTACCCCAAGAAGATCCATTAAAATAGTACCAAACTATTTCATAATCATTTTTACCGAAATGGGCCCCCGAGGCCATGCAAGATTTAGAAAACCATGTAAGGTAGGACCAAAGCCAAAATCATAGTAAGATCATGAATAAAATCCTTATATATGCATGATAATGGCATGCTCAATCCCAAACAGTAGCCCAACGGCTCACAAACAACCTATCGGCCCTGCACAGGCTCCAATCATTCTACAACACAGATAGCCAGCTCTACAACAATAGTAACAATGTCTGGGACTCAGGAACATTCCCATATAACCCACCATCTATGTTACAGAGTCAATATAAGGCCATACAGGACCACAAGGGTGATAATATCATCTATAACAAATACTACAAACATCAAAGAAAAGTGAGTCGGACATGAAGAAACGGTCAAGGTCTGTGGTACCAAGCTAGTAAACCCAAACCAAGGATTCCCATTAATACAATTTTATCCTATATATGTGAAGTCTAAAGAGTTTAAATCATCACCTACCTGTCATCCGATGACAAGCTATTGGGACAACGATATCTAAGACCGAATCCCTCTGAATGATAATTAAATTATCAACAACATAAATAACACATTAAAACGAGACTATCAATACCCATATCACTATAGGGATAGCCGGGTCGAAATTTGGGTCACCGGCGGGCCTGTGGGCCTTGCAACCCAAAACTTAAAATGGATAGAAGCACGATGAACAAAATGATTCCAAGAAGACACGCTCCAAATTTGAGCAAAAATTGGCCAAGAGGAGGGCGCAAAATAGCCCACTCAAGAGAGGGTTTAAGGATGGAAATTTAAGAACAAAAATTGGAAATTTAGCAAGGAAAACTTACCACAATGAGAGCACCACACCAAGGAAATGAAATCGAGGAGTTCACAGAACATGCAACTCCAAGGGGACAGATTCTTCAAGAAAATCAAGCTTTTAGAATTATAGCCATGGAGGTTCAACTATGGACGAAAGGAGAAATTTTGGAGAAAAAGGACTTACCAAATTAGCAAGGAAGAAAGATTTCTCCTCAATACAATTAATTACCAAGGCTAGGAACTATTTTGAACACTTTGGTGGAGAGAAATTTGAGTTTTAGACTTGGAAAAATGAAGGAACAAGGCTGGAAAATCAAAATACCAAGAAATATATAGTTGATGGTCGCTGGTCAGCGCTATCATGCTAAAGAAGTGACTTCGCGCTAAAGGGATTCAGGCGCCAAGACACCATCGCGCTACAACAGCGCAATCACACAGTCCGGCAAAATGCGCACGAGCACAATCGTGCTAGGCTAGCGTCATTGATGTTGAAGAGCTGCCTACAACAGAAAATTTGCAATTTTGTAAAAACTCTACAGGGTACTCCGGGCACAATTGGAAACCGATACTAAAAAACCAATAATTCTAATAGAGTGAAAATGATGTTTCGGACTCAACGGAATTGATGAAACTTCCATACGAGGTGGTTTTGGAGGAATGTTGACCCAAGTCAACACTAACTAAATCCAACCAACTAGCCAAAATGAGCTCGGCTTTCTCGAAACCCAAACCAACCACCAACCTAACCCAAACTCATCATTTCAGAGCTGATGGAATAGTCAGATTTGAATCTAATACTCCAATCATCGAAAGCTGACCCAACTTCCACTTTTAACTCCAAATGGCCTGAAAATAGCCAACACAAAACCCATACTGAAAGTTTGCAAGCCTCGACTAAAAGTCCAACTAGACCAAACTCAATGCTCTAGAGCTAACAGAACTGTCAAAATTTGATTCTGAGCATGTTAGCTAAGAATGTTGAGTAATGTCAATGAATTCCTAAGTTATGGCTCTAAAATAGGGAAATTGCCATAACGACCAAACGAACGACTAGGGCACCAAACCACCAGTCCCAGCAAGCCATAAATGACCTGGGGCTACTACATGAAGGATCTAATAGCACAAAAAAGACATAATGCAAAAATGACCAAAAGGGTCATTACAAGTTGAGTTCAGTTGATGGTTGATAAGATCCATTCATTCTGGTGTTGTTGAGTCTAGAGTATTCTTTGGCTTTGTATGGATAATGGGTAAGTCAAGGCCCTATCCTGACTCGTTGTTATTAGTAATTCATTTTAGAGGCTTGTAGACATTTGTTGTGGGTCTGGTAGTCAGTTGCGGCCTAAATGTCCTCATTTTATATTTTTGTTATATTTGAGTTTGTTTTCATTATGTTTCTTCTGGTATTGTCTTTACCTTAATAGTCTGTATGTATTGTTTGGTTTAGTTTCTATTGTATTGCTCAATCAAGTGAGGCTGAAGAGTCCAGTCGTGCCTCTCTTAGTTTGGGGTGTGACAAACTTGGTAACAGAACAACGTCCTAGAGAGTCTACAAGTCGTGTCTAGCAGAGTCTTACTTATAGGTGTGTTGTGCACCACACTTATAATCAGGAGGCTACAAAGCATTTAGGTTTGGTTACCATTCTTTAATATTCTATATCATTTTTCAAGTCCTAAGAGTTGGTTATTGAAATCATGCGACAGAGATTCGTGATCTTCAGACCTCAGCAAACCTTGTGCGGAGGTCGATCTTGATTTGAGGCATCATCGAATTTCTAAGAATTGGGTATTTTTCTTTAAGGTATGTTTTCATTCTAGTTATGAGTTTGTGACATCATCGGCCATATGGGACACAATGAGATTCTAGTCTGACAAATTTGATATCTGAAAAACATCGTGTCCTAGGGAGTCTACAAGTCTTGTCTAGTAGAGTCTTGCTTATGAGTGTGTTGTTCACCACACTTATAATCAAGAGGCTACAAGGTATTTAGGTTTGGTTACCATTCTTTCATCTTCTAGATCATGCTTCAAGTCATAAGTGTTGATTATTGAAATCATGCGATAGAGATTCGTGATCTTCAGACCTCAGCAAACCTTGTGTGGAGGTTGATCTTGATTCAAAACATCATCGGATTCCCGAGGATGGGGTATTTTTTTTTGAGGTAAGTTTTCATTCCAGTTATGAGTTTATGTCATCATTAGCCGTGTGGGACCCAATGAGATTTTTGTGGCAGCTAGTGGCCTTGTGAGGCTTGTAGATTGTTTTCTGGCTGCTTTGTAGGTGTTGTATAGTCCGGTGTATAGGGAAGTTTCTTCTAGAATTTCAATAAGTTCATAACCTTACTCGTGCATTTATTTCACATTCTAGGATGAATCTTCCTAAGGGGGAAGGATGTAACACCCTGGGTGTTTTAAGGTTGTCCTTCATCCCATATCAAAGCCTTACGAGCCTAAATTTTAGAATTTTATTAACATCACGCTTATTCAAAAATATTTGATTTCAATTTGAATTTGGTAAAAAGTTATATTTTTATTGCATTCATAAAATGTCTTAAATATTTATGAAAAATTAATTGAATTATAATATATTTGCATCTATATTTATTTTATAAGAGTTTTATAATTTATTAATATTTTAATGAAGATAATATAGTAAATTTAGTTATGTTGAAAAATTATTATTATATATGATAGGCTTTACTCGAAATAATCTTTTATTAATTGTGGTATATTCAAAATTTTATATATATTTTTTCACGAACCTATACAATACCAGAGTATATTCTTAATGAGATAGAACATTGGGGTGTTGACCGAAGGAACCCATGTGGATTTAAAGGGAAGGGTACAACACAGTTTTATAATGAATGGATACTACTTTTAACTTTTTTTTAATTATAAACTCTTCAAATCATTTAGCATATTTTAAAGTTCTCACTTAACAATTACATTACAAAAAATGTGATTTGTTTCCTCAAAATGATTCACCGCCTCTCTCATATACATATATATATATATTGTTATATCTTCCCAATACATATACATCAACACTTTACCTTGACCTTTGAGAAATAAAAATTTACAGCAACTTGATTTCTCTTACTCTCTATATATTCGTATATATTATAGACATAGTTATTACGAGCTATCGCAATGTTGTCTTTGTTATGTGACAGTAATTTGGGGTGAGAATTTTATAGATATATTTCCTAACCAAATAAATTTCTTGATAGTTCCACACATGTGTTTGATCCTTTTATACTTCTCTGGCACTTTGTATAAATAACAGAAATTAGAGAATCTCACGTATATGCCTTACCTTGTCTAAAAGATTAAAATACTTTAGAGAAAGCATGTTTAATATGATTATATTATATCAAAAATATTTTCATACATATATTGCTAGTGGTGTTATTACTTCTTATACTCATGTATTTCTTATTGTTATAGATATCCTGGTGGCTTTGTTGGCCCGCATAGCAATTTGTATATTTTTGTTATAGGTTGTTGGGTTGGATGAGATTGTTGTTAAGAAATGATCTGCTTATTGTTTTCCCAAGCACATACGCACGTTACACCACATGAATTCATGCCCTTGGAGGCTAGGATCGAGGCATTTGCCTACACCACATGAATTCATACCATAGAGTCTAGAAGCGAGGTGTTCGCCTACACCACATGCATTCATACCCTTTGAAGCTAGGATCGGGGTCTTCTCCTACACCATATGAATTCATGCCTTTGAGGCTAGGGATCGGGGTGTACGCCTACACCATATGCATTACACTGCATCATATTCTATATGATTGTGTACTATGGCGTGCGTTGTTATGGCCAGTTGAATACGGAGGTCTGAGGCTTGGTGTGTTGTTGGTATTGTGACGATGTTAGATGAGTCTTGAGCAGGTAGTTGTCAGCGGCAGGTTATTCGTGTCATAGTGCTACGGTTATGAGATTTGCAATAGGATAAGGTAAGATTCTTGAGTTTATTATTTGTTTTGTTCCGAATGCATTGCATTGCAATTCATATCATTCATTATCATACGGTTGTGGTTGGCACCTGTCGTGCTTATGGGGGCTCAGTTAGGTTGTTGTTTGATGATTGAATGATTGTATTTTTGTGTTATTTATGTTAAGAATAGGAGAAGTGAGGAGCTCATAAGTAGTGTTGTTACAATTTCTAGTTGTGCTATTTTGGTTCTTCTATCACCTTACATACTCAGTATATTATTTTGTACTAACGTTCCTATTTCTTGGGGTATGATGCATTCATGCCTATAGGTTATCAGGTAGACAGTGATCTTTATTGTGTGTGGTTGAGTTCAGCTGATGGTTGATAAGCTCCATTCATTCCGGAGTTATTGAATCTAGAGTTTTCTTTGGCTTTGTATGGATAATGGGTATGTCGAGTCGTGTCCCGACTCGTAGTTATTAGTAATTCATCTTAGAGGTTTGTAGACATTTATCGTGGGTCTGGTAGTCAGCTGCAACTTAGTTGTGCTCATATTATATTTTTGTTATATTAAAGTTTGTTTTCATTGTGTTTCTTTTTGTATTGTCTTGACCTTAACGGCATGTATGTATTGTTTAGTCTGTTTTTAGTTGGATCGCTCAATCAAGTGAAGCACAAGGTGCCAGTCGTGCCTCTCTGAGTTTGGAGCATGACAGGAACCCTGCTGAATATCGGATAACTCATCCCTGACCATGGCGTAGCTCAAAGAACCGAAACTTGTCCCTGCCTGTGACACAACCTTCAAAATACTCAGAGTCCTAGCCACGGTGTCTTGACAACTGATACGGCCACAGAACCAACCAGAAGAAGAGCTTGTCCCAAATTCCCTGGCTGAAACGGTAAGCCCTCAATCACTATCTAGAGCTGGTGAAGATGCTGCAGTAACAGGAACAAAAGCCTCGTTCTCACCCGTTGCCGTAAACGTGTTAATCATCCGGGAAGGAATGGAACAAGTGAAGTTCAGAAGTTGATATAGTAAAAAAAGAATGATAAGGAATCAAAGAGATGGGAATTTTCCTAAGAATGCCCTATAGCCTCCCGCAGTAGGATACAGACGTCATCATACTGATCCGCGATACTCTATTGGACACTTGCTCTTGTACCAATGACACCAGTGAACCTAGAGCTCTGATACCACTCTGTCACAACCTTATTTCATAGGTTGTGATGGCACCTACTATAACCCACGTGTAGGTAAGACGAACCCTTAGCCCGGATGACAGGTAATAGGATAACAAGAGAACAAAGGAAAGCAGAAGAAAAATATTTAAATATCAAGAATAAATGGAAGGAAAATGTAAATAAAAGAGAGAGGGAAGGGAACACAAAAAATACACGACATCCCCAAGACTTGGTATCAGTCAGTACAAGAGCTACTACAACATATGAAGTACTAAATAGATACAATATTCACATAACTGTCTCTAAAAGAGCAAAGTAAGACTAGTCCAAAATTATAAGGAGATGGGTCAACTCCGATCGCCAAGAGCTTACCATGTATCTCCGATCAGCAACACCGCTCGAGGACAATGTAAATGGAGATAATACGCACTAAGATCTGCACTAGAAAAAGATGCAGAAGTGTAGCATGAGTACCAAAATACATGGTACCCAGTAGGCATCATAGGCCGACTAAGCTCGAATCAGATACAAGTATAATAACATGCAAATATAAGCAAAAGGTAAGGAAAGAAGGGCCTGAAAAAAGATGGGGTCACATCTAGATAACAACGAAAGGCATAAGTAAGTAATGTAAAAGCATAAAGAAAATAGGTTAGCCAATCACCTTGTAAAATGGACTAGCTGACAGGGGCAACCTGGAGTTCTAGTCACACCAGGGGTAACCACACCTGCAGGCAATTATAAGCAGAACAAACTTAGCAATCTAACAAATCATCAAGATAAGAGTGAAGCCAATAATATTAATAATTAAAAAAAATCAGTGGAACCATGATTACGAGGAAAAAAGAGTGCCCGGTCAAGTTATACAATCAAGTTAAGAATAAGAAATAACTCAGAAAGCATAAAGTAAAGATCTAACTACAACCTAATTGAACCTCATAAGTCCAGAAGGTACAATCAGTAACAAACTAAACCTAACTTGACCCCATAAGCGCGGAAGGTACAAACAACAAACAATAAATCTAATCGGACCCCTCATAAGTCTGAAGGATGCAAACAACAATAGAGACTAACAATCAACCTAATGGGGTAATGCAGGTGAAATCGTGCCATGATATGCCATATGATTCATGTCAAGTGACAACAGTACAATGATATGTCTTATATTTTGTGCCAAGGGCCAATTGTACAGTATACTCCTCCTCCAGCCATAGCTTGCAAAGGCAGAGCCCATGAGGGACGTATACCAATATTTGAACCCTATCTAAAAAACCATATGCCATTTCAGATCATATCGCGATGAGCATGACAATGATGAATATCATAAAACCATCTGGAACACTTTCCTTCAGGCATGCAGGTTTAAAATTCTAGTAAAACCACCCAAAACACTTTCTCTTGGGCATCCAAGTTTAAAATACAAGTAAAACCACCCGGGACACTTTTTCTCGGCCATGCAAGTTTAAAATACAAGTAAAACCACACAGAAGACTTTTCTCGGGCATGCAAGTTTATCTTAAATCAGTATTTCATAAAATATACCATTATTTCATATGAAAGTCAGAGTACCAAAATGTTCTAAAAAATCCATTTCTGAAATCAAAAGTAGTTTTTAAACTAAGGTTTTCATATGCCATAAAGAAAACAACCACAATACAATAACTTAGATGGAAACAGTTCAATCAGCCCGCACCAAGAATGCTAAGGTTTACAAACTAATGAAAAGTTACAATCCTAGAGAAATGACCTAGAAGGATCCAACTAATTAAAAACTCCAAAGGGAAACCCACCTAAAGCACACATCTAACCAAAACTAGTTTAAGGCGCACTACCAACCGAATTAAACTAAAACATGTAATTTACTAAAGTCAAGCTAAGGCAAATCGTACTCACCTAGGGTCACATTCCATCTAAATACTAGGGTCACAGGTGATAAGTCGATAATCTACCAACTTATTAAGCCAAAATCCATGAATTATTGCTATGTTTTGAATAGATTTAGAGGTTCTTATGGCCTTTATTAATGTCTATGTAGGTACTTTTGATTAGTGATGAAAATTAAGGAAATGGACCCAAAAAGAGCTCAAAAAGAGTGAAGTGTTGAAGGATCGGAAAAGATGGAGATTCTGACTTGAGATGTGTTGGTCGTGCGACACGCACAAGTTGTGGTGCATAACGCACCTCTGCCACATGGATATGCAAAATTCACTGAAGAATCTGCTAAGGGGTGTGATCATTGTGCGACGCGCACAACCCAATGTGCGAACTGCACCTCTTTCGCACAAAGCCTCTGAAATGAGCTGAAGTCACTGGTCCAACTGAAGACAGTGTGCGATGTGCACATTATACCGTGCAAACCACACATCGTGTCGCACATCATCCAAAGGGTAATTTTTTCATGAATTTTTAGTGACTATTTGGGAAACTATAAAAGGCCAATTTAGGCATATTTGTAAATGGAATTCTTTAGTCGTGAATATTTTGAAGAGCTTTTTACTTTGAGAACAAGTTTTCCTCTCCAAAGAGAAAAAGGTTTGAATCCATTCTCTAGGTTAACCTTTTGTGCACTCAAATTGAGCTTAGAACTTGAAACTAAGCTTGAATGAAGAGGATTTTTACTTACCTATTTGGTATATCTCTCTCCTTTTCTATGAGTGGCTGATTTCACTTGTCTAGGGGTGTGTTGATAATGGGTTCTTGACAAATGGGTGTGGGTGTTGCTAATTCTTGCTTATAGTTGCTTATTTGATATGGGTCTAGTTGTTTCACCAAGTTTTAATCCTAAAATTGATGGTTGCAAACATTAATTGTCATTACTTGACTATGTTGTTGCTTGAAAGAGAATTTCATGGTTTTAGATGTGAGATTACTAGTGGGAACTTGGGACTCCATTAAGATTTAAGGCTAGAAATATCTCTTATCGATGGAATCACCCATTTAAGGGTCTAAGCTAGAGATAGTGTGACCTCCCCAAGCTTGATCTTGGTTGTTTATTGCTTTGACCAATAGTGCTCTAACCGAGATTATTGGATATGTGGTTGTTGATCAAGAGATAAACAACCATACCCATGATCAAGGCTACCTATGTCAATAAGCAAGAATAAGTGTGAAAAAGCAAACACCCTATCCCACATTAAAGTCCCATTGGATACACATCCCTAGTCTTTAACTAAATTTGATACACCCGCTTTACATACTATCTTTGTTTACGAATTGCGATTATAGTGATAGAATCCCAATTCCCCCAACCTTTTACTTTCGTGTTTTTAAGCATTTACTCTCTTTGGGAACTCATTTCGATACAATCTCCACATATCCTAGCATCACATCTCTGTGGCTATGACCCCAACACCTGTTGGGTACTTATAAATGTGTTTTGCTTGATGATCGTCGTTCCTCCATATTTAGAGAGTACAATTTGAGCATTTATCAAAAATTGCATCGTTGTTGAGGACTTGATTTGATAGGTGTTTTTGATTGTTGAATTTAAATCACTTTGAGAGTATTTGTTTCTTTTACTTTTGTTATTATTTGTGGTGGATTGCAGGCATACGTCACTCAAGCATCAATGACAGTACTTTTTACGCATCCCACTTGCACTTGATCTTGACACCTTGCTAGACCTTAAGTTAGATTTTTGGGGGGCCGAGGGAGCAATGGGTGCGACCTCGGCTGAACAGATTGAGGATTGGTTAAAGAATGATACACGAAGGAATAGAGATCTATCAATCACTTCCACACTCCTTGAATTTATGGTAAGGAGTGTCTTAAATAAGTGAGTTGAAACTATAAACACCATTGGTGTTGTTGGGGGTGTAGGCTGGTAGAATATGGTGAGAGCTCGAATAATGGTAGTTATAAGGTGTCTACAGCTAGCCACAAGGTGGGTTCCCATAACAGCTCTCATAGTTTGGGTATATGTGATCATGGGAACCAAGGTCGGAACGAATAATATGATGACTCTAGAATGGAAAGTATACTTATGCAGGTGTTAGAGAAAGTAGGGGCAACCTATGGAGTCATTGAGTAGTTGAGTCATAACATTGGATGTCTTTCCCAAACCATGCAATCACACTCTATATCCATTGAACGTCTTGAAGATAGAATGCGTTAGCTTAGTTTACAATTTAAATCTAGGCAAGTCAAGAATGAAGAAAGGGGTAGTGGTGTTGAGAGCTCTCTGAACCACGTTGATGTTACAATGCCAATGATATGCAAGCCTCGAAACAAGCAAGATTAGGGAAATGGTTTGACCAAAGTTTTTCAACAAAGAGCGAGGAGTCTAAGGTTCTCAAACCTTTCCCTATATGTCTGCCTCCTTTCCCTCAATGATTTTTGCAAGAATGAATGGATGAGAATATGAATGATTTTGAGTCTATGTTTAAGAGAATCACCATCAATATGCATGTGAGTACCAGTTTTAACAAAATGCTTGAGTATGCCAAGTTGGTGAAGGAATTATGCACCACTTGCAACTTAGAAGATGTTAGGGTGGTTCAGCTATCTCCTTTTAGTAATGCAATTCTTGCGGGGAATTTCACCAATGATGCAGTGATGCCGGGGGTGCACACTATTTGTGATTCGAAGGGAGTTCACAAGTACACTAGATTAGTGTGTGATGAAAATGCAAGTGTCAACTTGATGTCATTGGCCACTTTCAAACGAATGGAGTTGGGGCAACCCAATAGCATAAACATGGAGTTTTTCATGAAAGACCGGTCAATAAGGCACCCCGTGGAGGTCGGTGTGACATTTTGATCAAGTTTGGGCGAATTGTGTACCTTGTGGACTTCATGGTTTTTGAATTCAAAGGGAGCTTTGAGATACCCATTATCTTGGGGCAAACTAGCCTACAAACAGGGCGTACCTTAAGCAAAATAGACTCGGGAGAGTTGAAGTTTGTTTTGAATGATGAGGAAGACACCTTCGATGTGAATAGATCTATGAGGCAAGCAAGTGATCTCCAAATGGCCTTCACAATTGAAAAAATTGAGGAAAGCATCGAATTGCACATAAGAGAGGGATTTGTCGTTGATGTCTTAGAAGCGGTACTGTTGAATCATAATGGTGAGGGGATAGAGGAGTTCCATGAGGTTTGTTGTTCATTGGTGGGCATGGGCTCGAAAAAGGACCATTTTCCTCTCCCGTTCATGGATAAGATGCTAGACCAGTTGGCGGGTCGTGGCTTCTATTGTTTTTTAGATGGTTACTCCGGATGCAATAAAATCTCAATCGCTCTGGAAGACCAAGAAAATACCACTTTCACATGTTCGTATGGGACTTTTGCCTTCAAGAGAATGCCCTTTGGGCTTTGCAATGTCCCAGCCACCTTCAAAAGGTGTATGATATTGATATTCTCATACATGGTGGAAGACACTATGGAGATCTTCATGGATGATTTCTCTATTGTTGGGGATGAGTTTAGCGATTGTCTGGAGCATCTAGAGGAGGTGCTTAGAAGATGTGATGAGACGAATTTGGTGTTGAATTGGGAAAAATGTCACTTTATGGTGAAGGAGGTATAATCTTGGGGCACAAGATCTCCTAAAAGGGGATTGAAGTTGGTCAAGCCAAAATCACGGTTATATCAAAGCTACCCCTTCCGAAAACTGTGAAGGGCTTCTAGAGTTTTCTTGGCCACGCCGGATTCTATAGGCATTTTATCAAAGACTTCTCAAAAGTAGCCTATCTGTTATGTAAGCTAGTAGAAAAGGAGGCCAAATTTGACTTCGATGATTGATGCATGAAGGCATTCCTCATCTTGAAAGAAAATTTAACCTCCACCCTTATCATCATTTCATCGGATTGGTCAAGATCATTTGAGCTTATGTGTGATGTCAGTGGCATAGCTTTAGGGGCGGTGCTTGGACAAAAAAGAGAAAAACTTTTTCACCCGATCTATTATGCAAGCAAAACTTTGAACACGGACCAAACAAACTACACAGTTACAGAACAGGAATTATTGGTTGTGGTGTTTGCTTTTGAGAAATTTCGAGCATATCTCTTGGGGAGTAAGGAGGTGGTGCATACTGACCATGCAGCTATCTGGTATTTGATGACTAAAGGATGCAAAGCCCCGATTAATCTTGTGGGTGTTACTTATTCAAGAGTTTGAAAGGTAAAGGACCGGAGAGGGTGTGAGAACCAAGTGGCTGACCACTTATCGCATTTGGAAGTAGAAGGAAGGCCTGTGGGTGAGCTTGAAATCAATGACCCATTCACGGATGAGAAAATTTTGGCTTCTTCCCACGAATCGACATATTGGTTTCTAGATTTTGCTAATTACTTAGCAAGCGATCTACTTCCAAAGGGCATGAACTCAAATCAAAAAACAAATCCTCCACTACGTTCAGAAATATTATTGGGATGAGCCCTACTTATTCCAGATTTGCACCGATGGGATGATACGGAGGTGCATATCAGAAATTGAAATGTTACCCATTCTTAGAGCATGCCATTCATCACCTGGTTGTGGACATCATGGGAGTATGCGCACGGCCTCTAAAGTGTTGCAAAGTGGATTCTATTGGCCTACCTTGTTTCAATATGCCCATGACTTGGTAAAGGAGTGTGACAAGTGTCAATGCGGAGGAGGCATATCCCGACGCCACAAACTTCCACTAATACCCATCCTTGAGGTTGAATTATTTGATGTATGGGGTATCAATTTCATGGGCCCTTTTATAAGTTCACATAGGAACACCTACATTCTAGTGGTTGTGGACTACGTGTCCAAATGGGTCGAGGTGGTGTCTTTACCAAATAATGAAGGGAGAAGCGTGACTGCTTTTCTCAAAAATCATATTTTTCCTTGGTTTGGTACCCCCATGCAATCATTAGAGATAGGGGATCGCACTTTTGCAACAAGTTGTTTAGCACACTACTTGAGAAATATTGAGTCAAACACAAAGTGGCCACCCCTTACCATCCACAAATAAGTGGGCAATTTGAGGTGTCTAACCAGGAGATCAAGTCAATCCTTTCAAAATTAGTGAATGTTCACCAAATGGATTGGTCACGCAAGTTGGACGATGCACTATAGGCATATAGGACAACTTACAAAACCCCGACTGGAATGTCCCCTTACCAATTAGTGTTTTGCAGGGGTTGTCATCTCCCAGTCGAATTGGAATACAAGGCTACGTGGACGTTGAAGAAGCTGAATTTGGATTGGGAGAGAGACGCTCGTGCTAGAGTGGAAGACCTTAATGAAATGGATGAGTTTCAGATGCGGGCTTATGAAAGTTCCTCAATCTACAAAGCTAGGATGAAGCACTATCATGATCAAGAAATCTTAAGGCAAGAGTTCCATCTGGGAGATTCGGTGTTCCTATTCAATTTGAGACTCTGGTTTTTTCCAAGAAAACTAAGGTCCAAATGGTCGGGTCCTTTTAAAGTGCATCAAGTTTTCACCAATGGAGCCATAGAAATGGAAAATGAGTATGGCTCGGTATTCAAAGTCAATGGGCAGCGAGTGAAGAAGTAATTGGGCATTCTAGAGGAGGTTGCAATCTTAGAGGCTATCTACCTAGATGAGACTTTGGTGGGAGGTACCTTCGTCAAGCTGTGACATTAAACGAAGCGCTTCTTGGGAGGCAACCCAAGCATTTAATTTTTATTACTTTCTATACTGTTTGCTTTATGGTTTTACTTTGTATGTTATTTTTAATAGTCTTGTCGTGGGAACCAAGCTAAGGCAGTGTAAGCAATGATCAGGACATGCGGCGTGATGTGCGATCGTATGTCAGGAAGTGCGCGTCGCACATGCATAACAGAAAGCTGAGAAGATGGGCACCACAACATGTAACTAGTGTGCGGTCGCATGAGCATTAGTGCACGTCGCACACCAATTTTGCACATCTTAGACAGAACACTAGCAGTTTTGTCCAAAAATCCACATCGCCATGCGATCAGTGGGGCATTTCACATATCTAAAAGTTTGTGTCACACAACCTTTGCACAACGATAAATAGAAACAGGATCTAAATTGACCGATTGGGTGTGCGATGGAGGTGTGGCCGCATCAGCATTAATGCGCTTCGCACAAATGCCTCAGGGAGTGTTCTATTTTCTCTAGCTAATATCATTGAGGACAATGCTCTACCTTAGTTTGTGGATTGTTTCAATTAGATATCGCCTTGCTAAACATCGCCTTGTTAATAGTATTTTAGCTATAAACTCCAACGGTTTTCTTAATATCACGGTTCTTTCCCAAGGAGCAAAAGTTTTGATTTTTTTCTTTTTCTTTTCTTTTGATTTTGTGTCGAACCGGGTTGATGTTTTCCTATGATAGATTGATAGGCAACATTCTTAAGAGAAAATGCCAAGTTTTAGTTTTAAATTGAGTGCATAGTTTTAAATTTTCTTGGCAAATTTTGAAAATAAAAGAAAGAAGGGAAATGAATTTTTGAGAAAAAGCATTCTCTTGTCATGACTTGTACACTCTTGCTTTGGTTTAATTGTCTCACAAATGAGTGTGTAATGAACTCGAAATAGGTTATTGAAAATCATTTGTCTCAATTGATTTTGAGACTAATGAAAGAAGTCTTGTATGGTGAGACTTTACCTTGATTCTCGTGCATGCGTGTCATCTAGAACTTGCCCCGAATGTGATTCAAGGAGAAATTCTAGTTATGACCGAGATTGGAAGATGACCTTAGGCCCTTTTTTACAGCCACTTCACCCAAATGACTTCCCATAACATCAATCTTAGTGAACCCCTTTTAGCTTGGAACCGTTCTTTTGCACCTTGTTAACACCTTGACCTTTTTGAATCTCTATTTTGGCACTCATCCTCCCTAATTGCTTGAAAGTGAAATGTAGGCTAAAGCCTAAGTTTATTTTTTTTGGGGGGGGGGGAATGAAAAGATACCATAGGCAAACGCCTATGTTTGGGGGTGTATGTGATCAAATGAAGAGAAGAAAATGAATGCACTTCAAGTGCAAGGTAGCACCTTAGGTTTGAATTGAAAATTGTTCAAAAAGTCAACCCAATGAGCAAAAATGCAAAGAAAAAATAGGTTCTACCAAATGAAGGCGATACAAGGAGTCGAATGATCATGATTGAAAAGGAGAAGCTTGGGTTGTGTGAGGGAGAAATAAGGTGAAGTTGAAATTTGAAAATGTGAGTGGTGTTCGAAATTAGAACAAAGAGCATTAGGGAAGTGTAGTCACTTGAACCAAATGAAATCCTTACCTCAGCCCTAGCCAACATCGTAACCCGCAAGTCCTTGGTGATTCCGAGCTTGGCTACCCTATATTAGTGGCAATTTACATAAAGGGCAAGCCTATGATTTGACGCATATGCACTTGACCTTCCTTGAGAGAGTGAGAGTCTTTTTGGTTCTCCTATAATCACGTTGTTTTTGAATTGAATGATTGTGAGTGGGATTCTCTCTTATGGTGAGTAGCATCATGCTCTCGAATTGAAACATGAAGTCTCTATTTTAATTTAAAGGAATGAAGGAGACAAGTTGTGTGGTGAATCTCTAGGTAAACCTTGACGGTCCATACCAATGACCTGAGAAGCTTAAATGTCTTGTTTTGAATGACAAACTCCCCTTAGTTTTGAACAAGAAATGAAGTCCATTTGGAAAAGATTTTTGAAATGATCAATTGGCTTGAATTTGTGGTGGTTCGAATTGTGATGAGCATCGTAGTTAAGTCTCTTGTTTGAGTCTTTTTCTTAATTTTTAGTATATAATAGTCTTTTGTGCCTTGATTAAGTCTAGAGCATAATTCATTCCTTGCCTTATGGGTATCTTGCTTGAGGAAAACTAATAGTTCAGGTTTGGTGGTTTGATAAGTCAGTATTCTACCAACTAATTGAGCCTAAATCCATGAATTATTGATATGTTTTGAATATATTTAGAGGTTCTTATGGGCTTTATTGATATCTATACAGGTACTTTTTATTAGTGATGAAAAACAAGGAAATGGACCCAAAAAGAGCTCAAAAGGAGCGAAGTGTGGAAGGATCAGAAAAGATGGAGATTCTGGCCTGAGATGCGTTGCCCGTGCGACACGCACAAGCTGTGGTGTGGAATGCACCTCTGCCGCATGGATATGCAAAAGTCACTGAAGAATCTTCTAAGGGGTGCGGTCGTTATGATATGTGCACAACCCAATGTGCGAACCACACCTCTATCGCACAAAGCCTCCAAAATTAGCTAAAGTCACTGGTCCAACTGAAGACAGTGTGTGATGAGCACATCGTGACGTGCAAACCCCACGTCGCATTACACATCACCCGAAGGGAAATTTTGTCCTGAATTTTTAGTGACGATTTGGGAAACTATAAAACGCCATTTTAGGCACATTTGTGAATAGAATTCTTAAGTCGTGAATATTTTGAAGAGATTTTTACTTTGTGAACAAGTTTTCCTCTCCAAATAGAAGAGTGTTTGAATCTATTCTCTTGGTTAACCATATGTGCACTCAAATTGAGTTTATAACATGAAACTCAGCTTGAATGAAGAGGATTTTGACTTACCCATTTGGTATATCTCTCTCCTTTTCTATTAGTGGATGATTTCACTTGTGTAAGGGTGTGTTAATAATGGGTGTTTTACAAATAGGTGTGGGTGTTGCTAACTATTATTTATAGTTGCTTATTTTATATGGGTCTAGTAGTTTCACCAAGTTTTAATTCTAAAATTGATGGTTGCAAACATTAATTTTCATTACTTGACTATTTTGTTGCTTGAAAGAGAATTTCATGGTTTCGGATGTGAAATTACAAGTGGAAACTTGGGACTTCATTCAGATTTGAGGCTAGAAATAGCTCTTATCGAGGGAATCACCCATTTAAGGGTCTAAGTTAGAGATAGTGTGACCTCCCCAAGCTTGATCTTTTTTGTTTATTGCTTTTGCCAATAGTGCTCTTACCGGGATTATTGGATATGTGGTTGTTTGATGAAGAGACAAACAACCACGCCCATGACCAAGGCAACCTTTGTCAATAAGCAAGAATAAGTGTGAAAAGGAAAACACCCTATCCCACATTAAAGCCCCATTGGATACACATCCCTAGTCTCCTACTCAATTTGATACACCCGCTTTACTTACTTGCTTTGTTTATGAATTGCGATTGTAGTGACAGAATCCCAATTCCCCCAACCTTTTACTTTCGTGTTTTTAAGAATTTACACTCTTTGCGAGCAATTGATACAGTCTGCATATAGCTAGCATCAAGTCTCTGTGGGTACAACCCTGACACCTGTTGGGTACTTCTAAATGTGTTTTTCTTGACGATCGTCGTACCTCCATATTTGGGGAGTACGATTTGAGCATTTATCAACGGGTCCATAATCTTATTTTAGAAGAAGGAAAATATAAGTGGGTAATCACAAGATCTAGAGGAGGAAATACTACTCAACCGCGTACTACAACTCTAGCCTATAACATAGACATCAAATCTATCCTTATTTCTAAAATCTAATCACAATTAGATTGACTGGCAACCTGAGATTAATTTAAGGTACGAACAAGCGAACAAGGATAAAGACAAAATATACTAACCTAAAGTCCATCTAAACCACTGTCCATGGACTTTGGCCAACAATTACACAATATACAACATAAGTACGAAAAGGAAATGATAAATATACATCGAACAGAAAGCGCCTAATATACCTTAGTCTTTCACTAACTCTATACTACGGATTCCTAACCTAACAATCTAAAGGTTACAAGCAACCTAGCTAAGCTAAGGCAAGCAATCCTAACCCTAAAGATACTACACTGTCTATGCAAAACGTTAGAGGAATAACGATAAACTAAACTAAGGACCCCAACCCCAACTCTAAGTTAAAGCACCTAAATCGTCTATGAGTCATAATTTCCTAATCATCAGAACCAAACCACAATATCCCCCCAACTATTAGAAGACTACCGTACAAGTACCTTAACTGAGCTAAGTCAAAAAGAAGTCAAGCCGTAACCTACCTGGAAGCGGAACACGCGTGCACAACCTAACTAGACCAGACTTTTTCTCCTTCGAGAATCCTTCGACCACTCCCATGCTATCATAATAATGTTCTACTCATTAAAATATAAATGATGATACCCATATTGGGAAATAACAACTCAAGTTGAAATTCGGGTGAAAAATCATTTGTGGGGCCCGCATGTGAATTTTGAAAATGAAACCAGGGAAGATGTCCCACACATGCCCAAAATATTGGGCCAATCTAGCTTTGAAAATGAGCTTAAATCAGCCACCAAATGCCAAGAGAAAGACAAAAATCAACTAAGAATTTAGACGGAATCAAGGGTTGGAAACTTAGAAGAAACGACGGGGAAAAGGTCACGAACGAGGACCCAACAATCCCAAGCCTCAGTTGATGATCCCTCAGCAAAACCTTAATCTTAGAGCTCTAACAATGGAGCAATATTCAGAATAAAAGTGGAGAAAACAAGGTGAGCCGCTATATAAATACTGCTACCTCCAAAAAAGTAGATATCGCAACAGCGACAGACCCTTCGGAAATGTGAAGGTCACTATTCACTTGCACCTCCGTAAAATCGGAGGATTTTTTGCAAAAGTGGAACTTCACTGCAAAAGCGAAGAATGTCCACAAAAGCAGAAAAAGAGTCACAAAAGCAAACCCACCAGCAACAACAAAATCAACATAAACAACAAGTCCAAAAATTTACCGGATGGGCCCTCGGGATTCATCCGGAACTCCATGAACATAAACAAAACATGCTAATCAATTGGAAATGGCATTCCGGACTCAACAAAATTGATGAAATTCCTAACAAAGATTGTTTCAAGGAAAAGTGAGTCCCACATCCACAAACTCCATTTTAGCCAAAAACTAACCCATAGCCCAACTATAACCCATAGCCCAACTAACCATATTCTCAAAAAATTCAGCATTTTTTGTGTCAACTATAGTTTTGAGTTCAAGCACACCACTATTAATTACAAGAAATCTATATGCAACACTATTGTTAGCATAACCAATAAACATACAATTTCAAGTCTTAGACCCAATTTTCTTTTCATAGGGTCAGGCAACATAACTTTAGCAACGCACCCCTACACTTTCAAATATTTCAAATTAGGGGGATAACCATTTCACAATTCATAAGGGGTTTTTACAATTTTCTTGTAAGGAATTCTGTTTTGTAAATGACAAGCAGACAAAACAGCTTCACCCCAAAGATTATATGATGCACATGAACTAACAAGAATATAATTCATCATTTCTTTTAATGGCCTATTTTTCCTTTCAGCAACTCCATTCGATTCGGGCGAGTATGGAGGAGTAACTTCATGAATAATTTCCTCTTTTTCAAAAAAATCATTAAGAAAAATATATTCTCCACTTTATCAGATCTTACTCTTTTGATCATCTTATTCAATTGATTTTCTACTTCTGATTTATATAATAAAAACATTTCAAAAGTTTCCTTTTTATTTCTCAACAAATATGCTTTTGTATATCTAGAAAAAAATCATCAATAAATGTAACTGTCACGACTCGATTTCTCATGTCATGATGGCACCTATAATCTCCCTGTAGGCAAACTAATCCCCGTAGCCTGAAATAATTAGGAATGGGCTACTAGATAAATAAGCTTTCGGAAGAAGCAATATACGCGGAAGCCAAACCAGAAGTTGAGAAATAGAACAACTAGGATATATGTATATAAAGAAAACTAAACCATCCCATAACTTGGTATCACAATATAAGAGCCGCTACTAAATGTAAAGAGTTTAAGAGGGTACAAAATAGAATATACAACTGTCTCTGAATAACAAAAAGAGTACATGGTATAAAACAAGAGATAAAAGTCAAGTCCCGGTAGCCAGGAGCTCACCCTAAGTCTCGGAAGTCAGGTGGCATGGTACGAGTTTGCGTGCAATCAACTACAAAAGCCCACACTCAGATCTGTACAAGAAAATGCAAAAGTATAGTATGAGAACCAATTGCAAAGCAACGGGTACCCAATATGCATCATAGGCCTACTAGGCACATTTAAGATATAAAAGCAGTATAAAGCAAATAAGAAGAAAGTATTTACAGAAGCAAATATATGAAAGCACACGAAAGCTAGCAATCATATGAAAACCAAGAAGCAAACAAGATTACTATGCTAGCTACAGAAGATATATCACATAAACACAGGTGAAAGAATAGAGAATGCACCTAAATCCTTGCAATAATAATATATAGAGAGAGTTTAAGAAATATGGCGGTATACCAGTAACCTCAAATAAAAGGGATAGAAGGAAGAGCCACTGAATACAGGCATGCTAGAAATATAACTCATACGATAAAAATAGTCGAATGATAACCCACGAGTAACTATAAAATTAACGAGGACTACAATATGATCGAATAATGAATCTACCTACAGTCCCAACAGGCCCCTATACACCCGAGGAACCCATATAATTGAAGACAAACCCTCTGGTATCCCATATTACTGGAGCGTACACTCAACTGACAGTAGATAAGGATGGAACCAAACACTAAATGCATGATATGGTAGGATATGCTCTGAACTGTCAGTGGTACCGTATGCACCTTCTCCAGCATACGTAGGCCCAATAGGTAGGACCCATGGAAGGTTTCCCCTATATACTACTATGACTCCGTATACCCCTCCCCCAGTATTTTTGACCCGAAGGACCTAGTCCAGATCGACAAGGTCCATAGAGGTCTTCGCTGCCATATACAATTCTCAATAACTCAATAAAAAAGCCTGGACTTGAATTGGGTCTCAATCAGTGGAAGAAGTCAAGTCTAGCGCTCCGGCCCAGTCGAGTCTAGAATCAGTGTGAAAACCATTTTAAAACCTCTTTTACTTCAAGAAGATCCATAAAACAGCTCAAATCTATCTATAGCCTTTTATTATGGAAAGTAGGCCCTCGGGGCCATGCAAAGTTAGAAAATGGTTGATAATTAGACCCGCAATCATAAAAGTAGTAAAATAGATTCAAAAACCCCCTTTCTTAATAAAGATGATATGAACACACGTAATCAATATCCCAATGGCTCCCAATCAATCAATCGTCCCTGCACATGCTCAATCCGCTCTATAGCACAGATAACCACTTCCAGAATCATAAATCAAAGCTCAAGACTCATGCACATTCCCAATATCCCACCATATATGGTCTAGAGGAATAAACGAAGGCCACGCGAGGCCACAAGGGGTAACACTACATAATAAGATCAAATACTAAAACAAATGTATTAAATAGGATAGACAGGAAGAAAGTGGACAAGGTCTGGGGTGCCAACCTAGTAAACCTAACCCAAAGAT
The DNA here is from genome assembly GCA_003996215.1 of Jaltomata sinuosa. Taxonomy (NCBI): domain Eukaryota; kingdom Viridiplantae; phylum Streptophyta; class Magnoliopsida; order Solanales; family Solanaceae; genus Jaltomata; species Jaltomata sinuosa. The sequence goes on along the minus strand of QJPP01000232.1, from coordinate 209,909 downwards.
GCTAAATAGTAAAATTATAGCCTATATACACAATGTCTAAGGTAGGGAAACTGTAACCTACTTGGTGTCCAATGAAAAAGCGGTTGGGAAAACAAAGCCCGAGCCCGAACTTCTCCGAGAATCTTCGAACAACTACACACTATCAAGAACGTAATCTACGTGTTAAAACAATGCTTACAATACCCATATTTCTAAAAGTTTATCTGGGTCAAAATCCCAGTCAAAAGAATGCCCCACGACCCGAAACCAGAAATGGAAAATGCTATAATGTCCCTGACATTACCAGGCGCGCATGCCAAAAATTTAGCGGAAATAGACCATCGGAAGGGCTTAAAATAGCCCACAATTCAATAATCAAAAGAGGGAATTTTATGTAAAGAATTTACAAAATTTAAAGAGAAAATTTACCAATTAGAAGTCGGGAAATGATCACGGACCGGAATTTAATAACCACAAGGCTTTGGAATTGATAAGAACTTAAATTGAAGCTTTTGAGCTCAATAAAAATAGTGGAATCATTTCTGGGAGAGTTTGGAATTAAATTGGAGAAGGCCGCATATAAAAAGGCTACCAACCGATGCATAGGTTCACGCGGCCTATGGGCACATCGCCGGGCACAGGATCATGCCAAGGATAGGCAAAGGCCAGGCCAGCGGCATGCCAGCACACACGCAGGCAAGCCACTGCGTGCGCGGGCATGTGCACGTTGTCTGCTTGCTTCCTAGGTGATGGCAAGGAGAGGGAGGGCTGGCTGGCTGGTCTATGCACATGCAGCCATGCCCATGCATGGGCGATGGCCTAGCTGGTTCCATGACAGCAACCAACAACCATCAGTCAAGGGCAAGCTTAAAACCCTCGGATGGACCCTCGGGAAAGCATCTGGGGTCCCAAGAATGCAAATGAACTACGCTACTCAACTAAAGATGGTATTTCAAACTTAATAAAATTGACAAAAATCTCATCGGAGGTCAATTTAATGAAAAGTGGGCCCCTCACCCAAAACCAACCTTAGGCCAACTTTTCCAAAATGGAACTCTATGGCCCACTGAAAGCCTCGGGACCCAAACCAAGGGTCCTTCTAGCCCAAAATCGACCCTCCAAAGCTAACAACACTGATAAAATTTCCTTCCGAGGTCGTCTTCTCTGAATATAAACCAAAGTCAGACTTTCAAGTTCAACTGGATAGAAAACACAGAAAGAAGGATAAATCAAAACTTAAAGCTCCCAGACCCCAGCCAAGGGTCCAACCAGACCAAAATCCATGCTTTAGAGTTAACTGAACTGTTAGAACTCAATTCCGCGCATGTTTACCAAGAATGTTGATTGAATTCAATGTTTTTCTATATTAAAGCTCTAAAATAGGGAAATGGTCATAATGACGTAACAAACAGCGTGAGAATTGAACCATCAGTCCAGTCAAGTCATAAATAACATGGGGCCGCTACAGGAAATCTCTAACAGTACAAAGAAAGCAAAAATGCAGGAATAATCGTAAGGGTCATTACATCATCCACTACTAAAAAGGACTTTCATCTGTGAAAGTTAAGAAAAGAGAGTACCTTCAGGCTCAAAAAACTGCGGATACTAAGCGTTCTTCTCACTCTCAATCTTCTAGGTAGCCTCCTTGACCGGATGATGCCTCTACTGAACCTTAACTACCAGAATCTCTCTAGACCTTAATATCCTGACATCTCTTGCTAAAATTCTACCGGCTCCTCAACAAAGGTTAAACTTTCATCTAACTGCACTGTATCCCACTGCAACACATGTGACTCATCTGGAATATAACGCCTCAACATCGATACATCAAAGACTGGTGCATTGCTGAAAACATCGGAGGCTAGTCTAACAGATAAGCAACACTATCAACCCTCTAAAGAACCTTGAATGGCCCAATATACCTGGGGCTAAGCTTGCCCGACCTACCGAATCTCATCACACCCTTCATGGGCGACACTCGAAGGAATACTAGATCACCGAAACTAAACTCTAAGGCACAAAGTCTATGATCTACGCAGCTCTTCTGCCTAGTCTACCTACTCGAAGTCTATCCTGAATCACCCAAACTCTGTCTAAGGAATCACAAAGCAAATATGTACTATGTGGACTCGACTCCAAACCATCGAACCAACCCTTTGGAGATCTGTAATGCCTATCATATAATTCCTCAAAAGATTCCATGCCAATGCTCAAGTGAAAACTATTATTATATGCAAACTATGTTAACAACACATACTGATCCCATGAGCCTTCAATGTCAAGAATGCAGGTATGTAACATATCCTCTAGGACTTGAATGGTCCTCTCAGACTGACCATCTATCTGAGGGTAAAATACAGTGCTAAGCTGAACCTCTATACCAATTTCTCACTGAATGGTCCTCCAAAACTGAGATGTACATTGAGTGCCGCAGTCTGAAATGATAGAAGCTAGGACCCCATGAAAATTAACCACCTCATAGAGATAAATTTGAGCCAACCTCTCTGCACTATAGGAAGAATGAACCGGCAAGAAGTGTGCAGACTTAGTCAGCCTATCAACAATCACCAGAATAGAGTCAAACCCTCAAGAAGTATGTGGCAACCGTGCTATGAAATACATAGTAATCCCTTCCCACTTCCACTCAGGAATGGAAGTCTCTGCATCAATCCACCATGCCTTATGTGCTCGAACTTAACCTGTTGATAGTTCAAGCACCGATTTAAAAACTCTGCTATGTCCCGCTTCATACCACTCCACTAGTCAAGCTGCCTTAAATCTCTATACATCTTAATTGTGCCCGTATGGATGGAATATCTAGAATAATATGCCTCACAGAGGATCAACTAAGTCAAATAACTAACTCTCAGAATGTAAAGGCGACTATCAAATCTTAGAACCCCATCAGAATCTAAAGTATCCCTGTTGGCATCACCCCGAACAACCTGATCACAAATATGACGTAATCACTAATCCTCAAAATGACGCTGTAAAATCTGATCAACTAAAGTAGAACGGACCTCAATACTAGCAGGAACTCTGGTAGGATTCAATAAGTCAAGTATAACCAAATGGTTAGCCAAGGACTTGATGTCCAAGGCCAACGGTCGCTCCAAAACTAAAAGACAAGCTAGACTGCCCATGCTGACTATCTTTTGGCTCAAGGCATCTGCTACCATATTTTCCTTGTCTTGATGGTACAAAATAATAAAGTCATAGTTCTTCAGTAACTTAATCCTTCTCTGCTGCCTAGAGTTAAGCTCTCGCTAACTCCTGATGCACTGAAGACTACGGTGATCAGTGAAGATCTCATAGTGAACCCCATATAAGTAATTCCTCCAAATTGTGAGCCAGAAGACTACTGTTTCAAACTCCAAGTCATGACTGGGGTAGTTGCACTCGTGAAACTTTAGTTGCCTCGATGCATAAGCTATCACATGACCCTGCCACATCAACACACAACCTAGACCAAACACTGAAGTATCACAATAAACTAAGAAGCCCTGACCCTCAACGGGCAATGTCAACAGCTGAAGTCAATAAGTCCTTAAGCCTCTGAAAACTATCCTTGCACTAATACGACCACTAGAATAGAATATCCTTCCTAGTCAGCCTAGTCAAAGGTGTTTCTATGGAGGAAACCCTCTCAACGAACCATTTGTAATACCATTCTAACCTAATAATATTGCGAATCTAAGTAAGAGTAGTAGGCCTAGGCCAATCATGAATGAATGAAATCTTCCCTGGGTCTACTCTAATCCCATCCTTAGACATGACGTGTCCTAAGAATGCTACTGACTCAAACCAAAACTTACACTTTGAGAACATGGCATAAAGCCATTGATCTCTTAAAGTCTTGAGTATAATTCTCAAGTGTTGCTCATCATCCTCCTCACTTTGCGAGTATATCAATATGTCATCAATGAGTACTATCACTAATGAATCCAAGTATGGTTTGATCACCTGGTGTATCAAGTCCATGAAAGCTGCGGGGGCATTAGTGAACCTAAAATACATCACCAGGAACTTATAATGGCCATAAGGAGTCTAGAATGCTGTCTTAGGAATTTCCTCCCCCCTAATCCTCAACTGGTGGTAGCCTGACCTTAGATCTATCTTAAAAAACACAGCTGAACCCTAGAGCTAATCAAACAAGTCATCTATACGCGACATTGAATACCTATTCTTTATAATCACCTTATTCAGCTGCCGATAATTAATACACATCCGCATTGACCCATATTTCTTCTTCACAAACATAACTAGAGCACCCCAAGGCGACACACTCAGCCTAATAAAACCCTTAGCTAACAAGTCCTGAAGCTGATCCTTAAGCTCCCTCAACTCAGCTGAAGCCATACGATACATAGTAATATAAATAGTCCTGGTACCTGGCTACGAACTCAATAGCAAAGTCAATATCACACTCAGGTGGAAATATTGGCAGGTCTATCAGAAACATATCAAGGAAGTCACTAACCTTGGGAACCGACTCAGGAGAAGAAGTGTCAGCACTAGCATCTTAGACATATGCTAGATAACTCAAACACCCATGTGAAATCAACTTCCTAGCTTAAAGGCAAGAAATGATCCCAGATAGTACGCGGTTAATAGAACCCTGCCACACAACCGGGGATAGGCCAGGCACGGCTATGGTAACGACGTTGGAATAACAATCCAAAATTGCTCAGTGAGGGGATAACTAGTATATGCCCAGAATCACATTAAAATCTAACATAACTAGAATCATCAAGTCGGTCCAAGTCTCAAGACCTCCAACAGGTATCAAACAGGATCACAATAAACTAAGAAGCCCTGACCCTCAACGGGCAATGTCAACAGCTGAAGTCAATAAGGCCTTAAGCCTCTGAAAACTATCCTCGCACTAATACGACCAATAGAATAGAATATCCTTCCTAGTCAGTCTAGTCAAAGGTGTTTCTATGGAGGAAACCCTCCCAACGAACCTCTTGTAATACCCTTCTAACCTAACAATATTGTGAATCTCAGTAAGAGTAGTAGGCTTCGGCCAATCATGAATGACTGAAATCTTCCCTAGGTCTACTCTAATCCCATCCTTAGACACGATGGGTCCTAAGAATGCTACTGACTCAAACCAAAACTTACAATTTGAGAATTTGGCATAAAGCCATTGATCTTTTAAAGTCTGGAGTATAATTCTCAAGTGCTGCTCATCATCCTCCTCACTCTACGAGTATATCAATATGTCATCAATGAGGACTATCACTAATGAATCCAAGTATGGTTTGATCACCTGGTGTATCAAGTCCATGAAAGTTGCGGGGGCATTAGTCAACCTAAAATACATCACCAAGAACTTATAATGGCCATAAGGCGTCTAGAATACTGTCTTAGGAATGTCCTCCTCCCTAATCCTCAACTGGTGGTATCCTGACCTTAGATCTATCTTAGAAAACACAACTGAACCCTAGAGCTAATCAAACAAGTCATCTATATGCGACATCGAATACCTATTCTTCATAATCACCTTATTCAGCTGTCGATAATTAATACACATCCGCATCGACCCATCTTTCTTCTAAACAAACAGACCTAGAGCACCCCAAGGCGACACACTCAGCCTAATAAAACCCTTAGATAACAAGTCCTGGAGCTGATCCTTAAGCTCCCTCAACTCAACTGGAGACATACGATACATAGTAATAAAAATAGTCCTGGTACCTGGCTATAACTCAATAGCAAAGTCAATATCACACTCAGGTGGAAATCCTGGCAGGTCTATCAAAAACATATCAAGGAAGTCACTAACCTTGGGAACCGACTCAGGAGAAGAAGTGTTAGCACTAGCATCTTAGACATATGCTAGATAACCCAAACACCTACGTGAAATCAACTTCCTAGCTTGAAGGCAAAAAATGATCCCAGATAGTGCGTGGTTAATAGAACCTTGCCATACAAACGGGGATACGCCAGGAACGGTTATGGTAAAGACCTTGGAATAACAATCCAAATTTGCTCAATGAGGGGATAACTAGTCTATGCCCAGAATCACATCAAAATTTAACATATCTAGAATCATCAAGTCGGCCCAAGTCTCAAGACCTCCAACAGGTATCAAACAGGATCTAACAATATGATCCACTACTAAAGAATCGCCTACTGGTAGCAACAGATACAGGAAAAGATAATGGCTCACTAGCCAACCCCAAACAAGGCACAAAGCAGGAATATACAAACGAGCATGTAGAACCAGGATCAAACGATGCTAAAGCTAACTGGCAACATACAGAAATCGTACATGTGATAACCGCATTTGAGCCCTCTACCTTCTATCTAACTAGGACCTATAGAACTATTTCCAACCACCACCCGACTGACCTCCATCCCTACCCCCTGTCCTGCCACGTTATGCACCACCTTTACCCTGAACACCACCTTCTCAAACTTATGGCTGCACTTCTCTGAGAGGCTGAGAAACTGGCTAAACTTGACCCTGTCGGGGGCACTCTCTGGCATAGTGACCCATGATGCCACACTCATAGCACAACCCTAATGGCCCACCTTGTTGGGATGAACTAGTTGAACCGGTATGGCTACCATGGCCTGATGCGTCAGAAGTTGTACCCCTCGAAGGCTGATTGTTGTAACCATGATGACCACTATGACCCTGATCAAACTAAGGCCCATCAGAAGCCTGAAGTTATGCCTGAATTGGCTAGCTAGACTGACCTTGATGCTGTTATGGCAGATACCCTTGGCCCTACTATCCTGCACCTCTATAACTAAAATAGAGACCAATGAAATGGCCCTGATGGTGTGGCCTCTTATCTCTAGCCCTGGGATCATGATGATGCAAGTCCTCCATAGTACGGACATAGTCTTCTATAGCTTGGAATGGTTGCCCACTAGTAAATAGTATCTCAGCAGTCTGTTGAAGCTTGCTCCTAAACCCCCAAATAAATCGACGAACCCTATCTAGCTCAGTAGGAATGATAATAGCCACCAAATAGAGCCAACTAGTGAAAATGGGTCTCATACTCGGATATGGACATAGATCCCTGCATCAGTCTGGTAAACTGCTCCCTATGACACTCGAGGTCAATCTAAGAGAGAACTTGGCCATAAAGGCCTCATAAATCTCTCTCCAAGTTAACTAAGGTAACTAACATAGTCTGCAAGCTACTTGGCGCTCCACCATAGCTTAGCTGGGCCCTCCAGCTTAAAAGTAGTGTACTCGACCCCGTGAGTATTCAACAACCCTAGATGATGAAGCATCTCATCGCAGGTAAATATGAAATCATAAGCATCCTGTCTGGGAGCACCAGAGAACCCTCGGCGGAGACAATCTTAGGAATTAGCCCAAAGTCTTCTGCTGACTCTGTCTTGCCTAGGAGAGGAGCAAGAGGCTGAGCAATTGTAGGTACCAGAAGAACCTCAGCATGGGGAGCCGCAGTAGAAGGCTACGCTTCTAAACTCTGAGCACCTAGGGCTACCCCTTGAGTGTATGTTTGTGCCACATCTTAAGGCTGGCCCTCAATAATACCTAATAGCTATAGAAGCAAACCACAAATATCTAATGAAGAAGCTGGGGCTTGTGCAGATTCAAATGCTAGTGCTGGCTCTGGTGGAACCTAGGTTGTACCCTGGTCCACGATTTGTTGCTCTGGGACTAACTTAGTCTCAAACTCAACCCTAAAATCTCTAGATGGTGCTGCTGCTTGGGCACGTCCTCAGGCTCTACCTCTATGACCACCCCGACCCCTAGCTAGAGTCGGCTGTGCTGGTGTCGAATGCTCACCCTCACCCTCTACCAACGATCTCGTACAAGCTATCTGCAGAAGAGTTAATTAGAACAAATGAGATTCTAGGAACTATCTAAGATGAGACGCACGATATAGAAGCAAGAAAAGATCTATTTTCCTAAAATGCCACTGTATCCTCCCAAAGATTGATTACAGACATCTCTGCTCTGATCCGCAGGACTCTAGTAGACATTGGCTCCTATACTGATGACACCGGTGAACCTAGGCTCTAATATCAAGCTGTCAAAACCCAATTTCTCAGGTCATGATGGCACCTGCAACTCCCCTGTAGGCAAACTAATCCCTATAGCCTAGAATGGTTAGTAATGGATTACAAGCTAAATAAGCATGCGAAAGAATCAATATAAGCAGAAGGAAAATAAGAAGTGGAGAAATAGGACAACCATGATGTATATATAGAGACAGAAAACTAAACCATCCCACAACTTGGTATCACAGTATAAGAGCCCCTACTAAATATACAGAGTACAAGAGGGTACAAAATGGAATATACAAGTATCTCTAAATAACAAATATAGTACATGGTACAAAAGAAGAGATAAAAAACAAGCCTCAGTCGCCTGGAGCTCACCCAAAGTCTCAGAATTCAGGAGGCATGGAACGAGTATGCGCACGATCAACAACAAAAGCTCACACTCAGATCTGCACTAGAAGATGCAGAAGTGTAGTATGAGCACCAATTGTAGAGCAATGGGTACCCAGTAGCATCATAGGCCGACTGAGCATATATAAGATATAAAAGCAGTATAAAGCAAATAAGAAGAAAGTAATCACATAAGCAAATAAATGAAAGCACACACAAGGTAGAAATCAGATGGAAAATAAGAAGAAAAACAAGATTACTACGCTAACCACAGAAGATATATTACAGAAACACAGGTGAAAAGTAATACAGAACGCACATGAATCCTTGCAACAACAATATATACGAAGATTTTAAGAAATATGGCAATATATCGGTAATGTAATAACCCAGAACTTCCAAGCCCAGAATTAGCTTAGAAAACCAGGAGAAATAAAAAAATTCAACTCTCAGGAACCACGAGTCACTTTCACGTGTCATAGAATAGTCCATGAGTTATGGATTGGACTCATGGAAATCAGAACAGAGTACTGCTCCACTGAAATCCCTCTCACAACTCAATTCTATGAACCGTAGACATTTCCACGAACCGTAGAACTTGTCCGTCAAATCCTTGTAACAAACGGTTTTCAGGAACCACGATTGGGTTCCATGACCCATGGTAGTTTCCACGAGTCGCGAACCCAAGTCATGGAACTAGTTCTAATATCCTATGCTTATGTCCTCAGGAACCACGAGTGGGTTCCATGACCCGTGGGAGCTTCCACGAGTCGTGAACCCAAGTCATGGAACCAAAGTTCAGAGGACCCAGAATTTCTTACAGGAACCATGAGTGGGTTCCATGACCCATGGAAGTTTCCATGAGTCGTGAACGCAACTCGTAGGGTTCATTCTAGTAGCTAGTTTTCAGGACCAGGAAACAACGATAGGGTTTCACGACCCGTGGAACTTTCCACGAGTTTTAGAGCCCAGTCGTGATCCCTGGGTTGTGATTTTTAGCAACTTTTCTAAATTAAATTCCAGGGGCATTCCAGATATTTCCTACCTAATTCAATGCCTACACTACGTCATTTTATGTTGTCTAAGCCTGATTAAGTAGCCTAAAACTAACTAAACCCTCATTCTTCTAAAAATCATCAGACTTAGACAAAAAGGAATCAACAGAGGTGTAGTTTCTCTCAAGAACCAGCAGAGACCTTCACCAAAGTTCAGCCCCAAAAATCAAAGGATTTCTCCATGGATTTCTTCACCAGGTATGTGGGATTTCACTAGTGGGTTCCTTTCACTCATTAGGTCCCTAGAATCCAACTAGTCTTCAGTTTCCTCCATGAATTATCAAACCTAGGGTTCCTAAAACCTAGAGATTTATCATAATTCAGTTTCCACAATTTCTATGGTATTGACTACATGTTCTTGGAGAATTAGTGTAGTTCCATGTATAAGGTTCAGAAAACCTAGTTGTGTACTTCTAGTATTTCATGAATTAAGTTCACTAGACATGCTAATTATATGTTCATGCACCAGTATTCGAATGCCATATCTCCCAGTATATTTATGTTGCATTCTCAGTTGATTTTCAGTATTTTGAGCTATCCATCATTTCATTATATTGTTGTTCACATTCAGTTGGGAGTAGACTTAGTACCGAGAGGATGAAGGCATAGCTGTCAGTTTAGGCTAAGACCTTTAGTAACAGTTCTCAAGTCCCAGCACTACGACGCCACCATAGGCTTAAGGAGTCAGTTGTCAGACGAGGCTACATCTCCTTGTCCCTTGTGGACATCAGTAGTGACTCCACGTCTGACTTGTTTGTACCCTTGGCAAGGTATGAACACCCTCCCATCCAGGGTTATAGGTTGGCCCCATAATTGGCTCAACTTGGGGTATGTCGGTTAGTAGTGTCTTCCACAGTCAGACTCTTATTTGCAGTGACCTTGTATCCAGTACATATATTATCAGTATTCAGCTCAGCATATTATCTCATGATTTATACTTGGTCATTGCATTCAGTTCATCTTTCAGCTTATTGGCAGTATGTTATTTCATGATCTGTTTTATGTTTCCCAACTTTGTATATGTGTATATCTTGCGTGCTCAGTACATTCCAAGTACTAACGCATACACTTGTGCTAAACCATTTTAGGATGTAGGTTCAGGCACTCAGCATACAAACCGTGCTTAGTTCGGTTCCCCAGTTAATACTCAGCAATTCAGTGGTGAGTCCTCATTAGTTTGAGGATGATAGACATGCTTCATTTTATTATTTACTTTAAGTTTCAGATTTGTTAGTGTTAGCTGGGGGCATGTCCCAGAAACTCCTATTCAGTTAGATGGATTTTAGTTATAGACTAGACTCAGCAATTATTAGTGTTGTTTTAGTCAGCACTAGACTATATTTCTATATTACGGCCTTTTTAGATTTATTGGGCTCACATCTTTCTTTAAGATATTAAACTGCTATAGTTTTCTGCATAGTACATATTGTTAAACTGACTTTGCATAGATATGTCATGACATGGGTTAGCTTGAGGTTATTTGTGACATAAAGCACCGTGTTGCATCCAGGGGGTAGCTTCGGGGCGTGAAAAACTTAGTATCAGAGCATCAGGTTCAAGTGTCCTAGGATGTTTGAAAGCAGCATCAAGTAGAGTCTTCTTCATGGGTGTGAAGCGCGCCACACTTATGGGGGAAAAACTATGAGGCATCATTGGGAATAACTTCCCTTTTTTCTTTTCCAGTTCGTTCTATACAGTCTAAACTCTATTTAAATTCTTCTTTATTCTAACTCATGCTCTTCGCATTTCAGAAAAATGCCTCCTAGAAAAGCAAATGCTAGGAATGAGCCAGCACCAGTAGCTCTAGCAGACCCATTGAATGAGCAGGTTACGCATGCCGAATTCAGGGTTGCTTTTCAAGTACTTGCTCAGGACATAACCGCCCAAGTCAACCAGCAGTCTGTGGCTCTTGCACCGCCTCAAGTCAATACTGTTATAGCCAAAATTTGGGACTTCACTCGGATGAACCCTCCAGAATTTCATGGATCCAAGTCATAGGAAGATCCCCAAGAGTTTCTAGAAGATATTCAGAAGGTGACAGATGTTATGAGTGTCACCCCAGTAGAGAGTGCAGACTTAGCTGCCTATCAGGTGAAAAGGGTAGTTTATACTTGGTACCAGCAGTGGAAGGAATCTCATTGTGCCAATGCAGGGTCAGTGACATGGGATCTTTTCAAGACTGCATTTCTAGATCGGTTCTTCCCACTAGAGCTCAGGGAAGCCAAGGTTCAAGAGTTCATCAATCTGAGGCAGGATGACATGAGCGTAAAGGACTATGCTCTAAATTTCACTCAGTTGTCTAAGTATGCCCCGGCAATAATAACTCACCCTAGAGCTTGTATGAGCAAGTTCGTGTCTGGTGTGTCTGATGATGTGGTCAAGGAATGCAAGACTATAATGCTCGTGAAGGAAATAGACTTCTCCAGGTTGGTTACTTATGCTCAACAGATGGAGGAGGAAAAGATCAAGGAAAGGGGAGGTGATGCTAAGAGGGATAGGACAAGTGAGTATGGCCACTCTCAGCAGAGGTCAGAGGGTGGCAACTGCTCTTATTATCGCTAGAAAAATTCAACTCTAGCTCCATCTTCTGCTAGTGCCCCAGTGCCCAAGTTCAAGAAGGATAGACGGGATAGAGCGTCTGGCTGTAAGTCTCATGGTACAGTTACTAGTGGGCGCACTAACCCAATATGTAAAAGTCTGGTAGGAACCACCAAGGTGAGTGCCTAGCAGGTAGTGGAAATTGCTTTGGGTGTGGCAAGCCAGGCCATATGATGAGGGATTGTCCAACAGTTTCTCAAAAGGGTAAAGATGTCCGCCCACAGACTCAGATTGGTTTTACAGCAGCCCCAGTAGGTTGCCCCACTCAGTAGGGTACCTCATCTAGTATAAGTGATGGTCAGTGCCAGAATAGGTTGTATGCTCTTCAGGCTCGACAGGATCAGGAGGACTCTCCTAATGTGGTCATGGGTACGTTACGAGTCTTTAATACTGATGTTTATGCATTGTTAGACCCAGGGGCTACACTTTTCTTTATAACTCCATATATAGTAGTAAATGTTAATGTCAGTCCAGAAACCCTCCTAGAACCCTTCTCAGTCACTACTCTAGTTGGTGACCTAATCATAGCTAGACGGGTATACAGAAATTGCCCAGTCACAGTTTCCCAGAAAGTCACCTCAGCAGATCTTGTAGAGTTAGAAATGGTAGACTTTGATATCATTCTAGGCATGGATTGGTTACATTCATGTTATGCCTCAGTGATTGTAGAACTAGGATCGTTCGATTTCAGTTTCCTAACGATCCTGTCCTGGAGTGGAAGGGTAGTAACTCAGTGTCTATAGATCATTTCATCTCCTACTTTAAGGCCAGAAAAATGATCTCCAAAGGGTATATCTATCACATTTTGTGTTTAGGATTCAACCTCCAAGACCCTAACTCTATAGTTACTCCCAGTGGTGAACGAGTTTCCAAAAGTGTTCCAGAAGATCTTCCCGGAGTTCCTCCCAAAAGTGAAATCGACTTCGAAATTGATCTCATTCCAGATACCCAGCCTATTTTGATTCCTCCCTATAGAATGGCTCCAGCTGAGCTTAAGAAATTTAAAGATAAGCTGAAGGACCTGCTAGATAAGAGCTTTATTAGAGCCAGCATCTCTCCATAGGGTGCTCCAGTGTTGTTTGTGCATAAAAAGGATGGTTTCCTCAGAATGTGCATTGACTACCGTCAGTTGAACAAGGTCATAATCAAGAATAAATATCCCATCCCCAGGATTGATGACTTGTTTAACCAGCTTTAAGGCACTAGTTATTTCTCCAAGATAGACCTCAGATCTGACTATCATCAGCTCAGAGTCAGATATAGTGACATACCGAAGACAGCCTTCAGGACTTGGTATGGTCACTATGAATTTGTTGTTATGTATTTTGGACTAATCAATGCTCCTAGAGCTTTCATGGACTTAATGAACAGGGTGTTCAGACAGTATTTGGACTTGTTCATCATTGTCATTATTGATGATATCCTTGTTTATTCTCGAAACGAGGAGGAGCATGCGACTCATTTGAGGGTTGTGCTCCAGACTCTCAAGGATCGCCAGCTATTTCCTAAATTTAGCAAGTGTGAATTCTGGTTATAGTTTGTCACTTTCCTTGGTAATGTGGTATCCAGAGAAGGGATACGTGTTGATTACACGAAAATTGAGGCAGTAAAGGACTGGCCCAGACCCACCTCTCTGACAGACATTAGAATTTTCTTGGGTTTGACTGGTTATTACAGGAGGTTCGTAGAAGGATTTTCATCCATAGCTGCCCCATTGACCAAGTTAACTCAGAAAAAGGTCAAGTTTCAGTGGTCAGAGGAGTGTGAGAAGAGTTTCTTAGAACTGAAAGCCAGGTTGACTACATCTCATGTTTTGACTCTACTAGATGGTTCAGACAGTTACGTGGTTTACTGTGATGCATCCAGAGTTGGCTTGGGTTGTGTTTTGATGCAGCAAGGTAAGTTCATAGCTTATTCTTTGAGGCAGCTTAAGGCCCATGAGAAGAACTACCCGACTCATGACCTCGAGTTTGCAGTGGTTGTGTTTGCCGTAAAAATTTGGAGGCACTATTTGTATGGTGTTCATGTTGATGTGTTCACATATCACAAGAGCCTTCAGTATGTGTTCACCCAGAAAGAGTTGAATCTTCGTCAAAAGATATGGCTTGAGTTCCTCAAGGATTATGATATGAATATGCTCTACCATCCGAGTAAGTCCAATGTAGTGGCGGATGCTCTCAGTAGACTGTATATGGGTCTTGTATCTCATGTTAAGGAAGATAAGAGAGAACTAGTCAGAGATGTTCATCGGCTTGCTCGCCTAGGTGTTTGCCTTATGGGCATGACAGATGGTGGTGTGATAGTTCAAAATGGGTCGGAATCTTCTTTGGTAGCTGAAGTTAAGGAGAAGCAGGATAGTGATCCCATACTACTTCAACTGAAGGGTGCAGTTCATCAGCAAAGAGTAGAGGTTTTCTCCCGGAAGGATGGTGTACTCCATTATCAGGGGCACTTATGTGTTCCGAAGGTGGTTGAGTTGAGGTAGAAGATCCTCTCTGAAGCCCATAATTCCATATATTCCATTCATCCAGGTGCTACTAAGATGTACCGTGATCTATGGGAAGTCTATTGGTTGAACGACATGAAGAGAGACATCACAGATTTTGTGGCTAAATGCCCCAACTGTCAGCAGGTAAAGGTAAAACATCAGAAACCAGGAGGTGTGACTCAGGAGATTAGCATTCCTACCTGGAAGTGGGAAGTGGTCAACATGGATTTCATTACGGGCTTACCCCATACTCGCAGGCATCATGATTCCATTTGGGTGATAGTGGACAGAGTCACTAAGTCATCCAACATCTTGGCAGTCAAGACTACAGGTTCAGCGGAGGATTATGCCAGGCTCTACATCAATGAGATAGTCAGATTGCATGGGGTTCCCTTGTCAATCATTTTAGATAGAGGTCCTCAGTTTACATCTCATTTCTGGAGATCCTTCCAGAAAAGTCTTGGTACTCAGGTGAACCTCTTTACCACTTTTCATCCACAGACGGATGGTCAGGATGAGCGTACCATTCAGACCTTGGAGGATATGTTGAGAGCTTGTGTGATCGATTTCAATGGTAGTTGGGATGATCACCTACCTCTCATAGAATTTGCCTACAATAATAGCTTCCATTCTAGCATTCAGATGGCCCCATATGAGGCCCTCTATTGGCGTAGATGTAGGTCACCTGTTGGTTTGTTCAAAGTAGGTGAAGCAGCTTTGATTGGGCCAGATTCAGTACGTAAGGCTATTGAGAAAGTTTAACTCATCAGAGAGAGGCTAAAAATAGCTCAGAGTCATCAAAAGTCCTATGCAGACGTGAGGAGAAGAGACTTAGAGTTTGAGATTGCTGATTGGGTTTTTGCTTAAGGTGTCACCCATGAAAGGGGTGATGAGATTCGGCAAGAAAGGGAAGCTCAGTCCCAAGTATGTAGGTCCTCACAGAATCCTGAAAAGGGTTGGTAATGTGGCTTATGAGTTAGAGTTGCCATCAGACCTAGCATCAGTTCATCCAGTCTTCCATATTTCTCTTTTGAAGAAGTGTGTGGGTGATCCTACTTCAATAGTACCCTTAGAGAGTGTGGCTGTGATGGATGGCCTCACCTACGAGGTGGTTTTAGTTGAAATTCTTGACCGTCAGGTTCTTAGGTTGAGGAATAAGGAAGTCGCAACAGTTAAAGTTTTGTGGAGGAATCAGTCCGTAGAGGGAGCTACTTGGGAAGCAGAAGCAGCCATGATGTCCAAGTACCCCCACCTCTTTCTCTCCGATTCAGTTTCAGCTTGAGGTAATTAGTTCCTCTCCAATATCTCAGTTTACCCTTGTGTAATTCATTCTTGGTACCATTGTTCCATCAGTTATCCTTGCATTTCAGAATACTTGCATGTTTTTGGAACTCAGTTCAGTAGATATAAGTTTCCAGTACTCAGTTGGTAGGGATTCATCTCTTTCCCTCCAACTCAGCTTGTTTAGTCTTCATTCGAGGATGAATGATCCCAAGGGGGAGATATTGTAACACTCCAGAACTTCCAAGCCCAGACTTAGCTCAAAAAACCAGGAGAAATAAAAAAATTCAACTGTCAGGAACCACGAGTCACTTCCACGAGTCGTGGAACTCATAACAGAGGAATGCTCCTCTGAAGTCCCTCTCACGACTCAAATCTACGAACCGTAGACATTTCCATGGACTGTAGAACTTGTCCATGGAATCCTTGTAACAGTCGGCCTTCCGGAACCACGATTGATTTCTATGACTCGTGGTAGTATCCACGAGTCGTGAACCCAAGTCGTGGAACCAGTTCCAGTAGCCTATGCTTATATCCTTACGAACCACGAGTGGGTTCCATGACCCATGGGAGCTTCCACGAGTCGTGAACCCAAGTCGTGGAACCAAAGTTCAGAGGACCAGGAATTTCTTACAGGAACCACGAGTGGGTTCCACGACCCGTGGAACTTTCCACGAGTCGTAGAACCCAGTTGTGATCCCTTGGTCGCGATTTTCAGCAGCTTTTCTAAATTAAATTCCAGGGATATTCTAGACATTTCCTACCTAATTTAATGCCTACACTACGTTGTTTTATGTCGTCTAAGCCTGATTATGTAGCCTAAAACTAACTAAACCCTCATTCTCCTAAAAATAATCGTACTTAGACAAAAAGGAATCAACAGAGGCATAGTTTCTCTCAAGAACCAGCAGAGGCCTTCACTAAAGTTCAGCCCTAAAAATCCAAGGATTTCTCTGTGGATTTCTTCACCAGGTATGTGCGATTTCACTAGTGGGTTCCTTTCACCCATTAGGTCCCTAGATTCCAACTAGTCTTCAGTTTCCTCCATGAGTTGTCAAACATAGGGTTCCTAGAACCTAGTGATTTATCGTAATTAAGTTTCCACAATTTCTATAGTATTGACTATATGTTCTTGGAGAATTGGTATAGTTCCATGTATAAGGTTCAGAAAACCTAGTTATGTACTTCCAGTATTTCATGAATTAAGTTCACTAGACATGCTAATTATATGTTCATGCACCAGGATTCGAATGCCATATCTCCCAGTATATTTATGTTGCATTCTCAGTTGATTTTCCGTATTTTGAGCTATCCATCATTTCAGTATATTTTTGTTCACATTCAGTTGGGAGTAAACTTAGTACCGAGTAGACGAGAAGATGAAGGCTTAGCTGTTAGTTTACGCTAAGACCTTTAGTAACAGTCCTCAAGTCCCAGAACTACGGTGCCACCGTAGGCTTAAGGAGTCAGCTGTCAGACTAGGTTGCATCTCCTTGTCCCTTGTGGACATCAGTAGTGGATCCACGTCAGACTTATTTGTACCCTTGGCAAGGTATGAACACCCTCACATCTAGGGTTATAGATTGGCCCCATAGTGTCTCCCACAGTCAGACTCTTATTTGCAGTGACCTTGTATCCAGTACATATTTTATCAGTATTGAGCTCAGCATGTTATCTCATGATTTATACTTGGTCATTGCATTCAGTTCAGCTTTCAGCTTATTGGCAGTATATTATTTCATGATCAGCTTTATGTTGCCCAGCTTTGTATATGTGTATATCATGCGTGCTCAATACAGTCAAAGTACTGATGCATACTCTTGTGCTACATCATTTTATGATGTAGGTTCAGGCACTCAGCATCAGACTGCGCTTAGTTCGGTTCCCTAGTTCGTACTCAGCAGTTCAGTGGTTAGTCCTCATTAGTTCGAGGATGATAGACATGCTTCATTTCAGTATTTACTTTCAGTTTCAGATTTGTTAGAGTTAGCTGGGGGCATGTCCCAACAACTCCTATTCAGTTAGATGGCTTTCATACATAGACTAGACTCAGCAGTTGTTATTGTTGTTTCAGTCAACACTAGACTATATTTCTATATTATGGTCTTTTTAAATTTATTGGGCTCCCATCTTGCTTTAAGATATTAAACTGCTTCAGTTTTCTGCACAGTACATATCTTTAAACTGACTTTACATAGATATGACATGACATGAGTTAGCTTGAGGTCACTTGTGACATTAAGCACCATGTTGCGTCAAGGAGGTAGCTTCGTGGCGTGACAGGTAACCTCAAATAAATGGGAAAGAAGGAAGAGCCACTGAATATAGACATGTTAGCAATACAACTCATACGATAAGAATAGTCGAATGATAACCCACCAGTAACTATAAAATGAATGAGTACTATAATAGGATAAAATAATGAATCTACCTACAGTCCAAACGGGCACCCATACACCCGAGAAACCCATTCAAGTGAATACAAAACCTCCAGCATCCCATACTATCGGAGCGTACACTCAAAAAACATCAGACAAGGGTGGAACCAAACACAAAATGCATGATATTGTAGGATATGCTCTGAAGTGTCAGTGGTACCGTATGCACCTCCTCTGGCTCCCGTAGACCCAGTAAGTAGGACCCATGCAAGGCTTCTTCCATATACCTCTATTACTCCGTATACCCCTCATCTTCCACTTTTGGCCCGCAGCCCCTAGTCCAGATCGGCAAGGTCCATGGATGTCTCTGTTACCACAAACAACTCTCAATATCTTAATAAAAGTGCCCGAACTGAAACCGAGTCTAAAATCAGTGGAAAATGTCAAGTCTAGCGCTCCGGCCCAGTCGATTCTAGAATCCATGTGAAAACCATTTAAAAACCTCTTTTACTTCAAAAAGATCCATAAAATATTTTAAATCCATCTATAACCTTTTATTATGGAAAGCAGGCCCTCGGGGCCCTGCAAAGTTAGAAAATCGGTGATAATTAGGCCCACAACCATAATAGAAGTAAAATAGATGCATAAAACCCCTTTTCATGATAAAGATGAATGAACGCATGCAATCAATAGCCCAATGGCTCACAAGTAACCTACCGACCTTGCACATGCTTAATCCACTCTACAACTCAGAAAACCAGTTCCAAAATTGCAATTCGATATTTGGGACTCATGAACATTCTCAATATCTCACCATATATGGTCCAGAGGCATAAACAAAGTCCACAAAGGGCCACAAGGGCTAATCCTACACAATGAGATTAAATACTAAAATGAACATATGAAATAGGACAGACGGGAAGAAAGCGCAAAAGTTCTGGGGTGCCAACCTAATAAACCCAACCCAAAGATGTTAAATAGTACAATTATAGCCTATATACGCAAAGTCTAAGGTAGGAAAACCATAACCTACATGGTGTCCAATGAAAAAGATGTTGGGAAACCAAAGTATGAGCCCAAATTGCTTCGAGAAGCTCTTAATAGCTAACACACTATCAAGAACGTAATCTACGCATTAAAATAAAGCTTACGATACCCATATTGCTAAAAGTTTAGTTGGGTCAAAATCCAGGTCGAAAGAGAGTCTGTGGGCCCCATATCTCAAAACAAGAAATTGAAAATACTATAATGATCCCGACATACCCTGGAGCGCATGCTCAGAAATTTAGTAGAACTAGACCATCGGAAGGGCTCAAAATATCCCACACATCAAGAATCAAAAGAGAGAATTTTATGTGAAGAATTTATAGAATTTAAAGAGAAAACATACCAATTAGAAGTCGGGAAATGATCACGGACTTGAATTTAATCACCACAAAGCTTAGGAATGGATTAGAACTGATGTTGGAGATTTGGAGCTCAATAAAAATGGTGGAATCATTTTCGGGAGAGTTTGGAATTAAATTGGAGAAGAAAGCATTTAAATAGGATACCAGCCGATGCCTAGGCTCACGTGTAGTAAATAAGTCTAGCACTCGACCCTGTCGAGTCCAGTATAAGTGAAAATAGTGAGAAAATATCCTTTAAAACTCCCTTACCCCAAGAATACCCATCAAAATGTTACCAAACCCTTTTTAGATTATTTTTACCAAAAACGGGCCCCATGAGCCATGCAAAGTTTAGTAAATCAGTCCTAGTAGGCCCGAAGCCAAAACCATAGTAAAATCAAGAAGAAACCCCCTTTATCTATATGCATGGCGAATGGAATACACAATCACAACAGTGGCCCCCTGCCCACAACAACCTATCAGCTCTGCACAGGCTCCAATCGCTCTACAGCATAGATAGCCAGCATAATATCACGATAACGATGCCTGAGACTCACGGGCACACCTGAATAACTCACCATCTATGGTCCAGAGTTAAACAAGGCCACACAGGACCGTAAGGGTAATACTACCAACTATTAAGAATACTACACACAACGGAGGAAAGAAATGAAGCGAATCATGGAAAAGCAGTCAAGGTCTTGTGTACCAACCTAGTAACCCAACCCAAGGATGCCAGCTAGTACAATTTTATCCCATATATGCTAAGTCTAGGGAGTTTAGACCGTAACCTACCTATCATCCGATAAAAAGCTGCTGGGACAATAAAATCCAAGCCTGAATCACTCTGAGAAATCCCGAATGATGGTCAAACTATCATAAACATCAATAATATATTAAGACGAGTCTAACAATACCCATAATGCTACAATTGTAGCCGAGCCAAAATCCAGGTCAAAACCGGGCCCACGGAGCCCACAACCCGAAACCAAAAACAAAAACTCCCATTATGATCCCCACGACCATGGGAGCATATGCCTGGGAAAATCAAGGAAATTGGGCTACAAATTCGAGCTAAAACAGCCCCTAGTGCTAGGAACCCAACAATGGAATTTTCGGAAAGAGGAATTGGAAATCGGCAAGAATCACCTACCCAAAAGGAAGAATCACGCCAAGAATGTGGATAAGGCCGGGCCTGCCAAGCATGCACTCCTCCTGGACAGAATCTACAACCAAAATTCGAGCTCCAAGGATTCACAACAATGGAGGTTTAGATAATTGGAGAAGACAACCAGGGAGAAGAGGGAAAACTTACCAAAACACCAACTGAACACGAATTTCTCGAGGGTACGAGAATTCTTCAAGGGTGTACTGGGTTGAGCAGGTTAGAGAGGGTTTAAGTGAGTTGGAGTTGGAGAAAAATGAGAGAGAATGGCTAGAAATATGAAATGAAAATGTTTTATACTGCCAGAGGTCCTTCATCGCGATTGCAAAGAACCCCTCGCGGTCACGAGGACCACGGAAGGCTAGCCACACGGTCATAAAGAATAGAGAAGGAGGGACTTCATCGCGATCGCGACCAGCGATCACGCTATCACAAAGAACACGGTGTAAGCCACTTCATCGCGAACGTAAAGGGTGAGGCTCGCGATCGTGATAGAGTCTTGATGCCGGCACCTACAACAGGAAAAAGTTTGCAACTTTCCAAAATTCGATTGGGCATTCCGGGCACAATCAAAAACCGATATAGAGAAACCAATAATGCTACCAGAGTGGAAATGATATTCCAGACTCAACGGAATTGATGAAACTTCCATAAGAGGTCTTTTCGATGAAATGTTGACACAAGTCAACACTAACAAAAAGGAACCCAAAGGCTCAAAATGAGTACGGCTCTCCCGGAACCTGAACCAACCACCTTCCCAACCCAAACTCATCATTCCAGAGATGATGGAATCATCGGATTTCAAATCCGACACTCTAATCATTGAAAGCCACCCAAAGTTACATTTTCAACTCCAAATGGCCTGAAAACAGAGAAAGCAACACCAAACTCACACCGGAAGTTCTCAGGCCTCAACTGAAGGTCCAACTTGATCAAACTCAACGTTCTGGATCTAACAGAAATTTCAGATTTTAATTTTGAGCACGTTAGCTAAGAATGTTGACTAAAGTCAACGATGTTCTAAGATAAAGCTCTAAAATAGGAAAAAGGGAAAAACAACCAAATGACTGACCAGGGCACCGAACTACTGGTCCCAGCAAACCATAAATGACTTGGGGCCATTACAGGAAAGCTCTAACGGTACAATGAATGCACAAACGCGAAGATGACTAGAAGGGTCATCACTTTACCTAGCCAACGCTTAGATCCGGCTCTACCCAAACTTTTCTGGTTCACCCTAACATTATCCACTAGTCCGACTGTTGCTGAGCAGTTTTTGGATATCAAATGGACCTCCCCAGAAGGTAATTTTAATGTGGCTGATTTTCCCTCTTTTGCAATCAGTTTCGCTACAGCACCCGCTGCTCTAGCTAATTGTCCACCCTTTCCAACTGTGATTTCTATGTTATGTATGGCCGTGCCTAAGGACATATCGGTTGAAGTAGATTCTTCTTTTGATCAATCAAACCCCCTTCGGATTGAGTTAACTTTCTTTGTTAAAAAATAAATTAACTTATTTTATTACAAATAACTTAACTCAAGTTTTCTAATTTTATAATAAGAAAAAGTTAAACTTTTATCATGAAAAACTTGATAGAAAAAGTGAGTTCAAGTTTTCTAAATTAAATGTTTTACCATAAAAAACTTTACACTTTATATTCTTAAATATTTATAATCTCAATTTAAAAATTAAGTTTTTTATGAATAAATAACATTAAGGGCAATATATTTAGTTCTTAATTAAAGAGAATAATTGTTAATTAAAGAAAATGAATAATCATACATTTAAAAAGTGATTATAATGGCATAATGTGCACAAGAGTTACACGTGGCTGGAAAAGGAAAAGAGTAGAGGAAAAGCTAACATCAGCATTCACTATCTTTTGGAACATTTAAAACTTTCCTCAATGCTTATTAAATTTACAATAATACCAAAGGCATTTAGAGTAATAAAACAATAACTAAAGGCTACAAATATTCTTTTAAAAATGGCACAAAAGGGCAAAGCTTAAAGTACCATCTTCAGTGCATTTTGTACAATCATTGTTAGTCCTTCTTAGTCATTTCTAGTAGAATATATATATAATGGAACCCAAGAATGAAAAAGTGATAAAATAATTTAATGACAAAGTGATAAGTTTAAAGAAATGAAATGGTTAATGGAAGCATGCACTTAGTTGTACCCATTTCTCCACCCCACATGGAGTCTTGGTGCCAACAGAATAATATTTTATCTCGTTATGTGTATATTCGGGTATTATATAAATTCGTGGTAAAATACATATAACTTTTTGAATATATCATAATTAATGAAAAACTTATTTTGACTAAAGCCTACCTCATATAATAATAATTTTTTAACATAACTAGACTTACTATTACTGTTAAAATATTAATAATTTATAAAACTCTTATAAAATAAATACATATACACATATATCGTAACTAAAGAATCTTTCGTAAATATTGAAGACATCTTAAGAAGGCAATAATAAAATAATCCTTTATCAAATTTTAATTTAAATCAAATATTTTTGAACGACACACGCAGTGTTAATAAAATTCATAAATTTAGGCTCGTAAGGCTTTGACATAATACGAAGGACAGCCTTAAACGCTTGGGGTGCTACATTGGTGATCATACCTAACCTGCTGATAATTCTGACACATAAGACACATATTCAGCTATGTCCCTCTTCATCCCAGGCCACCAATAAAGTCACCTCAAGTCCCGGTACATTTTGGTTATGCTCGGATGAATCGAATATCGTGAACCATGAGCTTTCAACAACACATTTTGTATCAAGTCATCAACACGAGGAACACAAATTCACCCTCTAAAGCAAAATACCCTACCAGCATCCAATGTGGAATCCCAGGACTCTCCGGGCACCACCTTGTTTTGAAGCTTGTTCAACTGTGCATCTTGAAACTGTTTGGTTTTGATTTCCTCCAGAAATGTGGGTTTAACCTTAATACTGGCTAACACCCCATCCTATTTTGAAATGTCCAACTGCATAAACTTGAATTCTAGAGCTTGAATCTCCTTAGCCAAGGATCATTTGGAAACCCCCAAACAAGCCAATCTGCCCATGCTTATCACTTTCTGGCTCAATGCGTCTGCCACTATATTAGCCTTACCCGGATGATATTAGATGGTCGCATAGTAATCCTTCAACAGTTTCATCCACCTCCTTTGCCTCAGATTCAAATCCTTTCGTGTAAATGCATATTGCGGGCTGCGATGGTCTGTGAACATTTCACACTTGACACCATAAAGGTATTGTCTCTAGATCTTGAGTGCGAAGACCACCGTTGCCAACTCCAAATTGTGGGTTGGGTAATTCTTCTCATGAGGCTTCAACTTCCTTGAAGAATAAGCTATAACATTCCTGTCATGCATCAACACAGCACCCAAACTCGAATGTGAAGCATCACAAAACACAATAAAATCTTTACCTTCAACCGACAATGATAGGATGGGAGCTCTAGTCAAAAGGGTCTTGAGCTTTTGAAAGCTCACTTCATACTTGTCAGACAAAACAAAAGGTACCTCCTTCTGAGTCAACCTTGTCAAGTGAGTATAAATGGAAGCAAAGTTCTTGACAAACGACATTACCAGGAACTCATAGTACCCATATCAATTCCGGAATGGTCTCTTAGGTATATCCTCCGTCCAAATCTTTAGTTGATAATACCCTGACCAAAAGTCAATCTTTGAAAATACGGAGGCACCTTCCAGCTGATCAAAAAGGTCATCTATGTAGGGTAACAAATGCTTATTATGGATGGTGACCTTGTTATGTTTCCTGTAGTCTATACACATTCTCATACTACCATCCTTCTTCTTCACAAATAATACCGGAGCACCCCAAGGTGAAGCACTGGGACAAATAAATCCCTTATCTAAAAGTTCTTGAAGCTGCGTCTTAAGTTCCCTCAACTCTGCTGGAGCCATAAGATAAGGAGGAATGGAGATTGGGTGAGTACCCAGCTCCAAATCAATACATAAGGCAGTACCCCTATTCGTAAGCATGCCATACAAATCCACTGGAAACATCTCTTGAAATTCAGAAACCACCAAAACTGACTCAATCGAAGAGAACTCCATACTAACATCCCTAAAATGAGCTAGGAAGGATAAACAAACTTTTCCCACTAACTTTGTAGCCCGAACAAAGGATATAATCTTCACCAGCTTAGGCCTGTACACACTTTCCCACTCTAGCTTATCCTTACCCAGAATCCCCAGAATCCCTATCTTAGCATTACAGTTTAACAAAGCATGATATGGAGACAACCAAGTCATATCTAAAATAACATCAAAATCCAGCATATTGATGTGCCGGCACTTTACGGCACTTTCGACTCCTTTTAACTAAGAACAATCGTACGTTTTCAAGCAACCATCATCGTTTTTGATGTGTTTATGTTGGATTTTCAGGAAATGGAGACAAACATGGAAACGGAAGGAAAAACGAGCAAAAAGACATTCTGGATAAGAGTGACGGCCTGAGTGACGGTCCGTCACACATGTGACGGTCCGTCACAGTGACCGTCAAGTTGAGCTGCACCACTGCCTAGTGGTGACAGCCAAGGCAATGGTCCGTCAAGCCAGTGACGGTCCGTCAGCCTGGCCATCAAGTTGAGACAGTCGGCGACGCGGAATCTGAGCATTTTTGGGATTTGTTTCCTAGACTCCTATAAATATCCTATGTTAGGTTTATTTTACATGTCAAGCTTTTTACAATAGTTCTCCCAATAGTTTTAGAAGAGATTTTGAGAGCAAGAAACACGTTTTCTTTGTCTTGAAATCGTGTTCTTGATTCGTTCTTGGGATCTTGGTTTTCTTGTTCTTGGATCATTGAAGATTTATTTTCATTATATTGTAAGAATCTCTTCTCCTTATTATGAATACTATTCTCTTCTCTTTTCTTAATAGCATGAGTAACAAAACTCCCACAACAAGGGTTGTGGGAGCCATGGCAAACGTAGCATTATAGATTCCGGGTAGCGTCGGGTTCAATATATATGTGGTCACGTTGTTAATCATTCATTATTTAACATTTTCTAGTGGTTGCAAACATTAGAACATGCCTAGGTTTAATTTGCTTGAGTAAAGAGATTAAAACTGGGAAATTTGGTTAACTACAAGGATTCGAGACTACTCGAACTTGAAAAGTAAATTTGTTTATTTGGTTGAGAAACGTTTAGATGATACCATTAATTCAATCACATCGTGATACGCATATAGAAAGAACCCGGTTAAGCTTAGAATCGACATTGTTACAACGCCATGGTGAACACTTCCCTAGTTCTCTCTCATCTTGATTTTCACTCATACATTATTGTTCGTTTTGTTTACACATTGTTCACACAAAACCCCCCCTTTATTTACCGGAAACTATTGACCATTAGTCAACTAATTCACTAAAGACTTAACTTTCACCATATTCTCTGTGGGATCGACCCCAACCTTTGTTGGGTTCTATATTTAACAACGATCACTTACGCTTCTTAATTAGAGTGGTACTTTAACCATTATCAAATTTTGGCGCCGTTGCCGGGGAATACGGTGTTAAGTCCGGTGTGTTTATTTGACTCTTAGTCATACTTTCCTGCTTTTACGTTTATTTGTTGTTTTTGTTTTTGACAGGGTACATAGTTGTGCATGCCATGTACCCGGTGCTCGGGTGAATCAACATTACCTTATGACCCCGAGCTTGCTAGAACATTGAGGCGGAATATGGCCGCACAACAAGAAGTAGCAAGGCTCACTGCAGAACTGCAGGCCCAACAAAATCTGAATGCTGGTGGTCTGCAGGACGATGTTATGCTGAATGATGAGGATATCGACTTGGATGGAGTTGGCACTACGGGCGCCATTGCTCTTCCTCCGCTAGCGCCCGGAGCCAAGTTCAACATCACTAGCACGATGATCCAGCTGTTGAACTTGAGAGGAATGTTCCGTGGTGCCACTGGTGATGATCCAAACCAGCACCTGATGAATTTCGTGAGCATCTGCAAGTCGTTCGAGTTGCCTGGAGTAAGTCAGACGGCAATCAGGCTCAGGTTGTTTCCGTTGTCTCTGTCTGATGAGGCAGCATTGTGGATGACAGAGCTGACCCCCGACTCTATCACAACTTGGGGAGAGTTGAAAGGAGCTTTCCTAGAAAGGTTCTTTCCTCCCTCTAGGATGATATAGTTGAGGGATGAAATCAGTAACTTAAGACAACAACCCCACGAAGCTTTACATGAGACTTGGTTGCGGTTCAAGAAGAAGCTGACACAATGCCCGAACCATCAGTTGACCGACAACTTCTTGATGCAGACGTTCTACAGGGCACTGAATTCGGCTACCAAGCCGACGTTAGACAACGCAGCAGGTGGTGCATTCATGGGCCTCACTTTTGTTGAGGCCACAACTACTTTGGACAGGCTCACAAAAACCAACAGGGCCTGGCATACATGGGATACAGAGGTAGCAGCCAGCACTTATGCAGTTGGTATGTCAGCTGAGCAGCGCAGAAAAGAGGAGGAGCGCGACCAAGACATGGCGCATCTGAAAACGCAGTTGGACCTATTGACAAAGCACTTATTTTCGGGAGGCGTAGAGAAGGTGAAAGTTGTTGGTTCCCAAGGTAGAGCAGCAGAGTTGGAAACTGATGAGGAAGCGAATTACTTGGGGGGTTTCCAGGCCAATGGCCA
This sequence comes from Jaltomata sinuosa, assembly GCA_003996215.1. Lineage (NCBI taxonomy): Eukaryota > Viridiplantae > Streptophyta > Magnoliopsida > Solanales > Solanaceae > Jaltomata > Jaltomata sinuosa. The sequence continues at coordinate 182,481 of QJPP01000232.1, read as the reverse complement.
AGGAAACCAAGGTCGGACCTATCAGAAGGACAACTACTATGAGAAATCTGGTTATAGAGATCGCGAGCAAGGAAACTGGAGGAATAACACTGATAGAGGTGGGTTGTATGTACCACCTGGTAATCGGGATAAAGCTAGCAACGAGGCCGGGACTTCCAAGCAAGAGAACATGATGGCAAAGATGCTGCTGAAGGTAGAATTGACTGACTCTGGGGTGAAGGAGATAAGGACTGAGTTATCGGCCATGAGTAAAATAGTGGAGGCGCATTCCACTTTGATTAAGCAATTGGAGCAGCAAGTGGGCTTAATCTCGGCATCTCTAAACTCAAGGAAGACAGGTACCTTGCCGAGTGACACGATTCAAAACCCGAGGAACGACGCAAGCTGTATGGCGATCACTACAAGAAGCGGCAAAATATTACCGGAATCACATCCGGTAATTCAGACTCAAGTTGAGGGTGATGACGCCAATGACAAAGAGGTTGAAGAGGCTACTCAAAAGCCCGCGGAGAAAAGCAAGGAAGCTGAAAAGCTTCCAACTATGATGCCTCGACCACCACCTCCCTTCCCACAACGCCTGAAGAAGAAAATGGAATATGGTAAGTTCCTGAATTTTCTGACCATGCTCAAGCAGATATCAATAAACATCCCATTAGTTGAAGCGCTTGAACAAATGCCCGGATATGCCAAGTTCATGAAGGACTTGATTACAAAGAAGAGGTCGGTAAGTTTCGAACCAGAAGATAACCTCCACCACTGCGGCGCTATTTCCTCAAGGTCATTAGTCGAAAAGAAGGAAGACCCAGGCGCGTTTACTGTTCCCTGCACCATTGGGAAGCTCAACTTCGGGAAAGCCTTATGTGATCTTGGTGCTAGCATCAACTTGATGCCGCTAGCAGTCTACAAGCAATTGGGCTTGGGAGCACCTAAACCAACGTCCATGAGAGTGTTGATGGCTGACCGTTCGGTAAAGCGACCGGTGGGAATATTGTCCGATGTGCTAGTCAAGGTTGGTAAGCTTATATTCCCAGCTGACTTTGTGATCTTGGATTGCGAGGTGGATTTTGAAGTTCCCTTAATCTTGGGATGACCTTTGTTAGCCACGGCTAGAGTGTTGGTTGATATGGAAAGAAACGAACTGACCTTCAGGCTAAACAATGAAGTTGTCAAGTTCGATGTGTCCAAATTGATGAAGCAACCAAGTGACATGAGGGTGGTCGCGGTCGTCAATGTCATTGAGGAAGTTCCGGCGGATGTGCATCTCGAGGAGAAGGGTATGGTTGAGACCCGATCTGTTATGAGAATAAAGTTGGGATCGCAAGAAGAGAAACCTGTAGAGGAAGGCGGTGAAAATAGATCAAGAAAACGAAAACACCGCAAGAGAATCTGCAAAGAAAGAGCGAAGAAGTTGTCGCGACTAGCTATGGAGCCAATAAAAGAGGAAGCTGGAACGCAACATGAGGTTGTCGCATGCACACACTCCATCGAGTTCTCCTGCTTTGGAGACCCTGGCGGTCTCCAACATCATGTCAGAATCTGAGTCCTATGGACTTCACAGGTATTCCTTATTCTCACAGTTTTAGTTTTCACATGTATGCATTGGGGACAATGCATGAGTCTAAGTTGAGGGTGTTGGGAAACCTGTGAGTCACCACCGAGGGTTTTTGTTGCCGAGTTCTTTTCCCTCCGGTGCGCTATCTAGTAGAACCGGCATGTTTAGGTTGTCGTTTAAATTTTTAGTTGTTTTCTAGTGTCTATAGCAAGCATCATGGCGTTTTTCTTGACTAAAAGGAGCCCCCGCTGAAAAATTTTCTGGTTTTGAGCTTATGTTGAAACGATTGACTGTCTGGATCCTTGAATGTCATTGTGTGATTATGATAGGAATAAGTATGCTTAAGCCGAGTTGTTGTCTTGATAGTCGGTAGTGGTATAGTTTCTTGGTGCAAAGTGTGTGTGAGCGTATTGTTATAAATTCTTACTCTGTACATGCATCTAGAACTTGCCCGGTATATTTTGTTGAGTTCGAAAGTTGGTTGCTTAGGAAAGGATCACAGGCCCTTTTTGTGTGCAGTCCACTTAACCTATAAGACCGTCCAAATGCAAATAGTCCCTTTGAACCCTGTTTGAGCCATAATTAACCTTGTTCTTTCAATAACCTGTCACCGTTCCTGTTTAACTTTGAATCCCTATGTTGGCCCTGGTCCTTCCTTGGACATCGTGCACCGCAAACGCAGGCAATCAGCCTAAGTTGAGGGTGGCTACTATAGAGGTAAATGATAAGAACAATAGGAGGGATAAGATTGGTTGAGAATAGAATGAAACTTCGGGTGTGTGGCTAAAAAAAAAAAAAAAAAAAAAAAAAAAAGAGATGAAAAAAAAATTGAAAAAGTAATAAAAAGAATTGTCAAAATAAAGAGACCGCACCTGTAGCTAGAGAAAAGGAAATAAAAAGGTGAATAAGGATGGACAAAGTAAAGTATGTGGTAATAAGATATCGGTGGTTCCAAGGAGGGCTTAGTCACTAACCCTTAAATGTATCCTACCTGCACCTGAAGCCTAATTACAAGCCAAAACAAGTCCTGTAGTGATCCTGAGCGGCTTTCTGAAAAACTTAAATAGAATAGTAAGGGCAAGCCTATGGTATCGCATGTGCATTATTTGAAATCGTTTGCGAGTGTGAGCGTCTTACCTAGTCCTAAATGTTGTGTGTGGGACTTCTTTGTGGTAAGGGCACCAAGATTTCTGTATTGTCTATTGACTGTTAGGATAGCTGTGCGTGTGTGTGCATAAAATTCTATCATATCGGAATGACATATTCGGATCCTTGCAAGTTAGCGTTTCATACATTTGTGTGCTACAAGGGAGCTTGATTTATTGAACTAATGAATGACCATGAGTTGCTAGAGACACGAGTTTGTTTTCTTAGTTGAGTCATCGTATTATTATTTTTATGTTATGTTGCTTGAGGACAAGCGAACGTCTAAGTTGAGGGTGTTGATGTGCCGCCACTTTATGGCACTTTCGACTCCTTTTAACTAAGAACAATCGTACGTTTTCAAGCAACCATCGTCGTTTTTGATGTGTTTATGTTGGATTTTCAGGAAATGGAGACAAACATGGAAACGGAAGGAAAAACGAGCAAAAAGACATTCTGGATAAGAGTGACGGCCTGAGTGACGGTCCGTCACATATGTGACGGTCCGTCACAGTGACCGTCAAGTTGAGCTGCACCACTGCCTAGTGGTGATGGCCAAGGCGACGGTCCGTCAAGCCAGTGATGGTCCGTCAAGCCAGTGACGGTCCGTCAGCCTGGCCGTCAAGTTGAGACAGTCGGCGACACGGAATCCGAGTGTTTTTGGGATTTGTTTCCTAGACTCCTATAAATACCCTATGTTAGGTTTATTTTACATGTCAAGCTTTTTACAATAGTTCTCCCAATAGTTTTAGAAGAGATTTTGAGAGCAAGAAACACGTTTTCTTTGTCTTGAAATCGTGTTCTTGATTCGTTCTTGGGATCTTGGTTTTCTTGTTCTTGGATCATTGAAGATTTATTTTCATTATATTGTAAGAATCTCTTCTCCTTATTATGAATACTATTCTCTTCTCTTTTCTTAATAGCATGAGTAACTAAACTCCCACAACTAGGGTTGTGGGAGCCATGGCAAACATAGCATTATAGATTCCGGGTAGCGTCGGGTTCAATATATATGTGGTCACGTTGTTAATCATTCATTATTTAACGTTTTGTAGTGGTTGCAAACATTAGAACATGCCTAGGTTTAATTTGCTGTAGTAAAGAGATTAAAACCGGGAAATTTGGTTAACTACGAGGATTCGAGACTACCAACTCTCGTCTTATGATTAATGCTGTAACTAGATTAATCTACTTGATGGTTAGGATTGAAATCTAAAAGCACACCTTTTCAAGTTCGAGAGAATTGAAAAGTAAATTTGTCTATTTGGTTGTGAAACATTTAGATGATACCATTAATTCAATCACATCGTGATACGCATATAGAAAGAACCCGGTTAAGCTTAGAATCGACATTGTTACAACGCCATGGTGAACACTTCCCTAGTTCTCTCTCATCTTGATTTTCACTCATACATTATTGTTCGTTTTATTTACACATTGTTCACACAAAACCCCCCCTTTATTTACCAGAAACTATTGACCATTAGTCAACTAATTCACTAAAGACTTAACTTTCACCATATTCTCTGTGGGATCGACCCCAACCTTTGTTGGGTTCTATATTTGACAACGATCGCTTACGCTTCTTAATTGGAGTGGTACTTTGAGCGTTATCACATATCCAGAATAACTAAATCTACCTAAGTCTGCAACCCCACAAACACCATAAGACAAGTTCGATACATATGGGTTACTACCACAGACTCCTCAATGGGGTAGAAACATGAATAGGGAAATCAAGGACATCACAAACTAAATCCAGACCCAATGCAAATTTTATAGATACATACAAATATGTGAAACCTGGATCAAATAGTATAAAAGCCATCAGGTCACAGACTATAATTTTACCTATTATCACAACAACTAATGCTTCTGCCTTAGACTTCTATGGAAATGCCTACCAATGGGCCATGTCATCAATCCGAGCAACCTCTTTGGCTGGCTACGCTACTCCCCTGCCCACACTACTATTCTCTTTGTTCCCTCGACCTCCCTGAAAATTACCTCGCCCACCTTGTGGATGACCCCTACCATAGCCACCTCCACCTGCCGGAACCACAGCCTTAGTCTGCCTCTGAGTATGATTCCCTGCCTGCTTGTGAGGGTATTCCCTCTTGAAGTGACACGTATATCCATAATTAAAACATCCACGGTCAAGGGTAGGCCTTCTAGTAGAAATGTAAGAAGCCTCTTGGCCTCTAGGAGCTAAAAACTGCCTACTAGCTCCTGGATGACCACCTAAAGAAGCTGGCAGGGCTGACTGAATGCGATGAGCCTAATAAACCTACTGACTGTGACCCCTGGAGTTAGAACCACTGAAATTACCTTTATTTCGATACTTCTTGGCAAACACTTTAGCTTGCCCAACCTGTCTGACCCCCTCCAGTTTCTTAACATAGTCATTCACGTCATTGAACTATTCCCTGCAGAGGTCATATGAATAGATAAGACCTGCACCTCCATATTCAATCCCTTAATATACACACAAATTCTCTCCTCCTAAATACCCAAAAGTTGAGTAGCATAACGCGACAAGGCATGAAACTTAGCCTCATAAGCTAAAACTAACATGTTACCCTGCTCAAGATCAAGAAACTCATCCTTAGTATGTCCCTCAGAGTGCGAGGAACATATTTCTCCAAGAACAGAGCATGAAATTGTGCCCAAGTTATCGAAGGCAAGGGTGAAGGTCGACACTCTACATGAGCTCTCCACCACTGCTTGGCATTGATAAGTCGGTAATCTACAAACTTATTGAGCCTATATCCATGAATTACTGCTATGTTTTGAATTGATTTAGAGGTTCTTATGGCCTTTATTGATGTCTATGCAGGTACTTTGGATAGAAGAAGAGAAACACGGATATGGATCCAAAAAGATCTAAAAAGAAGCTAAGTGTGAAGACTTGAGAAAAGCAAGAGAATCTATTGAGAGGTACGGTGGCTGTGCAACATGCACAATCCAAGGTGCAATTCTCATCTCCTCTACATGAAGCTGCAAAGATGACTGAAGATTCTGCTACGGCATGTGGTCACCATGCGACGCACATATCTCATGGTGCGAAATGCATCATCCTTTGCACAAAGCCTACCTAAGCAGCTGAAGTCACTGGTCAACCTGAAGCAGGTGTGCGACACGCTCACTATGACGTGCAAACTGCACGCTGCATCACACATCACCCAGAGGGTAATTTTGTCCTAAATTTATGTGATGATTTTGGGAACATATAAAAGGCAATTTTAGGCATGTTTTGTAGATACAACTTTGAGCAGAGAATTTTAGTAGAGAACTTGGAGATATTTTTGGCTTGTAAACACTTTTCTCCAACTCCATTGAGAGAGGGTTTTCAATCTAATCTTTTGGTTAACAAATTGTGTACCTAATTTGACTCTAGAACTTGAGAATCATCTACAATGGATGGGAATTTGATTTACCCAGTTGGTATATCTTCTCCCCCTTCTATGAGTGGCTAATTTCTCTTATCTAGGGGTGTATTGATGATGGGTGCCTAGCTAATGGGTGTGGGTGTTGCTAATTTTCTCTTATAATTGCTTATCTAATATGGGTCTAGGAATTTCACCATGTTTTAATATAATAATTTGTGGTTGCAAACATGAATTTACCTTACTTGGCTATTTAGTTACTTGAGAGAGAATTTTGTAGTTGTGGATGTGAAATTGCTAGTGGGTACTTGGGAATCCACTTAGATTAGAGGCTAGACATAGCTCCAATCGTGGAATCTCCCATTTAAGGGTCCGAGCTAGAAATAGGATGACCTCCCCAAGCAAATGTTGGTTGGTTATTTAGCACACCGAATGATGTTCTAATCGAAATCATCAAATATATGGTAGTTAATTGAGAGATAGCATTCCATACTTTTGACCAACGCTACCCGTGTCAATGGGTGATAATTTTAGTGAATTAGTGATTACCATATCCTATAGCGAATGCCCTATCAGAAATGCACCCCTAGTCATCTTGTTCTCATTGGTACACCCATCTCGATTTTATAGCTTTTGTTTGAATTGAGTTAGTAGTGACAACTTTCCCAATTCCCCCATTTTATTGCTTTGGTTTTGTTGAACAACCACTCTTACTTTGAAATCGCTTTGCACAATCTCTAATGAGCTAAATCAGGTCCCTTGTGTACAACCCCGACATGCATTGGGTTTATAAATTTTGTTTTGACTACGCGATCACCGTGACCTCCTAATTGGAGAGCCACGATCTGAGCATTTATCAAAAATGGCGCAGTTGCCGAGGACCTGAGTCATAGCTAGTTTTTAATTGTTATTGTGAAGTCAACTTGAGAGTGTTTGTTATCTTTTACTTTTTGTTGTTTTTGAGTATTGATTGAGCAGGTCGGCTATGGAAGAAGCCGAGCACAATGAGAGCATTGGCGGCTTTGACAATGCCAATGCTGCTGAACTATTGATGCACGGAGCTGTATGTGTAATCTGCCTACCCTCCACAGTGGGAAATGTTGTCCTCCATGTGACAACCACCATGCTCCATTTGATTCAAATGAAGGGGCTATTTAGTGGAGCTACCCATGAGGATGCCAACCGGAATATTCGGAACTTTATGGTGATTTGCCAACCATTCATGATCCACAATATCTCCCAAGAGTCCATCCGATTGCACCTATTCCCTTTCTCTTTGACGGGGGAAGCCACGTCGGGGTTAGAAGAATTGCCGGATGAATCCATAACATCTTGGCCCAAGTTGGTTGAGGCATTTACCTCAAGATTCTTTCATCCATCTCGAATGATAAATTTAAGAGATGAGATTACCAACTTTAGGCAATTTCCGGATGAGCCTCTTAATGAAGTTTGGCTACAATTCAAAATGAAGCTTCTATTATGCCCAAACCATGAGTTGTCGGACAATGTGTTGCTCTAAAGCTTACACCGATCATTGAACTCTACGAATAAATCAGTGGCTAATAATCTTGGAGGAGGCCTCTTCATGGACCTTGAGTTTCACATTGCCTCGGAGCTATTAGAACGAATGACCAAGACCAATCAAGCTTGGCATATGAGAGAGGTAGAGGTGTCAACTCTGGGAATTCCCTCAACAATCTTGACAAATGAAACAAGAAGAAAAAATGAGGAGCGAGATGAAGCTTCTGCTAAAATGATGACACAAATTAACGTGATGGCCAAGCATGTGATAGGAACTGGTGTTAAGAAGGTGAATACAGTGAGCACACCGGAGATTGAGGTGAATAATGTTGAGCTTATGACTAAGGTTAATGGTAAGCTATGCTATGTGTTGGAGGGTTCTCGCCCAGGGTATTATCACCCACGGGAAGAGAATCAAGGTTGGATTAGAGATAAATCGAGGGAGGGAAATTGGGGTGAAAGAGATAAGGATGGTGATCGCTTCGATCACCGGAGCTCAAATCCTTACATCCCCCCAAACAAATATGATTCTCTATACTAGCCGGGAATAAGCAATCCTGGACAATCCAAGTTAGAGGACATGTTGTCCTTGGTTCTTAAGAAGGTAGACACTATAAACTCGGGAGTGAGTGAGCTAAAGAGTGAGGTCTCTACACTTAACCAAATGGTGAGCTCCCATAGTGGTTCGATCAAGCACCTTGAGGCCCAAATGACCCACCTATCAAGCCAAATGAACCCACAGATGAAGGTAACGCTGCGTAGCGACACCATCAACAACCCCAAAAATGAATGAGGATTGAGGTAAAATCATCGTGCCGCGACGTTAAATAAAGCATTGCTTGGGAGGCAAACCAAGTTTCTTTCTTCGTTTTGGTTATTGTTTGTTGTTTTTGATATTTTATAGGGGATGCATGGAATGGAAACATGGACAAGGGATAACAAGGCAAAAATGTGCCATGTGGTGGATAGTGCAGACCGCACAAGCAATAGTGCGTATTGCACAGCTCACCGCACACAAAAATAGAAGGCTTGGAGAAAAAATTGAAAAATTAGAGGTGACGTGCGTTGTGTTGTGCAGATCGCACCAACCCAAATGCATATCACACCTCCATCACACAAGGAAATAGATTCCTGGGCAAACCCGGGGGAGAAAAAGGGGCATGTGCGATATGCCATGCGATCCGCACCTTGCCTGGTGCAAATCGCATGTCGCAGCACACAAGAGGTAAATTTGAATTTTTAATTCACCTAACCCATTGACCGACTCAACCCAGAGATGACCCGACCGACTCTTCTTCTTCTCTTTCTTTTAAAACCGACTTTCTCTTCTCTTTTTCCACCATCTTTCATCACAACCCTTAATATCTTCCCACAAAACTCTCTCAAAAACCCCTCAACTCCCCACAAAAATCTTCTCCTCTTCTCACCCAATCTTTTCCACCACTTCTCCAAGTCGTCACTGTCATTCTCTGGAAGGTCTTGTGGGTCACCATTACTGGCATTCAAAAAGCTTTGATTTCCATTCTTCCCTTTATAAACTTCACTTGTGGTAAGTTCCCTGACGTTAAATAGTTTTTATTATGATTGTTGGGAACTCATAGTATGAATCATGATTAGTAGATTAGCCATGTTGATAATGGGTGAGATCCAAAAATTTTGGGTTCCCAATTTTGAGTTGTAATGTTTTATGGTCTATGGTTGTCACCATAATTTGGAATTCGAGGGATACCAAAATCTTAGAGAAAAGAACGACTAAGTCTATGGTCTGTAGTTCATAAGAATGGACACTAATCCCATCCATAGAATATAGTTCAGAGGACCCTTAGAATCTTGATAACGCTCAAATGTACTCTCCAAGATAGAGGTACCAGCGATCATTAAGCAAATCATATTTATATTACCGATGGAAGTCAGGGTCGATCCGACAGAGAATAATATAATTGTGATTGAGCTAATAAAGAATCCAAGTGATGCTGGACTAGGCGAGGTTGTGTGCTAGGGCTATTAGACATACTATTTTAGACTTGGATACCCTCCAGATAGCTTTACTTGGGGATTGATTTGAGATTTTTGGGGAATCTAGTATGTTGGTCGGGGGCCTCCATGGACCTTGCTGTTTTAGACCAGAGTCTACAAGTTGTAGGTGTTGGAGGGGGGTATAAAGTGTGGTAGGGGTATATGGGTGTGACTTTCCATGGATCCTGTTTTATGGGCCTTATAGGTCACCGGAAGCAGGTAATATACGGTATTAATATCACTCTTGACTTAGCATGGCATCACATCATTCATATGTGTGAGGTACCACCCTTATTTGTTATTTGTTAATTGTACGCTCCGGCAGTATGGGATGCCAGAGGTTTTGTTTTCACTTGTTTGCGTCCTCGATTGTATGGGAAGCCGGGGGACTGTAGGTATACTCTTGTTACTTTACCATGATACTATCCCTTATCACGGTTATGATTTGAGATTGATATGATTAGTTTTGTTATTGATTCCTATTTTCCTTGCATGTCTACCTTTACTCTTCTCTCCCATTCCTTATACTTGAGGTTACCGATATACCATCCACTTGTAAAACTTGTATATATATTCTATTTTTGAAAGGATCCCAGGTGCGTCATCTCTTACTATGACATGTGCCTGTTGTGTATATATTCTACTTGCTAGCCCTGCAGTTGTTTCTGTTGTCTTCCCTCTGGGCTAGTTCCTATGCACTTTGTTGTTGATTTTCGTGACTACTTGCTTTTATTCTGTCTGTTACTATGCTTTTATCTTATATTTGCCCAGTCGGCCAATGATACCTACTGGGTACTTTATGTTTTGTATTTGGTGCTCATACTACACCCTGCATCTTCTGGTGCAGATCCTATGTGGGCCATCATCGTTAGCTCATAGAGACTCGTGCGAGGTGCTGATTTTGGTGATATTCTAGACTGAGGGTGAGCTCTTGGCGACCGGAGCTTAGATTTTAGTTTATCTTTTGATTATGTACTCTACTTCTACTCGGAGACAACTTTATGTATATATTGTTTTGGACCCTTGTACTCCTTATGTAGATCCGGCTCTTATACGCTGTGATACCAGGTTTTGGGTTTGGTTTTGCTTTTGCTTTATATTTATATTATTCCTGTTATCTATTTTCTTCATCTTGTAACCTTGCTTCCGCTTATTTAAACTATTCTTCCACTTTGTTTGCTAGATAGTAGCCCATTACTGACCGTTTCGGGCTATGGGGATCGGTTCGCCTATTGAGGGGTTGTAGGTGCCATCAAGACCTAGAAATCGAGTTGTGATAGCTTGGTATCATAGCTCTAGGTTCACTGGTGTCATCGATATAGGAGCCAATGTCTAGTAGAGTCCTGCGGATCGGAGCGAAGACGTTTGTACTCAATCTTTGAGAGGCTACAGTGACATCTTAGTAAGAATTGGACTTTTCTTGTTTCTATCTAGTGCGTAGTATCCTTAAAAGTTTTTGGAAATCTTACTTACTCGGGTTCACTCTTCCGCAGATGGTTCGTACGAGATCATTAGCTTTTGGCAGAGGAGAGCCTTCTACACCTGCACCTCCGACTCCAGCTAGGGGTCGGGGTGGTCGTAAGGGTAGAGGTAGGGGTCGTGGATGCCCCAGAGCAGTGGCTCCAACTAGGGATACTAAAGTTAAGGTAGAGCCCGAGTATGACTATGAGCCAGAGTTTGCTCCAGAGTAGCAGCATGTAGACCCTAGGGCAGCTCAGGTACCACCAGCTCCAGTACCAGTTCTAGCACCAGTTTATGTGCTAGCTTCAGCCCCAGCTCAGTCTTCGGATATTAGGGGTCTATTTGTTCAGCTTTTGGGTATGATTGGGGAGAGACCTTTGGAGGTAGCACATACACCTGCTCAGGGGGTAGCCCTGAGTGTTCAGAGTTCAGGAGAGCAGCCTGCTACTGCGGCTCCCCGTGCCGAGGTTGTTCCGATTCCTTCAGTGGCACAGCCTCTGACTCTTTGCCCAGCTATGACAGATGGGGAGAAGAAGGTGTTGGGTAGGTTCTTGAGGTTGGCACCATCTAGATTTGCTGGTACGTCGGGTTAGGACCCGAATGATTTTGTTACTATAGGTGAAGAGATGTTACACTATCTGGGTTTGTTGGAGACTCACAGAGTCGATTATACCACCTATCAGCTGGAGGGCCCAGAGAAGTTATGGTGGAGGGCATAGGTTTCTTGCCTATCATCTACATCGCCTCATTTGACTTGGTCCGAGTTATATGAGGTCTTTATGGCCAAGTTCCTTCCTTGGAGTGATCCTGAGTAGCGAGCAGTTTACTCGGCTTATGCAGGATTCTATGATTATCTCGGAGTATGAGACGTGTTTTCATCAGCTAGAACTGTTTGGAGCTATCATTATTCCTATCAAGATAGATAGGATTCGCATATTTGTATGGGGTTTGAGGCTAGAGATTAGGCAGCCAGCTGAGATATTAGTTGTCGGGGGTCGATCATTTCAGGCCATTGCAGACTATGCCCGTACTGTGGAGGACCTACAGTGGTATGATCAGGGGTCAAAGATAAGAGGCCTCGACACCAGGGTGGCTACAGTGGTTCCAGACACGCTGGTAGAGTTTCAGGCCAGTAGGGCTGGGCTTATCAGCCACAGAAGCATCAAGGTCAGGCCATTCGATAAGTTTAGGCATCACTTCAGGCTTCAGGGTCAGAGCAGTCAGCATGGTCACAGTGGTCAGTCTGCAAGGGGTACTGCTTTTAGGGCATCAGGATGAGGTAGCAACATAGGTTCAACGGTTTTGTCTCGATAAAGTGGGATGTCAGGACCGTGCTATGAGTATGGGGTCAGCGGTTATTTTTCTAGAGATTTCCCCCAGCGGGGTATAACCTGTTATGATTGCGGAGTTAGTAGCCATTTTGCTAGAGATTTCCCCCAGCAGGGTATAGTTTAGCCTATTCGCTCCGTTCAGTCATTGGCTCGAGGAGGCGGTGGTCAGGGTAGAGGTGGTGCTTCGCGTGGCATAGTAGGTGGTAGGGATGGCATTTGGGCAGGTGGAGGTCGTCGTCAGTTCTATGCGGTATTTGGGAGACCTGAGCCAAAGGCCTCAGATTCTGTGATTACAGGTACGATTTATGTATGAAATCAGTCTGCTATGGCTTTATTTGATCCTGGATCCACTTGTTCATATGTATTTGCCTACTTTCTACCTTGTTTGGGGTTGGCTAGTGAGTCATTATATGTTCCCCTTTTTGTTTCGACCCCAGTAGGAGAGCCTATGCATAGGCTACCAGCCTATGCCTAGGGGCACGGGCACAGGCGTATGCCAAGGCTAGGCAGAGGCCAAGCCATCCGCATGCTAGCACGCATGCAGGTTGTCCACCGCGTGTGTGAGCACGCGCACGCTATCTGCCATCTGCCTAGGCGATGGCAAGGAGAGGGAGGGCTAGTCGGATGGTCTGCGCACACGCGGCCATGCCCATGCATGGGCGATGGCCTAGCTGGTTCCATGATTGCAACCTACAACCAGCAGCCAAGGCCAAACTTTAAGTCCTCAGATGGACCTTTGGGAAAGCATCCAGTGTCCCACGAATGCAAATAAACTAGCTACTCAACTAAAAATGGTATTTTGAACTCAATGAAATTGAAAAAAATCTCATCGAAAGTTTACTTAACAAAAAGTGGGCCCCAAGCCTAAAACAAACCTTAGGCGAACTTTTCCACAATTGAACTACACGGCCCAAAATTAGTCCAAAAGCGTCGAGATCCAAACCTAAGGTCCCTCTAGATCAAAGTCGATACTCCGGAGCTAACAATGCTGACAAAATTTCCATCTCAGGGTCATCTTTTCCGAATGTTGACCAATGTCAAACTTTCAAATTCAACTAACCAGAAAATATAAAAAGCAGGATAAATCTAAACCAAAATCTCCCTGACCCTGGCCAAGTGTCCAACTAGATCAAAATCCATGCTCCAGAGCTAACGAAACTATCGGAATTCGATTTCGAGCATGCTTACCAAGAATGTTGAAAAAAGTCAATGATTTACTAAGTTAAAGCTCTAAAACTGGAAAATGGTCATAACGACCTAACGAATGGTCCGGACACCAAACCCTCAGTTCCAACAAGTCATAAATGACTTGGGGCCACTACAGGCAAGCTCTAACAGTACAAAGAAAGTTAAAAAATGGTAATGACCGAAAGAATCATTACAGTATCACAATATCTTTTACCACCTCTAGTCATAGTTTATTTCAAGTCTCCCAAATTAGTATACACTAATTTCAACAAATCAGATTCTCTAAAAATAGAAGCACTAGATTTTTTAAATTGTTTAGCTTCAACACAAATTTCACACTTATGAAAACTTGAAAAATTAACATTAGCAATAAGACCTTCAGAATGCATTTTCTTAATGTGAGATAATCTGACATGTCAAAGTTTAGTATGCCATAGATCAAAAGAATCAATCAAATAAGCAGAAGTACTAGTATTTTCATTCAAAATATATAGTACAAATAAATTATGATTACAATATACTTTGCCCATAAAAATATTATTTTTTATTAAAACAACTTTATTAGAATCAAATAAAACTTTCACTCCAGCTTTTCCCAATAAACCAACTGAGATCAAATTGGATCGAATATTAGGAATATGTAATACTTCAGTTAAAGCCAAAAAAAAATCAGATGTGAGTTTTAGAAGAACTTTTCCTTTTCCAAGAACTTGAGTAGTTTTTGAATCACTCATATATACAAGTTCTTCTCCTATATTGACTTGGGTGTAAGACACAAAATTATTTTTATTGGCACAAATATTCCTTGTAGCACTAGAGTCTATCACCCAATCACTCACATAGGCTACAATATTCACTTGGGAAATAACCGTTACAATAACATCATCTGCTTTATCCAAATTTATTTTTGGCTTAGTAGGATTGTCAAAATTTTCAACTCTTTTCATGAAGGTTTTATTAAAAAATTTGGACTTGTAACCATCTTTCTTTTTATCACAAAGAGTAGAGATTATAGAATAATTACATACCTTATCAACATATTTCCGAAAATTTAGTAATTTATCATAGACGATTATAATTGAAAAGGTGACAACAGTAGTACCATCAATACTAAAACTTTTCCCGGACAATCAAGATTTGTAGTCCAAGCACTCAATGTATGTCCACCCAATTATGCCACTAATCTTTTATATACACTCTTTGATATACCACAAAGTAGCAAAATCATCAAGACCAACTCATTAAAACAAAGTTGAGTTTTTCGTGATCCATGTCAACAAAATCAAAGAAATTTAATATCCTTAAGATTGTTGAAAATCTTTATGTACAATCATGAAAATAATAGAATCTTCTGAAAATCTTGAGGCGTGTATAATACTGTCCTTAAGGATATTTCACTAGTAAGGTGTATTCCTAGGGTTCAACAAGCTCTTCTAGTATAAACTAGGAGAAGGAACAACAAAGCTTTATATTCTAGTATACACTCAGCAAAATTAGAAAAAGTGAAGAAGAAGTAAAATAATATTCTCAATGTTTTTTCACAGTTTTCAACATGTGCACTAAGGACAATATTTTATAGTCCAAAATAAATTACTCCTTATGGACAAAAATGAATGCATTGAAGAAATGCCATGAAGGCAAAATTCCATAAAGAAAAAGAAACGTTGGCAATAAAGAGCAATTATAAGAAAATGGACGTTGGGACAGTCACATTTGACCAGAAGGCAATTCTTTTGAGATAAAATATATTGTTTACTTAACACATTTAGGTATAGAACTCTTATTTATGTTTTACCTCCATTTACCTACAGATTTTTTCCTCAAATTTGCCACTTTTAGTTTCTATTCTAATTAGACTCTTCCTTATTTATTTTTTCCCCTCAAATTTGTCACTTTTAGTTCCTTTTGTAATTAAGGTCATATGTTATACAAAGAATTTACAGCGGAAGTAAGTATATGATTGACTTCATACTTTTTCTTTTGTATTCTTAATATTTCTCAATTAGAATTGTATTTTTTTTATATAAGGTAAATCCGATTTGATTTAAAGGTGTTAAATATTATATTTTCTAACCTGAATCAAATAAGTACTTTAATTAATTTAAAAGTCTTAAATATTATAATAATAATCAAATAATAATTATTTTGAGAAAAATAGTAAAAAGTTGATTTTGTCTATTGCAGTGTCTTTTAATAAAGGGTAAACAATTCAAATCACATTTGCAAGAACCTTTACACTTTTTAATATAACTAGTCTATATGAAAGTGCTTTGCACGTTATTTCACACATCAAAGGGATTCTAATATACGGATCAATATGATAGGAATAAAAAGACAAAGATTGTAATACAAAGATTATTCGTCTGATTTATTGCACTAAAATTGTCACGACCTGATTTTTCAGGTCATGATGGCACCTACAACCCTCTAGTAGGCGAACCAATCCCCGTAGCCCAGAACGGTTAGTAATGGGCTATTACCTAAACTAACACGCACAATATAAGCAAAAATAAGCGAAAGCAGATATAATAGAGAACAATGCAGAAGCCAATAACCTGAATATATATATACAAAGAAACTACACCAACCTCAAGACTTGGTATCGATAGTTCAGGAGCTTCTAATAGAATACAAGTGCTAGAAGTAACAAAACAGAATATACAACTGTCTCCGAATAAATAAAGAGTAACAGTGTCAAAAGATGAAATGTGGTCAAGCCCCAGTCGTTAGGCGCTCACCCTAATATCGAATATCCAAAGTTGCACGAGTCTCCATGCGAGTGTAGTATGAGAAGCAATTTCTAAGCAACGAGTACACAGTAGGCATCATCGGTCGACTGAGCACATATAAGATATAAAAACAGTAAAATAGCAGATAGCAAAAAAGCAGTCAAAGAAGTAATAGAGAAAGTACACAGAAACTAGCACGAAAAGAGATCAACAAGAATTACAAGAATACTATGCTAGTCACAAAGATATATATATATATATATATAAAACACATAATCAAGTGAAGAAAAGAAGAACGCACCTAGATCCTTGCAACAATAATAGATATAAAGAGAGAGTTTAGAAAGATGACGGTATACCGGTAACCTCAAGTAGAAAGGGAATGAAGGAAAGAAAGTAAACGTAATCAAGCTAGAAGTAATATAACTAACGGAATCATGTGTAAACACCAACTTCAAGATAAAAAAATACAGGAATCAACCTTCCAAGTACAACTCTAAGATAGAATAAACTATACCATAAAGAACCGAAAGCCACTACTCCAAACCACGATAAATGGTAGAACCCACTAGCTCACAAGTGCTCAGAAGGCCACATAAACAGTGCCTCAATAAATAAAGGAGCCACTAATCCATCAATAATCGAGAGTCCAAATGACTCGCATTATACCAAGATAACATTCGCTAAAATACTAATAACAGAAGGACATAACAATCTCTAAAATACAAAATGAATAATATAATCTACCTATAGTCCCAACAGTAGCCCATACAATCGAGGAACGCGATCAAGTGAAAATAAACCCTTTGGCATCCCATACTACCAGAGCGTACATTGAGAAAACAGCAAACAAGGGTGGAATCTGAATAGAATATGCATGCTGATGTGATATGACAGAACCAATGTGGTAGTAACCCTTGTATGCACCTCCTCCGGTACCCGTAGGCCAGTAGAAGGATCCATGGTGGGACGTACCCGCTATAGCCCAACTGCATTGTATACCCCTACTCCGGTACACTAGGCCGGTAGCCTCTGGTGCTGGATCGGCAGGGCCCATTGAGGTCCTCAACCACATACAATAGCGAATGTGAAATCTCAAAGAATCAGAACCTCGTAGTATGTGCCCAGAATTAAACCGAGTCTAAACCTGTAGTAGTAATCTCAAACCCCATCAAAGAGTGCCCAAAGTGTATCCGGGTCTAAATCACTAATCAATGTTTCAATAACCCTTGTAAAGGGTGCCCGGAGCATGTCCGGGTCTAAATCCGTAATACTGTCTCAATAACCCTTATAAAGGGTGCCCAGAGCATGTTTGAGTCTAAATACGTAGAAAATAGAAAAAAATATGTCTAGCACTCCGCACAGCCGATTCTAGTATCAGTGTGAAAATAAGTGATAAAATCATCGTAATATCCTCTCTACTCCAAGAGGTTTTATAAAAATTAGTTTCAAAATCCTTTCATAGTCATATTACCGAAAATGGGTCCTCGGGGCCATGCAAAGTTTACAAAACCATCTATAGTAGGCCTGAATCCAAATCAACAGTAAAACATGCAAAAAAATTATTTGCATGAATGATATGCTCGTAAGCAATAGATTAGCCCAATGAATCATAAATAATCTTATCGACCCTGCACAGGCACAATCAGCTCTATAGCACAGATATCCAGCCTAAAGTAATATCTCGATGTTCGAGACTCACGGACATTCCCAAATATCCCACTGTCTATGGTCCAGAGGCATATACACAAGCCACATGGGGACACAAGGGTAATATCACAATACTACGATGAGTACTACAAATAACGTAAGAAATAACTGGACCGAAGATACGAACAAGGACTGGGGGTACCAACGTAGAAAACCAATCCAAAAATACTAATTAATGCAATTATAGCCTATATACGCTAAGTCTAGGTAGGGTAAGCCATAACCTACCTGTAGTCCCATGACTAGCTAGTAGAATGACGTCGTTCAAGCTCGAACTGCTCCGAGAAGCCCCAAATTGGGAACCCACTATCAACAATGTAATCTACACGTTAAAACAAGACTAACAATACCCAAATTGCTAAAAGTTTAGCCGGGTCAAAATCCAAGTCACAAGCAGACCCGTGGGCCCCATGACCCAAAGTCGGAAATAAAGAACACCACAATGTTTCCAACAATCCTAGGAGAGCATGCTTTGAAATTAAGTGGAAATCAGCCACCGAAAGGGCTCAAAACAGCCACCCCAAATTAAGAATAACAAGGAAATCAAAATAAGGAAGTCACAGAATTAAACTCGAAAACTTACCAATTGGCCGCCAAGAAATGAGTATGGACCATAAATACACCCACCTCCAAGCTTTGGAATGAACAGAATGGTGAAATGGAGCTTGGAATCTCAATACTAATGTAGGAAAATGAGTTTGGGAGGTGATGGAAATGAAATGAAGAGAGAAGGCTTGAAATTATACAGCGCTAGTAATTTTCGAAAAAGCGGGACTTTTTATCACAAATGCTGAGGCGTAGATGAATAGTGACCTCCACAAATACGGAAAAATCATCACAAATGCAGACATCACAAATACGACAAAGTCATTTCAAATGAGGCAAACCCCGAATGTGGCAAAAATCATCGCAAATGCGACAAAATCACCGCAAATGCAGGAATTCCACAGATGCGGCAAAAATATCCGCAATTGCAGACACGCCAGACTCAACAAAAACCAGCTAAGTTTAAAAAACTTGGATGGACTGTCAAAATCATCCTGGGGTCCCACAGACATAAACAAACTATTCTATCCAGTTAGAAATGGCATTCCAGACTCAATAAAATCGACAAAAATCCCATCGGAGGTCGATTTAACAAAAAGTAGGTCCTACACAAAAAATCAACCTTTAAGCGAACTATTTCAAAATGGAACCTAAGGCCCAAAATCAAGTCCGGAAGCCTCGATACCCAAAAAATGGTCCCTCTAACCTAAAAGCAATATTTTGGAGCCAATAACACCAATAAAATTTCCATCCGAGACTGTCTTCTCCGAATATTGATCAAATTCAACCTTACAAGCCCAGCTGGCCTAAAAACATAGAACGAGAGAAATTCCAAGCAGAAAAGCTCCTGAATCCTGACCAAGGTTTAACCAGACCAAAGTCCATGCTCCAAAGCTAACAAAACTGTCAGAATTTGATTTCGAGCACAATTACCAAGAATGTTGACCAAAGTCAATAATTTCCAAAGTTAAGGTTCTAAAACTGGGAAACGGCCATAAAGACCAAACAAATGGCCAGGGCATTGAACTATCGGTCCCAGCAAGCCATAAATGACTTGGGGCCTCTACAGGCAAGCTCTAACAGTACAGAAAAGGCAAAAATGTGAGAATGACCAGAAGGGTCATTACATCATCCACTACTAAAAAGGACTTTCATCCGTGAAAGTAAAGAAAGAAGGAAGAAGCAGAGACTCAACAACTGCGGATACAAAGCCGTCACCACTCTCTCAGAAAACCTAGGTAGCCTCCTCTACCGGATGACACCCAACAGAACTAAACTAAAGAGAAGCGACCAACCCTTAACTCCTTACTAGCCAAGCTAGATTCCAACCTTAAACTCCAAAACTCCAAAGGTTTATCAACCAAACAAAACCTTATGAAACACAATCGGAATGCACCGACACAACATTGAAACCAAAAGACCTAAGGTGATCAACACACAAAAGTGAAATCCTCGATACAACAACCATATCCACCTAGAAAACCATCAACAAAACCCCTAACTCATGAAATCATTGGTCCGCAAAACTCTTCCATCTAACCTAAATCCTTTGCACCATGACCATAAAGCCTCACATAAGTCGAACACTCGAGCCACCCTCAAAACATCAACTGACCAACTGGAGATCCATAGTTTCCGCTATGCTCAACCTTGAATGAATTCACCTTCATACTCAAAACTCTATCCAAACCAAGCTCTAGTCTACTATCCTTTGAGAAATGAAACACCAACCCGAAGCATATTTTCAAAAACTGCAATACTCTGCTTTGACTGACCATCAACCAACGGACGGATACCTTTGCTAAGATCAATCCCGATACCTGGACCCAACTGAACCAACCATCGGGGCTCAACTAAAACTCGCACACCAGGGTTAGGGAAAGGCATGCATGAACACCCTGTGTCAAAGGAGAATCTCCCTACTGTAGAACAAAAGCAACCTCACTGAACCATACCAAGTCTGAATCAGCTGGAAGCGAATGAACTAGGTCAACCTGTACTAGAAGACCGAAATACAAAAACCCAAACCTAAACCAAATCTCTGAAAGGAGTGTGGTAAGCCTACCATGAAGTCCATAGCCGTCAACTAAGCTCCAAACTCTAGGAATACCATTATTTCTCCACATACTCGAATACCATTCGCATTTAAGATCACCTCACCAGTCTTGCCTCAGACAGAAGTCCACAATGTCACGAATATCAAGTCAAAACACACTTTAGGTAAAGGAAAGGATGCCTGAAGTCCACAGTCACTACCTAGCCATTGAAAAAAATTGCATACTCCTTCAACTCACCCTCAATCTCAAAGCACCCACTTTGTTGTACCAGTACATGAACCACCAACTCCGAAAGCATTTCAACATACCATAACTCTTGTCCCACACTGGCTGAGTCTAACCAAACGCATGAATCCTATACTACAGGCAATATCTCAGAGTGTCAACCAAATCAAGGTTCCAACTCTTGGAACAAAAGGTGAACACCAATCTCGAGTACCATTGGAACCTTAAGTAACCCTTTCGGCTTCAACCCACACAACCTGGTCATATATAACACACCACCACTGACCCCTCAAACTGACATCGCTGAATCTATCAAACTAAGGCAAAATGGGCCTTGTACTGACAAGAACACTGCTGGGATCTAGGAAGTCCAGCCTAATCAAATGGTTAGCTAAGAACTGGGTGTCCAAGCCCAATAGCTACTCTGAAACTGAAGTAGAGAAGCTAAGTTGCCCACACCCACTACCTTTTGGCACAAAGATGTTGCAACCGAGGAGAACTTTCCATGAACCATCAGAAGTAATCTACTAGACCACGATTCCAAATCCTAATTTCCATTGCCAAAAAATTCCTCTGTCGAACCCATACACCACCGGTGAACACTATAGGAAGTCGAGCCAACTAAGATCTGAATATCCAATTTGCCCAAACCATAGATATTGTTGTGACTTGGTCCCTTTAAAGAGTATGACGAGGAAACCACAATCGATGCAACAAGCTCCCAAAGGTAGCACTGGAAATTTCCACGACCTCGATCTCTTACTATAAAGAAATCTGACCACGAACTCATCTAAGAAAATGTTGTTGCACTCTATAGTCAGTCAAATTGACTCAGCAACACACAACCCAAGCAACCCTCATTCATCGCCTCAGTCAGCTACTAGCAACTCATGCCCACATAAGGAGTCATCTCAGTCAGTTGCTAGGGACTCATACACATACAAGGAGTCATCACCCTCTTATGCAAACTAAACGAAAACCCTTTTTCAAGGATACACTGGACTCCAAAAAATCTTCCTCATAAGACTCTGGAGATGTTCCCATAGCTCCCACATCTCTTACTGGCAACACTTGATATAATGGAATGAGAGTAAGACAAATGTCCAACCCAACCAAAATACTACAATCAACACTCAACCCCAATGCTATAGCTTAAACTCAACCATCATGCCACAGTCAAAGCTCAACCAGGATACTATGATCAAAACTCATCCCTTCTGGAACTGGGGAAAAGAATGAAAGCAACTCAACCAGACTTGAAACAAAAGAAAACCACGAGAGTAACCCCTTCACATGCCAACTTCCTAAACCAAACAATTAGAGAAGGTCGATTCTAATATTCTGAGAAAATCATAACCATCACATGCCCGCTGGCATAACCACACCATCTCCTTAAGATAAAAGCTCAATCTCCGGCACATAACCACTGGTATCACACCAAACCATCAGAAGAACTTCTAGCCAATGTTAGATAATGGCCTAGGAAATAACCACTACAACTATTAGAAAAAGGACCACAACCCAATTCTAGAACCACAACAAAACCAGAATTAAAATCAACCAGCAAAAGAGGCTATCAAGACCTACCTACGAGCCACAACTCCGAGTAATCACCTCACAAGGGCAACACACCCTGTCCACTACTAAACAACATAAACCTACTGAGAAATTACACCCATAAATACTACAGCTCAAATAGAAATACTAACAAACAAGAAACAGGTAGGTATATAAGCATAACACAAAAAGGGGTAGATTCGCAAAGCAACTAATGCCAGCACTAGCTAATGCTATCAGAAGTCATACCTATAGAAACGATATCTGGAACCTCCACCTCTGGACTACCAAGAGGGGCATTGGACTGACGAGGTCTATCACTGGACTGATTAGTCGATGCTAAAGGCTCAATTATCCCTTTTCGGGGAGAATCACTAGAATAGTGACCAACAACTACACAAATCCAACAACTCTGAGAAGCCTTGCTCTGACGCATGGTGCCTATCGACTCTGGAAGGGTAACTGAACCACCCGGCTGATAGCCACCTCTAACTATATGGGGACCATGCCTAATACCCTGCACATTATCTCTAGCCAATGGAACTGGAACCCTTAAAGATGAAACCTACTAACCCTACTGACTATAAGGTGTGATCGTAGGTAAATACCTAGAAAGGTTCCCATGCTCACTGCATTGAAAATAAGCTTTACCCAAAGAAGTCTGGCGGGAAGATCTCACTAAACCTGATTAGCCACCACGGCCTACACACCCTGAATATAAGCCTCGAAGAACCTGGCATGCACCATGTATACTCTGCTTAATATGCTTTGTACAATCACCCTCTGAAACCTGTGGAGCCACTAAAACTGGTCTACTAGATAGAAAGCAATGAAACCAATCTCTAGCAAAGAATCCCCTACCTCGAGTCTGAGAACCACAGAAACAGCCCTGATAGCGATGCCTCTTACCACTACCTCCATATGTCTCGCGACATAATCCCTCTATAGCCCAAGCATTATTGACCACCTGAAAAAAGGTAGTCCTAACTGTAACTAAGTGTTGGGTTGCCAAACGAAGCGGTGAAATCAATTCTCTAACAAAACTCCCATTTCTCTCAAACTTTGTAGGCACAGCCCTAGCAGTGCGCCTAATCACCTCGTGAAACCTAGCATCGTACTCCAATACCGATATACAACCCTAATGGAGAACTGGAATCTCAAACCCAACTGAAGCTCCGCTCAAAGAACTGGGTATTGCCTCAACCTGGGGTACTAAAACACCCACCAGAGGACTCGAAGACCTATCCATGGTGTCCTGAAGAACTGGGGTAGCAATAAATCTTATCGAAGGCTAGGCTGACCCCACACCCCCTATCTGATGTAGTAAACTCTCACTCTGAAATCCTGGTGCTCAAGAAAGCACTGAAGCAACAGGGACAGAAGCCTCGACATAACCCGCTGTCGTACTAATCATAGGCATCAGAAAAGGAATGGAACCAATAAATTTTAAAAGTCAATAGAGCCACGAACGCACGATAAAGAGCCAAGAAGATAGGACTTTTCCTAATAATGCCCTGTAGCCTCCCACAGATAGGATACAGACGTCAACGTACTGATTCACCAGACTTTACATAGACACTTGCTCTTGTACCAACATCATCGGAGAACCTAGAGCTCTAATACCAAGATGTCACAACCCAATTCTAAGTTCATGATGGCACCTATAACCCTCCAGTAGGTGAACCAATCCCTGTAGCCCAGAACGGTTAGTAATGGACTACTACCTAATCCAACACGTACAATATAAGCATAAATGAGCGGAACCAGATATAATAGAGAAAAACGCGGAAGCCTATAACCTGAATATATATATACAAGGAACTACGCCAACCCGAATACTTGGTATCGATAGTACATGAGCTTCTAATAGAATACAAGTGCTAGAAGTACCAAAACAGAATAAATAACTCTCTTTGAATAAATAAAGAGTAACAGTGTAAAAAGATGAGATATGGTAAAGCCTTGGTCATCAGGTGCTCATCCTAGTGTCGAATATTCAAAGTTGCACGAGTCTCCACACGATCAATGGCAAAAGCTCACAGAAGAGAGCACGGAAAGAGATCAACACGATCCTAGTGGGCATCATCATTCGACTGAGTGCATATAAGATATAATAATAGTAATATAGCAGATAGCAAAGAAGAAGTCACAGAAGCAATAGAGAAAGCACACAGAAACTAGCACGGAAAGAGATCAACAAGAATTACAAGCATACTATGCTAGCCACAAAGATATATATATAACACAGAATCAAGTGAAGGAAAGAAGAACGCACCTTGATCCTTGCAACAATAATATATATAAAAAAAGAGTTTAGAAAGATGGCGATATACCGGTAACCTCAACTAGAAATGGAATATAGGAAAGCAAGTAAACATAATCAAGCTAGAAGCAATATAACTAACAGAATCATGCTTAAACACTAACTTCAAGATAAGAGCATATAAGAATCAACCTTACAAGTACAACCCTAAGATGGAATAAACTACGCCATAAAGAACCGAAAGCCACTACTCCAAACTACGATAAAGGGTAGAACCAAGTAGCTCACAAGTGCTCAGAAGGCCACATAGCCTCAATCAATAAAGAAGCCACTAATCCATCAATAATCGGGAGTCCAAACGTCTTGCACTATACCAAGATAACATCCACTAAACCACCAATAACCGAAGGCCATAACAATCTCTACAATACGACAAGAGTAATAAAATCTACCTTTAGTCCCAACGGTCGCACATACAATCGAGGAACGCAATCAAGTGAAAACAAACCCTCTGGTATCCCCTACTACCAGAGCATACACTGAGAAAATAGAAAACAAGGGTGAAATCCAAATACAATATGTATAATGTTATGATATGACAGATTCAGTGCGATAGTAACCCCCGTATGTACCTCCTCCGGCGCCCATAGGCCCAGAAGGAGGATCCATAGTGGGACGTACCCACTATACCCCAACTGCACCATATACCCCTCCTCCAGCACACTAGGCCCGTAGCCTCTGGTCCTGGATTGGCAGGGCCTATGGAGGTCCTCGACCACATACAGTAACGAATGCAAAATCTCAAGAAATTAGAACCTTGTAGTACATGCCCAAAATCAAACCGGGTCTATATCAGTAGTAGTAATCTCAAACCCCGTCAAAGGGTGCCCGAAGTGTATCCGAGTCTAAATCAGTAATCAAACTCTCAATAACCATTGTAAAGGGTGCTCGGAGCGTGTTCGGGTCTAAATCCATAATCCAGTCTCTATAACCCTTATAAAGGGTGTAGGAGCATAGCCGGGTATAAATACGTAGAAAAAGAAAAAAAGTATGTCTAGCACTCTGGCACAACCGAGTTTAGTATCAGTGTGAAAACTGGTGATAAAATCATCGTAATATCCTCTCTACTCCAAGAAGTTTCATAAAAATCACTGCTAGAACTCTTTCATAGTCATTTTACTGAAAATTGGCCCTCTGGGCCATGCAAAGTTTAGAAAATCGTCTATAGTATGCCCGAATCCAAATTAACAGTAAAACATGCAGAAAAATTCTTCTCATCAATGATATGCTCGCAAATAATAGATTATCCCAACAGCTCACAAATAATTGTATCGTCCCTGCACATGTACAATCAGCTCTACAATACATATATCCATCCTAAAGTAACATCTCAATATCCAGGACTCGCAAAAATTTCCAAATATCCCATCCTCTATGGTACAGAGGCATATACACAGGACACACAAGGGCCACAACGGTAATATCACAATACTACGAGGAGTACTACAAATAACAAAAGAAATAAAAGGACCGAAGATACAGATAAGGTCTGGGGGTACCAACCTAGAAAATCAACCCAAGGATGCTAATTAATGCAATTATAGCCTATATACGCCAAGTCTAGGTAGGGAAAACCATAACCTACCTATCGTCCGACGACTAGCTGCTGGAATGATGTTGTCCAAGCTTGAACTGCTTCGAGAAGTCCCAAATCGCGAACCCACTATCAAGCACATAATATATGCATTAAAAGAAGACTAACAATACCCAAATTGTTAAAAGTTTAGCCAGGTCAAAATCTGGGTCACAAGCGGCCCATGGGCCCCGCGACCCGAAGCCATAAATGAAGAACACCATGATGTTCCCAATAATCCCAGGAGTGCATGCTCTAAAATTTAGCGAAAATCAGCCACCGAAAGGGCTCAAAACAGCCACCCCAAATTAAGAATAATAAGTAAATCGAAAGAAGGAAATCACGGAATTAAACACGAAAACTTACCAATTGGAAGCCAAGAAATAAGCACGGACCAGGAATACACCCACCTGCAAGCTTTGAAATGAAAAGAATGGAGAAATGAAGCTTGGAAGCTCAATATTAATGGAGGAAAACGATTTTGGGAGGTGATGGAAATGAAATGAAGAGAGAAGGCTTGAATTTATACACTACCAGCGATTTTTGCAAAAGCAGGACTTTTTATCGTAAATGGGGAGGCACAGATGAATACTGACCTCCACAAATACGGACAAATCATCACAAATGCGGACATCGCAAATGCGGCAAAGTTACCACAAATGCCGCAAATCCTCAAATGCGGACATTGCAAATGCGGCAAAATCACCATAAATGAAGGAATTCCACAAATGCGGCAAAAATGTCCGCAATTGCGGACACACCAGACTCAGCAAAAACCAGTTAAGTTTAAAAAGATCGGATGGACTCTCAGAATTCATTTGAGGTCCCACGGATACAAATGAACTATGTTATTCAACTAGAAATGGCATTCCAGACTCAACAGCATCGATGAAAATTCCATCGGAGGTAGATTTAATTAAAAGTAGGCCCCGCGCCCGACCTTAGGCCAACTTTTCCAAAATAAAACCTAAGGCCTAAAATCAAGTCGAGAAGTCTCGATACCCAAACCAATGGTTCCTCTAGCCTAAAAGCAACATTCTTGAGCCAACAACACTGACAAAATTTGCATCTGAGGTCGTCTTCTCCGAATGTTGACCAAAGTCAACCTTACAAGCCCAACTGGCCAAAAAATATAGAACGAGAGAGAATTCCAAGCTGAAAAGCTCTTGGATCCTGACCAAAGGTCCAACTAGACCAAAGTCTACACTCCGGAGCTAACGAAACTGTCAAAATTCGATTCCGAGTATGATTACCAAGAATGTTGATCGAAGTCAATGATTTCCAAAGTTAAGATTCTAAAATTGGGAAACGGCCATAAAGATTTGTTAACTGGAAAATTGAAGTTTCAATATGCCTTTTTTCCCTCTTTTCCCAGATTTCATGTCCATTGCTTAACATAAAAAAACACATGGTTTTATGTCGATTTGTAGGATATGACTTCGCGATTTTCAAGCAATACCAAACTATCCCAGTAAACTGATAGCAATGTTCAATCTCTTCATCATGCATGAAATCACGGTAATAATACTTCTTTTTTCTTGATTTTTTCTATGTCATGTTATTATGTTATTAAAGGGTAGCAAGAGATTTCTACTTGCTATAACTTTTAATGTGAAACTCTATAAATTTTTACTTTGTTTCTGTTTTCCTGATAAAAAAAATAAAAGCTTAACTTTAATTTGAGACATAATAATTACTCCACAAGACATACAGATGAAAAAAAATGGAAAGAAGAGCTCTATTTTCTCTATACTATAAATTGAATACTTCTGATTCTTTTTATCAACAGGGAAATAAGATAATGGTTAGAGAAGCTACAACATGAGAATTTCATATATTAAAAGGCCTTTGTTTTATGTTTGTGACAACATGAGATTCAACCTTACAAAAAACCCCTTTGCTTTATGTTTGTGACAAATTTTGAGTTTTACAAAATTAATTAAAATTACAAATAAAATATGAAAAAAATAATTTGTTGATGAATCTTGTTAGTACTATATTATTTTCCTTGATTCTTTCATTCTCCCCTCTGAATTGCCCCTGAAATTTGATGGCAGAAATTATTATTTCTCGAATACAGGGAGATATGAACCTCTTTGTGTATTCTTGATCTCCAAGAATGTCGGGTTGTACTTCAAATCGATCGTGTAGAACAACCTCTCTTGAGGTCTCCTTCTGTTTCTTCAAGTGAGGGTCAACATGGTATATCTCTCGAACGAGGATTGTGTGCATTTTTTTAAAATATTTGATTGTCAAGAAGTGTCCCGTTACTTTAAGATCAATTTTATTGTGTGAAAGAAGTCATTATAACTTCATCTTTGAGAAAGATAATATTTGATATCTTGATCTTTTTGTGTGAAAGAAGTCATTATAACTTCATCTTTGAGAAAGATAATATTTGATATCTTGATCTTTTTGTGATTATTTCAAAAGTTTATGAAATTTTGGAGATACTCCTATCAAAATATAAGTGAATTCTAAAGAGCACAACATAGATAAATCCAAAATAAGGAGAAAATAAAACTCAATGCAATAGCTTCGATCCAACCCCTCGGTGAAAAATCGTACTACGCCCTAAGAAATTCCTACCAGCAGAATTTCCTGTACTCAAAGTGAATTGTCTAAGTACTCTCCTTTGTCTCATTGTTTATCTCTCATTCGATTCTGCCCCTAAAGCTAGCTCCTACTCCTCCTCCTTCTCCTGACGGATATAATCATGAATAAATCTTTACGGTAGAAAAAAATTGATCTTAAATTATAAACATAGAACCAGTTCATGAGAATAATTTATGTATGAAGAGACCATTTGGATTGACTTATTTTAAGTGTCTTTTAAGTTAAAATAGCTTAAGCTAGTTATAGTGTTTGGGTAAGGCAAAAAAGTGCTTCTGAACACTTAATTTTAAGCCAAAATAGCAAAAAAAAACTAAAAGCTAAAAGCTGAAATTTCCAACTTAAAAAAAACAACTTAAAATAAGCTTATCCAAACAGGCTCGAAATATTCCATGCTTGGCTAAATTCTTACTTGCAATTTTTATTACAAAAATCTATTTCCTATGCACATCCACGTGTGCAACCACATTAATATGTGGGCTAAAAATAGAAAATAGAAAATAGTAAAACTTATACAAAGATGTTGTAATACATTCCTATTCAAACAAAAAATCATGTAATAATAATTAGCTACGAAATTAATTATTCAATCCCAAGTAATATATCAAACAAAAAAAATTGATATCATAGGCACCTTAAGCAACAAAAGAATTTTAATTTTTAATGGGTCAGTAATAAAAGTTTCATTCTTCAATCGAACATTAACATACAGTGTGTAATATCATATAGAAATTGTTTTTGATATACCCTCATCTCACAAATAATGTTATTATCAAAGCAGGAATACAAGAAAAATATAATAACAAAATAGTACTATACAGAAAAGTTAATTTTATAAAACATAATCATACAAATAAATTAATTTTATATCTATCATTGTGGATAAACCTAATTGAATGATTCTAATGCATTATCTAAGTATGGGCCCTTGCATTAGTCAAAGTCTTCTTTACTGCAAAACAAGATAAAAGCAATCAAAAGCAAAAAAAATAGCTTGAGAAATTGTAGTATGTATTTTGTCACTTCTTCACAAAAAAAAAGTAAGCACTAAAACCTGAGAAAAGGAAGATAATAACTGAGAAGATAAAGAAACCAATGATATAATTACAACGTGATAATTTAAAGAAAAAAAAGATACAATATTTTTTTGTTGAAGAAGAGGTGACCACTTTATGCTTTATACTATGACTTTACATCAATTCTATGACCACTTTATGCTTTATACTATGACTTTACATCAATTCTATTTCATGAACGTTTTCCTGAAGCCAAAAACCAATTTGATTTCAATTATAATTCTACTTCTTCAGTTACGGTTTGTGTCCTATTGTATTAGAACTCTTTTTCACTATAGAAAATTAAATTGTTAAATCCCACTGACACGTACCTAACAAACTCCATAAATTTAGGAATTCAGCCAACATGAGAAAACTTTCTCCTTTTATTTTATGATATATTTATTATAGTTAATATTTAATATTATATAAAAAAAATATAATAGTTGGTGAAAAAAATAAAAAAAATGAATTTTTCTATTAAAAAGTTTTTTAACGAAGTGCAAAAAGATCAATCAATATTTATAAAGACCTTCACACTTTTAAAATAACTAGTTTAGTGTACGTGTTTGCACGTGTGCATCACGTTAATTAATAAAATGATATCTTGGTACACTAAAACTCCTACTATGTAGGTTAATTAATAGTAATAAATTTACATAAAACAATAATTTTTTGTTTGTATGTTAAAACAGTTCGAAGCAGCCATGTGCCTACCGATATTATCGATTTTAGTCATAGTATCATTTGAAGAACTAAAATGTTATTTCATTGAAACCCAAAAAATTATCATTAGTTATATTCAAGAACCAACATTGATCCACAACATGTTGCAAGAGATGAGACCCTCAAATTGCTTCTAAGGTGCGCCTTGTGATTCCAATCTGAATAACCAGAAATTAAAAGAAAATGAAATAAATTAGACAAAAGAAGAAGTTCATACTTAGTAACAAATAATTATTGTACATTGCACTTTCTAACTCAATCTCCCGCTCCTTTTCTCTATCCATCGTCACTCCACACCTTCACTATTTTTGGTGTATACAATAAAATAGTATGATAATCAAAATAAAAAATAATGTACATTATCTACGGTATAGATTGATCAAGACAATATATAAAGCATTACAATATCTGGAAAAAAATAAAAGAATATATATGACAAAAATAGCAAAAAATTATGAGAAGCAATCACTTTTTACATGAAAAATCAATGTGATCAATAATAAAATGTAATCACTAAATTGAGAATATGAAACGCACCAGCTTTAGAGTAAGATGCCAATTAATTAAGCATGACATAATTAATCATTCTAGTACCATCAAAGAAGTATTAGTACCATCAAAGAAGTATTCACCAAAAAAATTATAAAAACAAAGCACCCTTCGTTCAATTTTCAAGCTCTAATCAATCAATACTCAATCTTGAAAACTAATTTATGAAAACAAAGCACTCTTCGTTCAATTCTCAAGCTCTAATTATTAATCAATAGTCAATCTCGAAAACTATCATCCAAGAAATCAGTTTTACGAATGATAACATACAAATTAAAAGCCAAGAACTGAGAAACCTAGGCTATATTGATCACCATTATGAAGAAACAACATGAAAAAATATGCGGGATATAAAATATCTGACACTCTCTCTCCTTGTCCGTAACAATGATATATTATTTTTTCTTCATATGTTCCCTATTTTCCAAGTTATTTTCACTTTTCACCAATTTAATACTATTTGTAACCTAAGAAAAAAGTTCTAAAAGTGGGGTAAAAAATAAGAACTAGACTAAAATCAGAAAAAGTACTACTCGTAACCCTAAAAAAAAGGTTCCTAAAATTGAAAAATAAAAATAAAAATAAGGACTCCTAAACTAATTAGGATTATATAAATACAAATTATTTTATTTAAGCTCTTAAACATATTTTAGTTAATTTTAAAATACTCTTATTTTCCATATTATATGGTTCCTATGTGCTGGACGTCCAAAAGGATTTTCTTACTTTTCATCGCCAGTCAAATAGGAAAATTTTAGTAGTTTGGATATGATTCCTATTTAAATATA
Source organism: Jaltomata sinuosa (assembly GCA_003996215.1). Lineage (NCBI taxonomy): Eukaryota > Viridiplantae > Streptophyta > Magnoliopsida > Solanales > Solanaceae > Jaltomata > Jaltomata sinuosa. The sequence continues at coordinate 150,432 of QJPP01000232.1, read as the reverse complement.
TTTAATTTATCAAATTTAGTAAAATTTTAGACTAAATATGTTGTTATTTTTGGTTGTAGAAATTATTTTCTGTATAAGGTAAAATTCTAATTGATTTAATTAGAAGTATTAAATATTATAATTTTTTATTTAGATTAAATAAGGACCGTAATTAATTTTAAAGTCTAAATTAGAATAATAATTAAATGGTAATTATTTGAGAGAAATAGTAAATGATAATTTATCTATTACAGAGTCTTTAGTGTACGTGTTTTAGACGTGTGTCTCACATCGATCAATAAAATTATATTTTAAAAAGTAAAATTATTAAATAGTAGCAATTGGCGTTAAAATATATGTTATATCTTTCTAATGATCTATATTATATTAAAAGTGTGAAGCACCTTATAATGTGATTTGAACTTTTTGTCCTTCATTAAAAGTCTCTCCTTTAGACAAAATCGTCTTTTTATTATTTTTCTCTAATTATTAATAATATATGGAAAAAAGTCTAAATAATAGGTTTATATAATTTGATCACAGCAAGGATTACAATTTGACTACTTATTGACATTTTAGGTTTATATATAAGGCTTTAAAACCTAATATTTTTAGCATAAACTAAACAACAACAACAAACAAATTTCGGCAGCTCACAGCAAACAAACTTTGAGCACTTTATTGTCTTTGTTTGATCATTATTTTGATTAGATTAGGTTTAATCGCATTATTTTGATATTTCTATTATCGTATTGTTTTGTTTTAGTTTCTGTTCGTATTGTTTTATTTTAGTTTTTGTTCTGTTGCTATCTGCTATTTTGATTATATTAGGTTTAATCGCATTATTTTGATATCTCTATTATCGTATTATTTTATTTTAGTTTTTCTTCTGTTGCTATGTGCTATTTTTTTGCTTAATACAGGTGGTAGATCAATGTTCAATCGGGCTTTAAGAAATTTTTATGTAAAGGTTAGATTAATTCGCATTGTTTTGATTTGTGGCCTACTCATATTAAAGATTTTGATTTGTGGCTTATTTTGTTTGTGCATACTCTTTGATTGGTGTCAACAGTATGATCTCTGTCTCAATCAAATTTTATTCCTGATTTGAATTGTTAATCTCAGTCATCAATAGGATGGTCGAAGGGAAGAGTGAAAGTTGTTCCCTCTGGTGATGGTTTGGTGATATTTAATGGACAGCTCCAAGGTTGCAATTCCTCCAGAAAAATCTATTACCTTAGGATCTCTAATGGCTCCACAATTAGTTTGAGATGCAGAGGCGGAGCCAGAATTTGAAGTTTATAGGTTCGAGATTTTAATTCTTTTAAATTACTGGATTCTAGATAAATATTTTGTACATATTCGATGAATTTTTTATTATAAATTCAAAAGTTATTAGGTCCGGTCGAACCGTTTTCCACTTGTAGGCACGTCATGGTGGAGTGGATGAGCCATTTGCATGGCAAAAAAGGTTTGAGATTCTTATTCTTTTAAGTTACTGGATTCTAAATAAATAATTTGTACATATTCAATGAATTTTTTACTATAAATTCAAAGTTCGAACTAAAGTTATTAGGTCTGGTCGAACCGCTTTCCACTTATAGGAACGTCGTGAATGAATGGATGAGCCATTTGCATGGCAAAGCAGAGACTTAAGAAGCTTTGCATTAGAAAGGTGTCCTTGAATTGATATTCTAACTTAACATATGTTCTCTTTTTAGTTGTATAAGATTGAAATGCGTCCTTTTTAATCTTTAGGAGGTTACTTTCAAGATAAGGTAGAAATATATCATATCTTTCATAGGGTGAGAACATATTCGTTCTAGAATCAAACGAATATTTTCTCACCCTATGAAAGATATGATATATTTCTACCTTAGCTTGAAAGTAACCTCCTAAATATTAAAAAGGACGCATTTTAATCTTATACAACTAAAAAGAGAAGATATGTTAAGTTAGAATATCAATTCAAGGACACCTTTCCAATGCAAAGCTTCTTAAGTCTCTGCTTTGCCATGAAAATGGCTCATCCATTCATTCACGACGTGCCTACAAGTGGAAAGCGGTTCGACCAGACCTAATAACTTTAGTTCGAACTTTGAATTTATAGTAAAAAATTCATTGAATATGTACAAATTATTTATTTAGAATCCAGTAACTTAAAAGAATAAGAATATCAAACCTCTGTTTTGCCATGCAAATTATTTCGTTTGATTCTCTACTCAAGATATTTAAAAAAATCACATTATAAGGTGCTTCACACTTTTAATATAATATAGATACTAGTTTAGTGTACGTGCGTTGCACGTATGTCTCACATCAATCAATAAAACTATACATCATAAAATATAATTATTAAAAAGTAGCAATTGATGCTAAAATAAATATTATATTTTCTAATGATACAAATAAATAGTATACTCAAATATGTTATTGTTTTAGTATAGAATTTTAAAATAAAAATTCTAATATTTAAGACTTTAAATCAAATATTAAAGATAATAACTTTAGTTATACACATACGGATAATAAGAAGAAGCAATAGATAGTAACATAACATAATTTGTAATAAAATAATAGGATAATCAAGATATCAAAATAATACGATTAAACCTTACCTTCACGAAAAATCCTCAAAGCCTGATTAAACATTCATCTACCACCTGTATTAAGTAAAAAATAAATAATAATAAAAAACAACAGCTAGTAACAAAACATAAACTACAATTGACGTACATATGGCCACTATAAAAAAATAATTTTAAAAGTTATTGGGAAAATAATTTCCCCTAAATAAGATTTCATCGGAGAACTACGTTGAGGATGTTATTGTATTATTGTATTTAAGAATGATTTTAATTTATAGAAGTCCAAAATCTTTTCGTCCAAGAAAAAATTACTTAAATATGAAATATTTTTATTTTTTCTTCCATAAATTATTATTTCTAAATATTAGTACTAATAAGTTTTCTATTTTTCTATTATTAAATAACCGAAAAAGGGACCAATCGTAGGTAACAATGTTACAACTAAACTACTTTCTTTTTCTTCATTTTTTCGTGTGATTGGACTAATATTACTTGTTTTTTATTTTGCCTTTTTTGACATGATATTTTTATTTTATTAAAAAGCAATTAAATAATAAATTTTAAAAAATAAACTTAAATGTTAGGACTTTTAATATAGTTCAAATAAGGAATGATTTAAGAAGTAGAATTCTAGTCAATTTTAAAGTATTAAATATTAGAATTTCTTACCTTTTATAAATAAGTAAAGATTTAATATTTATAACTTGAATTAATTTCAAAGTCCTAAATAATATGACAATAATTAAATGACAATTATTTGAGAAAAATATTAAAAAGACGATTTTGTTTAAAGGAGAGACTTTTAATGAAGGGCAAAAAGTTCAAATCACATTATAAGGTGTTTCACACTTTTAATATAGTACTAGTTTAGTGTACGTGCGTTGCACGTATGTATTACGTTAAGAAATATATATATATATATATATATATATATATTTATATATATATATATATATATATAAATTATTTAAAATAATAATTAACGTAAAAATAAATATAATATTTACTTAAATAATAAAATAAATGTTATTACATAACTTCTATAGTAACTCGATTTACAATGCATAACATACTTGATCTGCCTTCAAACTTAAACCCAACTTAAAAGAGTCGACTATAACCCTAAATTTATAGGTTCATCATTTATAATTATAACCTTATATTTCGAACCTAACTAATAATTTTAATTAATAAATCAACTATAATACTAACAAGTAAGCTAAATTTATATTTTGCAACCTCCACTCTTAACTCAGAACCCCAATGCTTAAATCATGGATCCTCCGAAACTCACACTCTGAACTCTGAACGCATAATGCCTAAATTTCAGAGCCTTCATAACCCACACTCTAAACTCAAAAATCACTACGTCTAAAATTTTGGATCCTCCAAAACCCACACTCTAAACTCATAACTCACAACGTCTAAATTCTAATACTCCAAAATCCACCACAGATTCAAAAAATAATAATTAATTTGACCTACTTTTATCTTCACTTTTATTTTTATTACAATAAAATAAACAACACCATAATTAAAAAATTACAACAGTATTAAAAAACAATTAATAAACTAAGTGAAAAAAAAGAAGGTAAATTACTAATCTCAATGAACATGTGCCTCGTGGATTTTATTCTACTGGTGCTAATGAAAAACCTGCTAGGGAATTTCTGAAAAATTCATGAGAATAATTAAAAGGTTATCTATAAATTAGTAGTAAATTTCATGAAGAAAAATAAACATGTATGGTCTTAATTTTAGTAGAAACCAAATAATTGCTTACATGCATATGTGGCGTTGGAGTTTTCTGCTTCTATTGATATTGATATGGAGTACGTATTTGTGTTTGTGTGTTTATACTTTATATATATAAAGATTCAAATTAGGGTTTTTCATTTTAGATTAAAATTTTAATTGAGTTTAAAGTCTTAAATATTAAAAAATTAATTAAATAATAATTTGAAATTTTTTTAGTAAAAAGACGATTTTGTCTAAAGGAGATATTTTTAATGAAGAGAAAAAAGTTCAAATCACATTATAAGGTGCTTCACACTTTTAATATAATATAGATAAATATAGATAGATATAGATGTATTATTCACACATAGGATTGCTATGCTTTGCTCGGCAAGTGTCTGACGTAAAAGGGAGGGGGGGGGGGGGGGGGACAGGGGAAAGAAGAAAAATTGGTGAACTAAAACTTACACTCTATGTTTCATTTTAACACACCCTTTAAAAATAATAATTATAAGTATATTTTACTAAATCAATCTTACTAATAATGTTTTGGAATTCTAAATTAAGTAAAAATCATTTAAACCCTCCGAACATTACATTAAAAATCAAATTTCCTCCTCAACTTTGAAAAATGGTCATTCTCCTCCCTTTTCTTAATTGACTTTTATTAAAAAGTATATTCTACCCTTACATTATCAACTTTTATTTTCTTTTATTTTATTTTTTACTTCTTTAAAATCATGATATTTTCCTTTTTTAATCTGTGTAAAAAATTTCCTATTAAAAAATATTATTTTGCTAAAAAAAAGTGAGTAATATTGATTGAGCATATACGCTAATGACATTCTATAATGAAACAAATAAACAGAATAAAAAAGTATTTTATTAATTTTATGAAATTTATAATATTGTACACACCTTTTTACTTTATACATGGCCCATGGCCACATTTTTTTTTTATAATGTGATAACCTCATAAAAATATTTCGATGCAAGTAATATAAAAATAATTAATAAAAATAGAAGTATATTTCATAATGCCAAACAATTTGCTCTTTCTTGGTAGTCTTGTATGGAGTAAAATCGGTACAAAGGCATGTGGCAGTACTCGAGTGAATAGTTCGGACGCGTTGTCATCACAGCGCGAGCGTCCCTTCAAAGGCAGCGGAGTTTCCTCCTCCTATCACCATTGATGATATGGCACAAGATCACAAGCAGGATAAAAGTGTTAGGGATACGGACGAGCACCTGCAGAGCAGAACCACAGGACCCCTCTAACAAACTAGGCATGTAGCATCCTCCTATTGGTAGAACCCTTAGAGCATAGTTGGTCTAGTGCTAAATGTTGTACACTATAAATAGTGACACTAGTTCACTTGTAAAAGGATTTCGATCTGACCCCCTTTGTTTTCTCCTCCTCTCTCATTCACAATATCAATACAATACTAGTTGCTTGTTCCTTAAGATTTATCACTGTTCATACCTATTCAATACTTTTTTGTTCTCTAATATCTCTCGAAGGCTCGATCTTGTTCTCGGCCGCTCTCGAGAACGTCCTCAGCTAGACTAGTTTGTGCACTTTACATGTTTTCCATTCTCTACTTGTGTTATACACTGTCTTTCCTTTATTACTGTCTTTCTTTGGTTATTAAATACACTAACTGCTAGCAAACTGATAATACGGACGAGATGGAATCGTAGGACATGCTCTTGACTCACCTATAAATTCAATTGTACCAAATTTTGGGTAAACAGTTTGGCACCCACCGTGGGGCAAGAGAAGTTGTGTGGGTTTAATTGATAACGCCCAAATTACAACTCCAATTAAGAAGCGTAAGCGGTCATCGTCAAATATAGAACCCAACAAAGGTTAGGGTCGATCCCACAGGGAATAAGGTGCAAATTAAGTCGTTAGTAAATTACTTGACTATTAATCAATAGTTTTCGGTAATTTGGGGGGGGATTTAAATGTCAAATTCACACTTAACTAACAAGCATCAAATTTTCAAGAGTTTATAATCAATGTGGGAACGAACTAGGGACGTGTTCACCATGGCGTCATAACAATTTCGACTCAAAGCTTAACCGGGTTCTTTCTATATGTATATCACGATGTGATTGAATTAATGGTATCATCTAAACGTTTCTCAACCAAATAGACGAATTTCCTTTTCAATTCTCTCGAACTTGAAAAGGTGAAATTTTCTTATTTCAACCCTAAACATCAAGTAGATTAATCTAGTTACAACATTAATCATAAGACGAGAGTTGGTAGTCTCGAATCCTCGTAGTTAATCAAATTTCCCAATTTTAATCTCTTTGTTCAATCAAATCAAACCTAGGTATGTTCTAATGTTTGCAACCATTAGAAAACGTAAATAACGAATGATTAACCATGTGACAACATATAAATTGAACCCAATACTACCCGAAATCTGTATTGCTACTTTTGCCATGGCTCCCACAACCCTAGTTGTGGGAAATTAGCTACTCATGCTATTAAAGAAATAGAAGAAAATCATATTCATAATAAGAGAAGGATTCTTACAAATAGTATGAAATTTACTTCAATTATCCTAGAGCAAGAAGCCAAAAATCCCAAGAGTAATCGAAGAAGAAGAAATAAAACGTGTACGTCGTATTTTTCCTCTCAAAAAGTCGCTCAAAAATAGTCTCTAGAAATCTTGGGTAATGAATAATAAAATGACCCTAACACTGGGTATTTATAGCAGTCCAAGAAATAAAGTCTAAAAATAGAATTTTTGGAATCCCGCTTCGCGTTGACGGGTCGCCTGACGGACCGTCATGCATGTGACGGGCCGTCACAGCTAAACAGTGAGCTTCCAGGAAAATTCTCAGGTAAGTCGTCCAGCAGGTGACGACTTACAACTTTTTATATTGGTGGCCTGGGTGACGGTCCATCAGGCCAGTGACGGGCCGTCACTCGAGACGTCACAGCTAAACAGTGAGCTTCCAGGAAAATTCTCAGGTAAGTCGTCCAACAGGTGACGACTTGCAACTTTTTATATTGGTGGCCTGGGTGACGGTCCGTCAGGCCAGTGATGGGCCGTCACTCCTAGGTAGTGCTCGATGAAATTGCTGTCTCGTTCTGGCGGCTTAGCTGACGGCCAGTCAGAGGTGTGACGGTCAGTCATGCTAGCCGTCAGGCTTAACCAGTTGAGGTTTTTGAACATTTTTTCTTCCGTTTCTATCTCTAGCTCCATTTCCTGCAACTATAACAATAAAACATCAAAAACCACAAAAGTTGCTTGAAAACTCCCGAGTATTCTTAGTTAAAGGCGTCAAATGTGCCGTAGAATTCCGTCACATCAACACCCTCAACTTAAAACGTTCGCTTGTCCTCAAGCAACATGACAACAAAAACAAAATGACGACTCAACTAAGAATACCAACACATATCTCTAGCAAATCATGGCCACTCAACAGTTTATTAAATTTAAATCAAGCCCCCCGGTAGCACACAAATGTATGAAACGCTAACTTGCAAGGATCCAAACATGTCATTCTGATATGATATAATATTTACATACACACATAACAGCTATCCCAACAGTCAATAGATGATACATAAATCTCGGTGCCCTCACCACAAAGAAGTCCCACACACAAGATTTGGGATTAGGTAAGGCGCTAACACTCACAAACGATTTCAAACAATGCACATACGATGCCATAAGCTTGGCCTTGCTATCCTATTTCAGTTTTTCAGATAGCCGCTCAGGATCACTACAGGACTTGTTTTGGCTTGTAATGAGGCTTTGGGTGCAGGTAGGATACATTTAGGGGTTAGTGACTAAGCCCTCCTTGGAATCACCGACCTACTATTTCCACTTAACTTTTCTTCGTCCATCCTTATTCACCTTTTTATTCCCTTCTTTCTAGCTACAGGTGAGGCCTCTTTATTTTGACAATTCTTTTTCATCTCTTTTTCGTTTCTTTTTCTTTCTTTTCTTAGGCACACACCCGAAATTTTCATTCTATCCACAACCAATCTTATCCATCCTATTTTTCTTATCATTTACCTCTATAGTATCCACCCTCAACTTAGGCTGATTGCCTGAGTTGAGGTGCACGATGTCTAAGGAAGGACCAGGGCCAAAATAGGGATTCAAAGTTAAAAAGAAACGGTGACAAGTTATTGAAAGAATACGGTCAATTATGGCTCAAACAGGGATCAAAGGGATTATTTGCATTTTGATGGTCTTATAGGCTAAGTGGAGTACACACAAAAAGGGCCTGTGATCCTTTCCTAAGCAACCAATTTCAAGCTTAAAAAAATAGGCCGGGCAAGTTCTAGATGCATGCACAGAGTAAGAGTTTATAACAATCAGCTCATACACACTTGGCACCAAGAAACCATACCACTACCAACTATCAAAACAACATCTCGGTTTAAGCATAATTATTATAATCACAACCACACAATGACATTTAAGGATCCAGAATAGTCACTCATTTCAAACATAAGTACAAAATCAACTTTTTCAGAGGGGGCTCCTTTTAGTTTAACTTTCCAAAAAGCCATGCTTTCTATAGACACCAGAAAACAACACAAACAAAATTTAAAATGACAACCTAAACATGCCGGTTCTACTAGATAGCACACCGGAGGGAAAAGAAACACGCCAACAAAAACCCTCGGTGGTGAAAGATTCACAGGTATCCCAACACCCTCAACTTAGACTCATGCATTGTCCCTAATGCATACATGTGAAAGCTAAAACTGTGAGAGAAAGGAATACCTGTGAATCCCATAGGACTCAGAGTCTGGCATGATGTTGGAGACCACCAGGGTCTCCAAAGCAGGAGCAATCGCTGGAATAGAGGCAAGCGACATCATCCTGTTGAGCTCCAACTTTTCTTTTATCGGCTCCTCAGCTAGTCGAGATAACTTCTTTACTCTTTCTAACTCTTTTTCTTTGCTGGTTCTCTTGCGGTATTTTCTTTTTCTTGATTTGTTCTCACCGCCTTCCTCTATAGGTTTCTCTTCTTGCGATCCCAACATCATTCTCATAACAGCTAGGGTCTCAACAAAACCATTCTCCTGAATATGCACATCCATAGGGGCTTCATCAATAACATTTATAACCGAGACCACCCTCATGTCTCTTGGTGGCTTCATCAATTTACACATATCAAACTTGACCAATTCATTGTTCAATCTGAATGTCAGTTCGTTTCTTTCCATGTCGACCAACACTCTTGCAGTGGCTAGCAATGGTCGTCCCAAGATTATGGGAACTTAAATATCCACTTCGCAATCTAAGATTACAAAGTCAGCTGAGAATATAAACTTACCAATCTTTACCAGCACATCATACAATATTTCCACCGGTCGTTTTACTAAACGGTCAGCCATTAACACCCTCATGGTAGTTGGTTTGGGAGCTCCCAAACCCAACTGTTTATAGACTGCTAGCGGCATCAAGTTGATGCTAGCACCAAGATCACATAAGGCTTTTTCAAAGTTGAATTTCCCAATAGTACAGGGAACAATAAAAGCACCTGGATCTTCCTTCTTTTCCACTAACGATCTTGACGAAATAGCACTGCAGTGGTGGAGGTTATCTTCTGGTTCAAAGCTCACTGACCTCTTCTTGGTAATCAAGTCTTTCATGAACTTGGCATATCCATGCATTTTTTCAAGAGCGTCCACCAGTGGGATGTTCACTGATATTTGCTTGAGCATGGTCATGAAATTTAGGAACTTGCTATCTTCCACTTTCTTCTTCAACTGTTGTGGGAAAGGAGGCGGTGGCCGAGACATCATAGTTGGAAGTTTTTCAACTTCCTTGCTTTTATCCGTGAGCACTTGAATAGCATCCTCTACCGCAGCGGGTTTTTCAACAGATACCTTCACACCCTCATCGACCATATTTTCAGCATCTACTAACTCATCTTCCTCAGCAACATTACCTTTCTGAGTCTGAATTACTGGATGTGATTTCGATAATATTTTACCGCTTCTCGTAGTAATCGCCATACAACTCTCGTCATTCCTCAGGTTTTGAATGGTGTCACTCGGTAAGGTACCTGTCTTCCTTTGATTTAGAGACGCTGAGATTTGACTCACTTGCTTCTCTAATTGCTTGATCGAGGTGGAATGTGAATCCACTACCTGGCTCATTGCTGATAATTCAGTCCTCATCTCCTTTACCCCGGAGTCAGTAGATTCCACCTTCAACAACATCTTCGCCATCATATTCTCCAATTTGGACATCCCTGTCTCGTTGCTAGCTCTTTCCCGATTACCAGGTGGTACATATAACCCACCTCTATCAGTTTTATTCTTCCAGTTCCCCTGATCACGATCTCTGTAGCCAGCTTTTTCATAGTAGTTGTCCTTCTGATAGTTTCGACCTTGGTTTCCCTGGACATTGGCCTGGAAACCCCCAAAATAATTAGCCTCCTCATCATATTCAAACTCTGCTGCTCTACCTTGGGAACCCACAACTTTCACTTTCTCCATACCTCCTAACAACAAATGTTTTGTCAGTAGGTCCATTTGCATTTTCAGATGGGCCATATCTTGGTCCCGCTCTTCCTCTTTCCGGCGTTGTTCCACTGACATACCGACTGCATAAGTTCTAGCAGCTACCTCTGTATCCCGTGTATGCCAGGCCCTGTTGGTTTTAGTGAGCCGGTCCAAAATAGTTGTGGCCTCAATAAAAGTGAGACCCATAAATGCTCCACCTGCTGCATTATCCAGTGTCGGCTTGGTAGCCGAATTCAGTGCCCTGTAGAATGTCTGTATTAGGAAATTGTCGGTCAACTAATGGTTCAGGCATTGTGTCATCTTCTTCTTGAACCGCAACCAAGTCTCATGTAAAGCCTCATGAGGTTGTTGTCTGAAGTTGCTAATTTCATCCCTCAACTGTATCATCCTAGAGGGAGGAAAGAACCTTTCTAGGAAAGCTCCTTTCAACTCTCCCCAGGTTGTGATAGAGTCGGGGGTTAGCTCTGTCAACCATAATGCTGCCTCATCAGACAGAGACAACAGAAACAACCTTTGTCTGATCGCTGTCTGACTTACTCCAGGCAATTCGAACGACTTGCAGATACCCACAAAATTCATCAGGTGTCAGTTTGGATCATCACCAGCCACACCATGGAACAATCCCTTTAAGTTCAACAGCTGGAGCATTGTGCTAGTAATGTTGAACTTGGCTTCAGGCGATAGCGGAGGAAGCGCAATAGCGCCCGTGGCACCAACTCCATCTAAGTCGATATCCTCATCATCATCCAAAGCAAATTGCCTTGGTTGCTCTCGACCTCTACCCCTCTGCTGCTGCCTTTGGTTTGCGGGGGCTATATTTTCAACATGCTCCGCAGCTCTACCATCACCCACTGCAGCCTCATCATCCAGCCCAACATTGTCCTCAATATCATCAACATTTAAGTGTTGTTGGGCCTGCTGAGCTGCAGCTAGTCTTGCTGCCTCTTGTTGTTGTGCGTTCATGTTGTGCCTTAGAGTTCTAGCAAGCTCAGGGTCGTAAGGTAATATCGGTTCACCCGAGCGTTGGGTACTTGGCATGCACAACTCTGTACCATGTAACAAGCAAAAACAACAAATAAAAGTAAAAGCAGGAAATATGACTAAGAGTCAAATAAACACACCGGACATAATAAACAACTGTATTCCCCGACAACGGCGCCAAAATTTGATGACGCCCAAATTACAACTCCAATTAAGAAGCGTAAGCGGTCGTCATCAAATATAGAACCCAACAAAGGTTGGGGTCGATCCCACAGGGAATAAGGTGCAAATTAAGTCGTTAGTAAATTACTTGACTATTAATCAATAGTTTTCGGTAATTTGGGGGGGGATTTAAATGTCAAATTCACACAAGTTAACTAACAAGCAGCAAATTTTCAAGAGTTTATAATCAATGTGGGAATGAACTAGGGACGTGTTCACCATGGCGTCGTAACAATTTCGACTCTAAGCTTAACCGGGTTCTTTCTATATGTATATCACGATGTGATTGAATTAATGGTATCATCTAAACGTTTCTCAACCAAATAGATGAATTTCCTTTTCAATTATCTCGAACTTGAAAAGGTGAAATTTCTTATTTCAATCCTAAACATCAAGTAGATTAATCTAGTTACAACATTAATCATAAGACTAGAGTTGGTAGTCTTGAATCCTCGTAGTTAATCAAATTTCCCGATTTTAATCTCTTTGTTCAAGCAAATCAAACCTAGGTATGTTCTAATATTTTCAACCATTAGAAAACATAAATAACGAATGATTAACCACGTGACAACATATAAATTGAACCCAATGCTACCCGGAATCTATATTGGTACTTTTTCCATGCCTTCTACAACCCTAGTTGTGGGAAATTAGCTACTCATGCTATTAAAGAAATAGAATAAAATCATATTCATAATAAGAGAAGGATTCTTACAAATAGTATGAAATTTACTTCAATTATCCTAGAGCAAGAAACCAAAAATCCCAAGTGTAATAGAAGAAGAAGAAATAAAACGTGTATGTCGTATTTTTCCTCTCAAAAAGTCGCTCAAAAATAGTCTCTAGAAATCTTGGGTAATGAATAATAAAATAACCCTAACACTGGGTATTTATAGCAGTCCAGGAAATAAAGTCCAAAAATATAATTTTCGGAATCCCGCTTAGCGTTGACGGGTCGCCTGACGGACCGTCATGCATGTGACGGGCCGTCACTTGAGCCGTCACAGCTAAACAGTGAGCTTCCAGGAAAATTCTCAGGTAAGTCGTCCAGCAGGTGACGACTTACAACTTTTTATATTGGTGGCCTGGGTGACGGACCGTCAGGCCAGTGATGGGCCGTCAGATGGGTCGTCACTCCTAGGCAGTGCTCGATGAAATTGCTGTCTCGTTCTGGCGGCCTAGCTGACGGCCAGTCACAGGTGTGACGGTCAGTCATGCCAGCCGTCAAGCTTAACCAGTTGAGGTTTTTGAACATTTTTTCTTCCGTTTCTATCTCTAGCTCCATTTCCTGCAAATATAACAATAAAACATCAAAAACCACAAAAGTTGCTTGAAAACTCCCGAGTATTCTTAGTTAAAGGCATCAAATGTGCCGTAGAATCCCGTCACATCATTCATATTTCTTGTTTTCTTTCTTAGTTTATTTGTTTTGTGTTCTTGAAGATCTGTGTTGGGGTGATAGTCAATGATGGAGAATGGATTGAGGGGGATCTAACTGTACAGTACACAGCAAGAGCTCAGCCCCTCGGGCTAACTGACTAAAGTGTTCAAACAACCCACAATGACAAAGACAACCCACTTATCAACATGGATCTCACTAAAGTAAACACTCAATAGAGCGGTAGTGACCTCTACGACAATAAGGACGAAGCTGATGGAGATACATCCAGTCTGAGGGACCTCCAGGAAATTCTCAAAAGTTTCATTGAAGGGAAAAAGAAGCTCATGGAAAAAGTAGAGGCCCAAGGAAACATATGGATAAGTTCCAAGCCGAACCAACCCAAGGAACCCCAATCTTCTGCAAAGGGAACGATGACGAGGAGAAGTACGATGACAAATCTATAGGACGCGAAGCTAGAAAATCAGGAGGTGAACCTGAAACCTCAACCCTTAAACTAGCTTCTGTGGTAGAGATGCTAAGGGAGGATATTAAGGCACATAACACAGAGTTCCACACTCGCATGAACAAGATCCTAGGAGTTCCTCCCATAGCCAAAGGTTCAAATTCGAAGAGCTATGCAAAGGTACCCTATAAGGCTAGTGCGGTGACCCAATGATAAGTAGGTAATCTACCAACTTATTGAGACTATATCCATGAATTATTACTATGTTTTGAATAGATTTAGAGGTTCTTATGGACTTTATTGATGTCTATGCAGGTACTTTTGATAGATGATGATAAAGAAGGAAATAGACCCAAAAAGATCTCAAAAGGAGTGAAGTGTGAAGTGTTCGGAAAAGCTGAAGATTCTGACTGAAGATGTGGTGGCCGTGCGACACGCATAAGCCGAGGTGCGAACCGCACCTCCTCCGTATAGAGCTGCAAAAATCCTGAAGAGTTTGTTAAGGGGTGCGGTCGCTGTGCGACGCGCATATCTCAAGGTGGGAACTGCACACCCTTCGCACGGAGCTCCCAAAGATAGCTAAAGTCACTGGTTTAACTGAAGGCAGTGTGCGATGCGCACATCACAACGTGTGAACCGTACATCACACCGCACACCTCTCAAAGGGTATTTTTTTCTAATTTTTAGTGACATTTTGGGAAACTATAAAAGGCCTATATAGGCACAATTGTAAATTACTTTCTTCAGTCCTGAATATTCTGCAGAGCTTTTTTCTTGGAGACTAAGTTTTCACCTCCATTGAGAAGAAGTTTTCAATCTAATTCTCTTGGTTAACACTTGTGTGCTCAAATTGAATCTAGAACTTGAGATTCAGCTCTAATGGAAGAGATTTTGACTAACCCAGCTGGTATCTCTTTCTCTCTTGCTATGAGTGGCTAAATTCTCTTTTTTAGGGGTGTGTTGATGATGGGTGCTTATCTAATGGGTGTGGGTGTTAATTATTCTTGCTTATAATTGCTTATTTGACATGGGTCTAGTAATTTCACAAAGTTTTAATCCTAATATTGGTGGTTGCAAACATTAATTTTCATTACTTAACTATGTGATTGCTTGAGAAAGGATTTCATGGTTTCAGATGTGAAAGTACTAGTGGGAACTTGGGATTCCATTCAGATTTGAAGCTAGAAATAACTCTTACCAATGGAATTACCCATTTAAGGGTCTAAGCTAGAGATAGTGTGACTTCTCCAAGTTTATGTTGGTTGTTTGTTGATCAAACCGATGATGTTCTAACCGAAATCATCGAAAATATGGATGTTGATCGAGAGATAAACATTCCATACCTATGACCAATGCTACTTATGTCAATAAGCGAGAATAAGTATGAATTGATAATCACCCTATCCCATGATTAAAGCCTCATCAGATACACATCCCTAGTCGTCTAGTCAACTTGGTACATCCACTTTCATTTTACTGCTTCTTAATTGAATTGTGATTGTAATGACAACATCCCAATCCCCCCATCCTTTTATTTTCTATTTTGAGCATTTACTCTCTTTTTGAACTCACTTCAATACAATCTCTATTTAGCTACTCCAAATCCCTTGGGTAAAATCCTGGCACTCGTTGGAATTATAAATTTTGTTTTGCTACACGATCACTGTGGCCTCCAACTTTCACTACTAAAAACAACTTAAAAAGAGACGGATAGGAAAGAGACGGACAACGTCGCTCCTGAAAAGTGATGGATAAAGCGACGCTGTCCGTCACTTTTCTATTATTTTTTTAATTTATAATTATTTTTTTACAAAAGCGGGGGACATCGTCGCTTTGTCCGTCACTTTTTTTGGCGAATTTTTGCCCAAAAATAATTTATAAATAATTAATGTTTATTTTTTTATAAGCGACGGACAGCGTCGCAATTATTAAAAAGAAATAAAAAATAATTTTAAAGAAAGTGACGCTTTCCGTCGCTTTCTTTAAAATTTAATTTATATTAAAAAAAAAGTGACAGACTGCGTCGGTTTTGTCCATCGCTTTTTGGTCAAAACATGGTCAACTCATTTAAAAAAGCGACGGACAGAAGCGACGTTGTCCGTCGCTTCTTTAATTATACAGAGACCCCGTCGGGTCTCTTTTCCCTCATTTCTCTCTTTCTCTTTTTCTTTCCTCCTCTCTTCCACCACTACACCACTGCTCCGCTGCTACTCCACCGCTGCTCCTCCACCACCGCTCCCTTCACCGCCGCTCTCTCCACCGTCAGCCTCCTCCCTCCAACCTCCTTCCATTTTGAGGTTAGTTATTTTGTTGATTTGAAGGTTAGGATTTAATTTGGGTATTTTTATTTTTATAAATTGATAGTGCATTCAAGACAAGGATATGTTGTTGTTGTTGAATTTAGACTATGGTGTATATGTTGTTGTTGTTGTTGTTGAATTCTAAACTAAGATTTTGAGAAATTGATATATGAAAAAATTGATAGTGAAAAATTTCTTTTTTTGATTATATTCTTAATTTATGAACTTTAATTAGTTTAGGCTTACTAATTAGTTTGTGAACCTTAGTTTAGGCTTGCTATTAGTTTGTGAACCTTAGTTTAGGCTTGCTAATTAGTTTGTGTACCTTAGTTTAGGCTTGCTATTAGTCTGTGAACCTTAGTTTAGGCTTGCTAATTAGTTTGTGAACCTTAATTTAAGCTTTCTATTAGTTTGTGAACCTTAGTTTAGGCTTGCTATAATTAGTTTGTGAACCTTAGTTTAGGTAATGCTTGCTATTAGCTTGTGAACCTTAGTTTAGGTTCTTTTTTGAACTTGAATTATATAGGTTCTTGAATTAAGTACTTGAATTAGATTATTAGTTTTCAACTTTAGGTTCTTTTTTGAACTTGAATTAGGTACTTGAATTTTAAACTTGAATTTGGAATTAGGACTTGGAACTTGAATTTGGAATTAGGATTTGGAACTTGAATTAGGATAAGGTTTTTGAATTAGATTATTAACTTGAATTTGGAAGTTGAATTTGGAACTTGAATTTGGAATTAGGATTTGGAACTTGAATTTGGAACTTTAATTTGGAACTTGAATTTGGAACTTGAATTAGGATTAAGACTTGAACTTGAATTTAGAATTAGGTTCTTGAACTAGATTATTAACTTGAATTAGGTTCTTGAATCTTAGTTTTTTTATGTTAAGCTTTTTTAAGTTAAGTTTGTTAGTTTAAATTGTTAGTTTTGAGTTAAGAATTAGTTTTCAACTTTAGGTTCTTTTTTGAACTTGCATTAGGTACTTGAATTTTGAACTTGAATTTGAAATTAGGATTTGGAACTTGAATTTGGAACGTAAATTTGAAACTTGAATTAGGATTAGGACTTGAACTTGAATTTGGAATTAGGTTCTTGAATTAGATTATTAACTTGAATTAGGTTCTTGAATCTTAGTTTTTTTAAGTTAAGCTTTTTATAAGTTAAGTTTGTTAGTTTAAATTGTTTTGAGTTAAGAATTAGTTTTCAACTTTAGGTTCTTTTTGAACTTGAATTTTGAATTAGGATTTGAAAATTGAATTTGGAACTTTAATTTGGAACTTGAATTTGAAACTTGAATTAGGATTAGGACTTGAACTTGAATTTAGAATTAGGTTCTTGAATTAGATTATTAACTTTGATTAGGTTCTTGAATCTTAGTTTTTTTAAGTTAAGCTTTTTAAAAGTTAAGTTTGTTAGTTTAAATTGTTAATTTTGAGTTAAGAATTAGTTTTCAACTTTAGGAATAAGTTTTTGAACTAGAATTAAGTTGGTTCTTGAATTTGGAATTATGTTCTTGAATTAGATTATTAACTTGAATTTGGGAACTTTGAATTTGAAATAGGTTCTTGAATTAGTTTGGAGTTTTGTTTTAGAATCTTGAATTAGTATTTAACTTTAACCTTTTGAATTAGGTTCTTGAATCTAAATTTTTTTAAGTTAAGCTTCTTTTAGTTAAGTTTGCTAGTTTAAATTGTTAGTTTTGAGTTAAGAATTAGTTTTCAACTTTAGGTTCTTTTTTTAACTTGAATTTGGAACTTGAATTTAGAATTAGGATTTGGAACTTTAATTTGGAACTTGAATTTGAAACTTGAATTAGGATTAGGACTTGAACTTGAACTTGAATTTAGAATTAGGTTCTTGAATTAGATTATTAACTTGAATTAGGTTCTTGAATCATAGTTTTTTTAAGTTAGGCTTTTTATAAGTTAAGTTTGTTAGTTTAAATTGTTAGTTTTGAGTTCAGAATTAATTTTCGACTTTAGATTCTTTTTTCAACTTGAATTTGGAACTTGAATTTTGAACTTGAATTTGGAATTAGGATTTGAAACTTGAATTTGGAGCTTGAATTTGAAACTTGAATTTGGAACTTGAATTTGAAACTTGAATTAGGATTAGGACGTGAACTTGAATTTGAAATTAGGTTCTTGAACTAAATTATTAACTTGAATTAGGTTCTTGAATCTTAGTTTTTTGAAGTTAAGCTTTTTATAAGTTAAGTTTGTTAGTTTAAATTGTTAGTTTTGAATTAAGAATTAGTTTTAAACTTTAAGAATATTTTTTTGAACTAGAATTAGGTTGGTTCTTGAATTTGGAATTATGTTCTTGAATTAGATTATTAACTTGAATTTGAAAACTTTGAATTTGAAATAGGTTTTTGAATTAGTTTTGGATTTTGTTTTAGAATCTTGAATTAGTATTTAACTTTACCTTTTGAATTAGTTTCTTGAATCTAAGATTTTTTAAGTTAAGCTTTTTTAAGTTAGGTTTGTCAGTTTCAATTAATAGTTTTGAGTTAAGAATTAGTTTTCAACTTTAGGTTCTTTTTTGAACTTGAATTTGGAACTTGAATTTTGAACTTGAATTTAGAATTAGGATTTGGAACTTTAATTTGGAACTTGAATATGAAACTTGAATTAGGATTAGGACTTGAACTTGAATTTGGAATTAGGTTCTTGAATTAGATTATTAACTTGAATTAGGTTCTTGAATCTTAGTTTTTTAAGTTAAGCTTTTTATAAGTTAAGTTTGTTAGTTTAAATTGTTAATTTTGAGTTAAGAATTAGTTTTTAACTTTAGGTTCTCTTTTGAACTTGAATTTGGAACTTGAATTTGGAACTTTAATTTGGAACTTGAATTTGAAACTTGAATTAGGATTAGGACTTGAACTTGAATTTGGAATTTGGTTCTTGAATTAGATTATTAACTTTAATTAGGTTCTTGAATCTTACTTTTTTTAAGTTAAGCTTTTTATAAGTTAAGTTTGTTAGTTTAAATTGTTAGTTTTGAGTTAAGAATTAGTTTTCAACTTTAGGAATGATTTTTTGAACTAGAATTAGGTTGGTTCTTGAATTTGGAATTATGTTCTTGAATTAGATTATTAACTTGAATTTGAAAACTTTGAATTTGAAATAGGTTCTTGAATTAGTTTTGAGTTTTGTTTAGAATCTTGAATTAGTATTTAACTTTAACCTTTTGAATTAGGTTCTTGAATCTAAGTGTTTTTAAGTTAAGCTTTTTTAAGTTAATTTTGTTAGTTTAAATTGTTAATTTTGAGTTAAGAATTAGTTTTCAACTTTAGGTTCTTTTTTGAACTTGAATTTGGAACTTGAATTTTGAACTTGAATTTGGAATTAGGATTTGGAACTTGAATTTTGAACTTGAATTTGGAATTAGGATTTGGAACTTGAATTTAGAACTTTAATTTGGAACTTGAATTTGAAACTTGAATTAGGATTAGGATTTGAACTTGAATTTGGAATTAGGTTCTTGAATTAGATTATTAACTTGAATTAGGTTCTTGAATCTTAGTTTTTTTAAGTTAAGCTTTTTATATGATAAGTTTGTTAGTTTAAATTTTTAGTTTTGAGTTAAGAATTAGTTTTCAACTTTAGGAATGATTTTTTGAACTAGAATTAGGTTGGTTTTTGAATTTGGAATTAGGTTCTTGAATTAGATTATTAACTTGAATTTGAAATAGGTTCTTGAATTAGTTTTGGATTTTGTTTTAGAATCTTGTATTAGTATTTAACTTTAACCTTTTGAATTAGGTTTTTATTTTAGAATTTTGAATTAATGCTTGCTATTAGTTTTCAACTTTAGGTTAGTGTTAGTTTTGAATTAGTTTCTTGAATTTAGAAATTTAGAATTAGTTTTGGGTTATGCATACAGATGTCATCAGGTGATGGTGACCGAGGTCGTCCTAGTAAAAGTACTAGCAAGTCTAGTAAGTCTAGAAAGAGCTCTAGGAGGCCTATAGATCACTGATGATTTGTCCAAGACTGTCCAGTCTCTTCAATAACAAATGTTATCCTTTATTGGTTGTTGCCGTCGTAGTCATGTAGATCCTACTCCTTCCTCCTCCTCATCAAGTGATGAAGTTACTGAGACTAGTGAAAATGAGGAGGAGTATGTGGATACTACCCCTCATTAGGATTGACTCATTTCCTTTAACTTTTTGACATTTTGACACTTTTTTTAAAGTTATTGAATACTTTATAGGTCCTTTTGGTGGAACTTTTATGTGTTTAATGAAATTTTTACTTCATTTTTAGTTTGTTGTTGATGTTGTATTTGTTTTATGAATATAATGGCAATAATTAGTACTGGTTTGGGCTATATTGAATTAGATTTTTAAATGGTAGGTGGTGTATATTGAAAATACAGATTTTTGCAGCTTAAAAAAATTCCAGAAAAGCGACGGATAGGGTCGCTTTTCAGTAAAAAATTTACCAAAAAAAGTGATGTTGTCCGTCGCTTTGTTCTTCAAGTGCAAGAACAAAATGACGGCGTCTGTCGCTTTTCTGGAAAAAATAATTAAAAAAAATTCATCGCTTTTTACTTGGCGACGCAGTCCGTCGCTTTTAAAGCTACACTTTCCGTCGCTTTTGAAAAAGTGAAAGGCCATTTTCCCAGGAAAGTGATGCCGTCACTTTTCCGTTGCTTTTGGCCAAAAACGCAACGAGCAGCATACCTTTTGGCCGTCTCTTTTTATCCTTTTTTAGTAGTGTTTGGGGAGCACGATTTGAACGTTCATAAAAAAATGGCACCGTTGCCGGGGTCTTGAGTTGATAGCTATTTTTGATTGTTGTTTTGAAGTCAATTTGAGAGTACTTGCTTCTTTTACTTTTGTTGTTGTTGTGTTGACTGAAAAGGCTAGCTATGAGCGAAGCTGATGACAACGAAAGCATTGGCGTCTTCGATAACACGAATGTTGTTGAGGCTGTTTATGCAAGTGCTTATGGGTGCAATCCGCCTACCCCCCACGGTGGGAAATATTGTCTTTCACGTGACTAGCACCATGCTTTGCTTGATTTAAATGAAGGGCCTATTTGGTGGAGCGGCCCATGAAGATGCCAACCGGCATATACGAAATTTTGTGGAGATTTGCCAACCATACATCATTCAAAATATCTCCCAAGAATCCATCCGATTGCGCCTATTTCCCTTTTCCTTGATGGGGGAAGCCATGGCGTGGTTGGAGGAATTGCCAGATGATTCCATCACCTCTTGGGCCGAGTTGGTTGAAGCATTTACATCTAGGTTCTTTCCTCCATCTTGAATGATGTAGTTAAGAGATGAGATCACCAACTTTAGGCAACTCCCAGATGAGCCTCTTTATGAGGTTTGGCTAAGATTCAAAAAGAAGCTTTTCTTGTGTCCAAATCATGAGTTGTCAAATAATGTGCTGCTACAAAGCTTCTATCGATCATTGAACTCTATGAATAAATCGGTGGCTGACAATCTTGGAGGTGGTACCTTCATGGACATGGACTTTCCCATTGCCTCAGTTTTTTTAGAGCGAATGACAAAGACCAATCAAGCTTGGCATACAAGAGAAGTGGATGTGCCAACTTCAGGAAGACCCTCATCCATCTTGGTTAATGAAATGAGGAAGAAGGATGAGGAGCGTGATGAGATAATGGCCAAAATGATGACACAAATTGATTTGATGTCCAAGCATGTAATTGGAGCTGGTGGTGCTAAGACGGTAAATATTGTGAGTACACCGGAAATCAAAGCTAGTGATGATGTGCTCATGACTGTGGTTGATGGAAAGCTATGTTTTGTGTTGGCGAGTTCTCACCCTGGGTATTATCTCCCGGGGGAAGAGAACCAAGGTTGGATTCGAGACAAAGAGAGGGATGAAAATTAGCGTGATACAGACAAATATGGTGATTGCTTTAATCACCGGAGCTCTAATCCTTACATTCCCCTAAAAAAGGCAGATTCTCTCTACTAACCGGGCACAAACAACCCCAGCCAATACAAGTTGGAGGATATGCTATCCTTGGTTCTCAAAAAGGTGGACACAACAAATTCGGGAGTGAGTGAACAATAGAGTGAAGTTTCAACACTTCATCAAACCGTGATCTCTCTCTCAGCCTCGATCAAGCATCTTGAGGCCCAAATGAACCACCTCTCAAGCCAAATGAACCCAAGTATGAAAGGGACATTGCCTAGTGACACCGTCACCAATCCAAAGAATTATTGAGGATTGAGGTAGTATCGTTGTGACGCGACATTAAATCAAGTGCTGCTTGGAAGGCAACCCAAGTTTCTTTATTTGTTTTTTGTTGTTTTTGGTGTGTTTGTAGGGAAGGTATGGAAGGAAAAATGAATAACGGAAATCAGGGCAAAAATAGGCTGTGCAGACTGCACAAGTAATTATGCGTGTCGCACAGCACATCGCATGCCAAAGCAGAAGGCCTGAAGGAAATTTGAAAAATTTCAGGGAACGTGCGCTGGGCTATGCGGACTGCACGATCCCAAGTGTGCACCGCACCTCCAAGACATGGTTGACAAAACATACAATTATGAGAGGAAATTCAGGGATTTGTCAAATAATCTACTGGGTTTGATTGAAAGGTCAATCAAGTGGGCTATGAAAGAAGTTGTGGAAAGTGTTCTCAATCTGCGCAAATGGGTGGCCGAGTGTGAGAAATATCTCAAGACCTTCTAGAAAGACTTGGGCAAGGAGAAAGGAAAAGCACCTGTGAGCGAGACAGATCTGACCACCTTACCTCCACCTGGAAAAATTCCTGGCGAGATAGACAGATACCAAAATTACAACGATCTTACCACAAGCATTATGCTGGGATCAAAGACGAGGAAAAACTACATATGGGGTGCAGCTCAGCACCCAGTGATCTCCAGTGTTGAAAATAGAACTCGTGAGATAAATCTTTTTCTTTTATAAGCCAAAAGAGGTAAAAAAGGTGAATGTGGATACAGAAGACGCAAAGTCTTGGAATGTATAATGTGAGAATGTGAAGTTTTGCATATGCCTACAACGTGGTAGGCATAATAAATACCCAAAAAAACACAACACAATGCTTCCCATAAAATGAGAAATTTGAAGGGACTTTTTTCTTCCTGAAGAATATGAGTACCTCCTCCTTTTATCCTCTCAACTTCTCATCTACATTCATTTAACTAAAGGGTGAAGAAGCTAAGGAAAAATGAACCCATACCTTTTATTATGAAAGATTCATTACAGATTTAGAAAAACCCCTTCAAAAATCCCAAAGTGGACCTCGAGGCGCGTGAGTAAATCAAATGCAAATTTTACATAGGTAGAAGGCCCTATAAAGAAAACCATATGAGAAAACTCTAAACAGCTACAAGACCTCAAAGTTTCTACCTGGGCTACCTTATGATGCCTCGCTATCTTAGGCTAGCCGATTAGTGAGGTCAACTATGGTCTAGGACTCCACAATTTCCTTGTCAAGGTCAAGGCTTCCAGCTCGGATCTCTTCCAGAACTTTGAGGTTGATGACCTGAGTGTCTTGAGCTCTCCTCATTGAGGTACTCATCTCTGAGTCTCACCTTCTTGGATAGGACCTTGGCTGTCTTTGATAGGCATTAGTTCTCATCTCGAGGCAGGTCCTTAGGAGGCACAT
Source organism: Jaltomata sinuosa (assembly GCA_003996215.1). Lineage (NCBI taxonomy): Eukaryota > Viridiplantae > Streptophyta > Magnoliopsida > Solanales > Solanaceae > Jaltomata > Jaltomata sinuosa. The sequence continues at coordinate 126,640 of QJPP01000232.1, read as the reverse complement.
TCGTGTTCATGGGCATCAACTCAACCACCCTTAAGCGAATACGCTCCTCTAGCTCAGACTGTTTCCTCACAAGTTTTTTGATTACTTTGGCATGCTCGTCTTTATCATGCAGCAAAACTCTTATCTCCTCAAACCAACAAAGTGCGTCATGATTATAACCCTCTTTCTCATTCAAAATCACATCCCTCTCAGCTCTTAACACCTTGAGTTTAGAGGCTCATTGAGTAAGGGTCTCGACTGAAATTTGTCAAGCTCCCATAGAGGCTAAAGTCTTCTCAAGGCGGGAGCATCTTGATCTTAGGGCTTCCTGTTCTTTCAAGATCTACTAAAGACATTCTGCTACTAAGTCACTAGCCTAAAAAAAGGGTGATTAAAAAAATCTCCATCACAAAATAAAGAACGAAAGGTCTTGAGAAAATGGAAGAAGTTTCAAATAACTCACTTGAGCAACTCAGTAGGCATAATCATTGAATAAACACTCTATTGAGGAACATCCATTTTCTAACGATCCCTATCACAGACCATGTAATTCAAATAGTTTACCACTCCCACCAATCTAGACGTCAAGTTGACTTTGTCAGCAATCTGCAAAAGAGATGCCCATTACCACATCATATTCAGTGAAGATTCATGCAGAGTTTTAGGTAAAGATTGATGAGTAACAGAAGTAACTAGCGGATGCGTTCCCATGGAGATGAGACCTGGGTGGATGAAGCTTTCAGATGTGGAGGGATCCTCAGAGAAGCTGAGGAGATGTTCATATGTTCCCCTTAAAGATAATAAGGGGCCTCATAATTGAAAGAACCTCAGGGGCATAAACAACGTGATCCACTCCCTCGGCTATCTCCATCACCTAGAATAAGCAAACGGCTCGATGTCAACCTCAAACAACTGGCCTCCCATCCTCTTTTCATCATCAATACCCCTGAAATTAGACCTATTCTTAGAGGACTTGAGTCTTTTGGTCCTCCTTCTTTTGATTAGGCTGTACGTAGTTTTGGAGGAAGGGTTACTAGTTGTGCTTGCGAGAATGTGCAAACTCCCAACTAGCTCTCGATCGACCAAGTTTAGAGAGATGGACTAAGAAGATAGGATTACTGATCCAGAAGACAAACCTGTGAAGGAAAAATATGAAATAGCAAACAATAATAAGAAATGTGTGCAAGCTAGCAGACCAACCATGATTTTTGGCTATCCTATTAAGGCAATTTCACAAGCTGGTCCACAAACCCTCATCAATAGTTGAAACACTTAGTATTTTCTCAACTCACGAGTGGAGCTCACTAACTAAATAGATAAAAGACATTCCCGCAAGAGGAATCCACCTAGGGGCTGTGAGAAATAAACGATGGTCAACAACTGAGTAAGATGCAAAAGGACAAAGGGGGAAAGCCTTAAGCCACTTACAGTTGGAATTCCAAGCCACATGATGGATACCTTGGGACATGTCATGAAGGGCTGCCACAATGAATCAATTGGCGTAACCTCAATCTTTAGGATTCTCCAGATTACTGAGAAGAGACTTCCAACCACCGCCAACCAATTGGATAATCCCTCTTCGAGCAGTATGAGGAGACTATAATAGAAATATGTGATACAGGGAAAACTTCTCACCCATTAAAGTGGACAATTCTCGAAGGCACGTAATGGTCCTCCACACTCTAGGGCTGAGTTGGCCCAGGCATACCTTGAAGGAATTGCAGAACTAAATAACCACTTCATCTATTAGGTCCCCAAAACCCATGCTGAATGGATAGGTATAAATGAATGGCCTATCCAGTTGAGACATTGTGACACTCTCAGAAGGATAAGGAGCCTCAATTTGGAATTCGTCAGCCAGTAAGCCACAATCCTTCCAAACAGTAACCATATCACATTCTTTGACAAGGGAACCCAGCTCGCTCACTGCCTACCATCTTCTTTAATCTTCCATCTTCTCAGAGATGTGAGGTCGTTATCAAAGTTATAAGAATAGGGAATGATCTCGTTGATACTTGGCTCAGTGGGACCTGATCCCTTACCTTTGCCCTTGGATGATATGCCATACGTAATTAGGCAAAAAGCAGCACAGTTAAAGAAAACTGGCAAGAAAGTTTGAAGGGAAATTGGACATATGAAGTGGTAGAGCATGTTGAACTTATAAGAGAGACAACCCTAAAAGGTGTCTTGGTAAAGAGGCAAACTGTCAGCCATCCATGTGTTGAAAGGCTAATTTATGATGAGACACGACATTCTGAGAAAGGGTTGAAGTAGTGGTCTGCATATCATTTTTTTCGTCTCCCAAGAACGAGGTGACGCAGTGTCTCAAAAGATTGAGGGACTATCTATATGGGGTAAAATATGTACGTAGGAATGTTGTAGTAGTCGAGAGAATAGTTTGGCCATATCATCATCATGGAGCAATCGTCCCTTCAAAGGCAACAATGTTTCCTCCTTCAATCACCATTAATGATATGGCACAAGATAATAAGTAGGAGACAAAAGTGTTAGGGACGCGCAGAGAACCTACAAAGCACAACTGAAGGACCCTTATAATGCACTAGGAAGGTGGAATCCTCCCATTGGTAGAACCCTTAGAGCATTGTTGGTCTAGCACCACATGTTGTACACTATATATAGTGACACTAGTTTACTTGTCAAAGGATTTCGATCTGACCCCCCTTATCTCCTCCTCTCTCATTCTGCATATCAATACAATACTAATTATTTGTTCCTTATGATTTATCACTGTTCATAATTGTTCAATATGATTTTGTTCTCTAATATCTCTCGGAGGCTCGATCCTGTTCTCAACCGCTCTCAAGAACTTCCTCAGCTAGTCTAGTTTGTGCACTTCACTTATTTTTCATTCTCTACTTGTTGTTATACACTGTCTTTCCTTTATTAGTGTCTTCCTTTGATTATCGAATACACTAACTGCTAATAAATTGATAACACGAGCAAGATTGAATCGTAGCATGTTCTCTTGACTCGCCTATAAATTCAACTGTACCAAATTCAGGGTAAAAAAGTCTTTTATTACTACTCTTTTTAGTGTTTTCATAAATCTTAATGGCTTTTGGCCAGTGATTCCAATAATTATTGGCTGGAAGAAGAAGAAATACTTGCGATATTATCAATTTTTTGCATATAAATTTTTGAAAGGAAAAGTTACGGATATAAACAAGTTTACGAAGGGTATATATCCGTAACTTTTCCTTTCAAAATTTATATACCAAAATTTAATACTATCACAAGTATTTATACTTGTTCCAGCAAATAATTATTGAAATCACAGGCTTAAAGCCATTAAAATTTCCTAAAAAACTAAAAATAATAATAATGAAAAACATCAAAGAAAGAGCAAATTGTTTGGGTCTGAACGATTTTCCAAAAAAACAAATAAGGAAATCGTGGGTGTTAATGACTTTTTTAAAAATAATAATAAAGAAATCTAAGAAAATCATTTTAGTTCCAGTGATTTCTTTGGCCAGTCAGGCAACTGGAGCCCTCAATTGGGGCAAAATTTTGGGTATGGACATTTTATCCATTTTGGTCTAGTTCAAATTTCAGTGATCGTTTTGACATTTTTTATTCAAAAAATTATCATTTAGGTTTTGGACTCCTTTCTTGTCCACTTTGGCATATCAAAAGTTTTTTTTTTTACCCTTAACATTAAATTCTTATTCCCTAACATCATTTTTCAAGATGTTTTAAAATACTAATAGTCATTAATATTATGATAAAATATGTACTTCATTATTATTTCTTAAATGAAGTATAAAGTTCATTGTGGACAAGTAAAGTTGAACAAAAGGAGTATGACATAAGTAATGGGTTACTAGCCATGAAAGTTTATTCTTCATCACAAATTCAAGAAAATATATTGTAACACGTATAAGATCTCAATAGGGGATGAAGCCAACCAAAATCAAACGTGGAGATTAGATAAGAAAAGATATGTGGATTAAGGCAAACTAATCAAGTTTATGGGCAAAAATGGACTCTATACCCTCACCTCCCAATCGAACCTAATCAATGAACAATAATTCCTCAATCAAACAAACGAGAAATCAATTTAAATCCACAAATGGATGACTCTATATGATAAATCAAGCAAAGAAGTTAACAAGCAATCAAGAGAATCCACTCCTAATCACTCAACCTAAACTATCAGGAATCCATCTAATAGACTATTAGGAATTCACCCAGTAGATTTAACTACTTCATTTGGGAATCCACCCAAGATTATAAGCTAAAATAGCAACTACCAGCTTTCAAAAACATTCATCAACATTCAACATGTACACTAAGCACACAACAAACATGGGTGTAATCTGAATGAAATATGCATGATGATGATGATGGAACCAGGTGTGATAAAAGTGATGTATGTTACCCCCTCCAGTACCTAGAAGACCCAATATAGGCAGGACCCATCAAAGAGTAACAGTACAAAAGATGAGATTTGGTCAAGCCCCGGTCGTCAGACACTCACTCTAGTCTCGAATATCCACAGGCTACCCAAATCTCCACGTGGTCAACGACAAAAACTCACACTAATATCTGCACCAAAAAGATGCAGAAGTATAGTATTAGCACCAATTGCTAAGCAACGGGTACCCAGTAGGCATCATCGACTGACTTAGCATATATAAAGATATAAAAACAGTAATAAGCTGATTGCAAAGAAGAACTAACAGAAGCAACGAAGAAGCATAAGGAAACTAGCATGTATAGAGGACAACAAGAACACAAACATACTATGCTAGCCACAGAAGATTTGCATACATAAAAAAATAGGTGAAAGAAAGAGGAACGCACCTTGAATCCTTGCAACAACAGTATATATAAAGAGAGAGTTTAGAAGCATGGCAGTATACCAGTAACCTCAAGTAAAAAGGGGAAAGAAGGGAAGAAAGCCAACATATTCAAGCTAGAAGCAACATACGAGCAGAATCATGCTAAAAACCCAACTTCAAGATAAGCATAGACATAAAACAGTCTCTCAAGTGCAACCCTAAGATGGAATAACTAAGCCACAAGGATCCGAGATCCCTAATAACAATCCATAATAAAGAATAACATCCACTAACCTACAACTACTCCGAAGGCCACAAAGATCGAGCCTCAATAATATAGGACCCACTAGCCCCTCAATAATAAGAGCCAAATAACCAGGGCCTCAACAAGATAGAAAGCACTAAACCCTCACCATCCAAAGGCCATAAAAATCTCTACAGTACAAAAGGAGTAATATAATCTACCTACAATCCTAATGGCCACCCATACAAATGAGGAACACAATCAAGTAAAAACCAATCCTCCGACATCCCATACTACCAGAGTGTACACTAAGCACACAACAAACAAGGGTGGAATTTGAATGAAATATGCATAATGATGATGATGGAACCAAATATGATAAAAGTGTCGTATATTACCCCTTCCGGTACCTAGAAGGCCCGATAGAGGCAGGACCCATCAAAGGCTCACCATATACCTTAACTCCATTGTATACCCCTTCTCCTGGCACACTCGTGGACCCGTAGCCATTGGCGCAGGAACGACAGGGTCCATGGGGGTCTACTCGTAGACCACAAACTACAAATGTGAATCTCAAAATACCATTGTCCGAAGTGTGACCATATATAGATCAATAATCAGAGTCTCGTAATACTTGCCTGGAATCGAAATGGGTCTAAAACAATATTAGTAATCTCAAAAACCCTTATAAAAGGTTGCCCGGGGTCTATCTGGGTCTAATTCAATAGTCAAGTCTCAAAATACCTAAAACAGGGTGCCTGACATGTATCCAAGTCTAAATCCATAGAAAATCATGTCTAGCGCTATGGCACAGTCGAGCCTAGTATCAATGTGAAAACCCATGATAAAATCATCATGATATCCCATCTATTACAAGAGGTTTCATAAAAGTCAGTATCAAAATCCTTTCATAATTATTTTACCAAAAATGGGCCCTTAGGGCCATGCAAAGTATAGAAAATGTTTACAATAGGCACGTAGCCAAAACAGTAGTAAAACATGCAGGTAAATCCTTGTACATGAATTATATGCTCGGAATAATATATTAGCTCAAAAGGGCTCATAAACATTCCCTATCGGCCCTGCACAAGAACAAGATGATCTACAACACAGATAACCAGCCTTAAGTAAGTTCATGATTTCCTGGACTCGCGAACATTCCCAAATATCCCACCGTCTATGGTCCAGAGGCATATACAAAGGACACATAGGGCCACAAGGGTAATATAGCAATACTACACGAATACTATAATCAACTTAATAAATAAATGGACAGAAAAGGTGGACAAGGTTTGAGGGTACCAACCTAGAAAACCAACCCAAGGAAGCTAATTAATGCAGTTATAGCCTATATACGCAGAGTCTAGGAAGGAAAAAACCATAACCTACCTGTCGTTCAACGACTAGCTGCTTAAATGACTTTGTCTAAGCTTGAACTGCTCCGAGAAGCTCCAATTTGCAAAAACACTATCAACACAATAATCTATATGTCAAAACAAAACCAACGATACCCATAATGCTAGAAACATAATCGGGTTGATATCCAGGTCACAAGTGAGCCCATGGACCCCACAATCTGAAACTAGAAATGAAAAACACCACAGTGTTCCCCACATCCCCGAGAGGACATGCTCAAAAATTAAGCAGAACTGGACAATAGAAAGGGCTCAAAACAGCCAAAGAATCAAGAAATTTAAAGAATGAAATTCATGAAAGAAAACAAAATTTAACAAGAGACTTACCCCATTTAGAAGTCAATCAATGGTCAAGGATAGATAAAAGGCAAGCCTCCCAAAAGTTGGGTTGATCAAGGTTGAGAAATGGATTTTTATGAGCTTTCAACCATGGAGAAAGAAGTTGGAAGATGGGAGAAAAATGATGGAGAAAAGAGGCTGCCAACACTTTAGAACTGCCCACACAGGCGCAGGTGCGGCTAGGCCAGACATAGGTGCGCAGGTGCCACAACACTGGCATAGACGCCACGGCACTGGCACGCTGAGCTAGGCAGCACGCAGGGGCAGCCCATGGCGCACATGCGCAAAAGCGTTGGCGCTGGCGCAAGAGTGCAGGCCACTGATGTAGGGTGGCATGCAGGCGCGCTATCCTAGGTATACGCACGAATACGCAGGCATGGCCCAGGTGGCGCCCTGGCACCACAACTAGAAGCCAACATCAACAGTAACTTGCCAAGGCAAGATTTTTAAGCGATGGGCCCTCGGGAACGCATTAAGTGTCCCGCAAACAAAAATGAGCTGATCTATTCAATAAGAAATGGCATTCTGGAACCAATGGAATCGATGAAAATTCCAGCGGAGGTTGATTTAACAAAAGTGGGCCCCATGCCCAAAATCAACCTTTAGGCCAACAATTCCAAAAATGGAACTCAAGGGCCAAAATCAAGTCCAGAAGCCTCGGGACCCAAACCAATGGTCCCTCTAGCCTAAACTCGATATTCCGGAGCTAACAACTATGAAATTTTTTTCATTCGAGGTCGTCTTCTCCAAATGTTGACCAACGTCAACCAAACAAACCCAACTAGCCTGAAAACATAGAACGAGCAAGAATTCTAATCCGAATAGCTCCTGGATCTCGACCAAAGGTCCACCTAGACCAAAGACCACGCTCTGGAGCTAACGAAACTATCAGAATTCGATTCCGAGCATGATTACCAAGAATGTTGACTGAAGTCAATAATTTCCAAATTTGAACCTCAAAAACAAGGAAACGACCATAAAGACCAAACAAATGGACCGGGCACTGGACTACCGGTCCCAGCAAGCCATAAATGACTTAGGGCCGCTACAAACATGCTATAACAGTATAAGAAAGGCAAAAATGCGAGAATGACCAAAAGGGTCATTACATCATCCATTACTAAAAAGGACTTTCATCCTCAAAAGTCAAGAAAGAATGGAACAGGAGAGGCTTAACAACTGCGGATACAATTCCCGCACTACTCTCTCGGAGAACCCGGGTAGCCTCCTCGACCAGACAACACCCAACGAAATGAAACCAAAGAAAAGCAACCACGCCTTAACTTCTCAATAACCAAGCTAGATTTCAACCTTTAACTTCAAAACTCCAAAGGATTATCAACCCAACCAAACCTCTGGAATATCCACCAGAAAGCACCGACCCAACACTGAAACCAGAGAACCAATGCGATCAACACACAAAATCTCGAATCCTCGATACCACAACATAGTTCACCAAGAAAGCCATCAACCAAAAATACTAACTCATGAACTCGTTGATCCGCAAAACCCTTTATTCTGACCTGAACCTTTTGCACCATAATCATGAAGCTTCATATAAGTCGAACACTCGAGCCACACTCAAAGTATCAACTGACACACCGGAGATCTATAATTCCTTCTTATACTCCACCACGAATGAAGTCACTCTTTAGACTCAAACTATTTCTAAGCCAAGATATAGTTTACTATCCTTTGACATCTAAAATGCTAACCTAAAGCACATACTCAAAAACTGTAGTAGTTTTACCCCGACTGACCATCAACCAACGGACGAACACTTTTACTAAGACCAACCTCATTACCTGAACCCATCTGAACTCGACTGAAGATTGCACACCAGGGTTGGGAAAGGCATGTATGAACACCCTATGTCGACGGAAACAAACTTGCTAAACCATGCTAAGTCTGAATCAACTGAAAGCGAATGAACCAGCGCAACCTACCCAAAAGACCCAAACAAAAACCAAGACCCTAGAAGGAGTGTGGTAAGCCTACCACAAAGTCCGTAGCCATCAACTAAGCTCCAAACTCTAAGAAACCATTGCTGCTTCAAACACTCAAACACTATTCGAATTTTAAGATCACCTTACTACTCTTAGCTCAGGAAGAAGTCCACCATGCAACGAATATTATGTCCAAAAACCCGGTAGGCAAAGGGAAAAGGTGCCTGAAGTTCACGATCGCCGCTTACCTATTGGAAATTTATTGATCTTCCAACTCACCCTCTGGTGCAAACATCTAATCTGTTGTACCCATATACAAACCAACAACCCCAAAGTCATTAAACATACCAAACTTCTGACCTACACTAGCAGAGCCTAAAAAATACTTAAATTGCATACAATATATGACATCTCAAAGAACTAACCCATTCAAACCTCTAACTCTCAAAATGACCAAGGCGACCATTGACCTCGAAGTACCATTAGAACCTAGAGTATCCCTGTGTGCTTCAACCCGCATAACCTGATCACATACCATGAACCATGCTGATTCTATCCAACAAAAGTAGAGTGAACCTTGTATTAACAAGAACACCACTGAGATCTGGAATACCTAGCCGAATCCACTAGTTAGCCAGGGGCTAGATATCAAAGGACAACAATCACTCTAAAACCGAGGTAAAGAAGCTAAGTTTCCTACATCCACTGCCTTCTGACACATAGAGGCTGCAACTAAATAGAACTATCCACGAACCTCTCAAAGTAGTCTTCTAGCCCATGATTCTGAAATCCAACTCCAATTGTCAAGCCATGCCTCTGTCGAACCCATGAGTAGACTCATATGTGGCCGATTGCCCAATCCGTGGTTGCTACTAAAATTTTGGATCCCCAAAGAATATAACAAGGGAACCGCAGTCGATGCAACAAGCTCTCAAAGGTAGTACTAGAAATAACCACTACCTCGATCTCATACTAGAAGGAAAAATTAACCTCGAACCAATCGAATGAAAATTCACTGCAATCTATATTTGGTCGATGTAAGTCACCCACACACAAGCCCAAGTAACCCTCAGTTATCACCTCATAAAGCTACTAGAACAGATATACGAACACAGAGTCATCTCCCTCTTTTTTCAACTAAACAGAACCCTTCCTTGGCATATGCTGAACCTTACAACCTCTTCCAATGATGTAACCAACCTGCTAGACTCTTTTTCAGAAGACTATAGAGTTGTTCCTTTAGCTCCCACATCCTTTACACGTGGCACTCGATAAGGCAAGAGCAGAGTAGGTTGAATGCGTAACCCAACTAAAATACTACGATCACATCTCAACCATGATGCTATAGTCAACACTTAGCCCAAATTCCATAGATGAAACTCAACCATAATACTATGGTCAAAAACTAGACACAATGCCATAATCAAAAGCTTTATCAAATTACTATGATCAAATCTCACTGGGACTGGGAAAAAAATGAGAACATATCATACTGGGCTTGAAGCAGAAGAAAACAAGGGAAGCAATCCATACTTTCTAACCTCCTAAACCACCCAAACAAAGAGGGCCGACTGTATTAACCCGAGAAAACACAACCAACCCATGCTCACTAGCATAACCAACACCACTCAACTTAAGATATAACCTCAATCTCTGGCACATAACCACTAGTATCATACAAAACCAACAATGAACCTCTAGCAAATGCTAGGTAATGGACTAGGCAACATCCATCTAGGACCGCTAGATAAGAAAGACTCAACCCAAGTCTAGAACCACAATAAAACTGGAAATAAGGCTAACAAGACCTACCCACGAGTCTATTTCGGGTAATCACCTCTTAGGGATAACTCACCCCATCCACTGCTAAAGAATAATATACCAAAAAATTATACGCATAAAGACTACAACTCAAGTAGTAAAACAACTAAACAAGAGAACATGTAGGCATTTAAGAAAGGACATAAAAAGGGAGTAGAATTGTAACATGAGCAATGCTATCATTAATCGAAGGTAAACAGAGTCATACCTGGAGCAAAAACATTGGGAACCTCTACCTATGGCCTACCAAGAGGGGCATCGGACTGACGGGATCTAATTCTGGACTGAGTGGTCGATGCTGAAGGCTCGACCATCCCTCACTGGGGACATTCTCTAAAAAAGTGACCAACCTTCCCATAATCATAACAACCCAAGGAAGCCCGAATCTTATGCACGGTGCCTATAACTCTTGACGGATACCTGAACCACCTGGCTGAGAGCCACCTCTAACCATCTAGGGACCACCCCTACTACCCTGCACTCCACCTCTAGCCAGTGGCACTGGAGCCTTGGGAGATAACACTTACTGACCCTGCTGACTGGAAGGTGGGATCGTGGGGCAATCCCTAACAAAGTGTCCATGCCCACCGCACTGAAAACAAATCCCAATGTATACATACGGGTGGGAAGATCTCGCTAAGCCTGATCATCCATCATGGCCTACACGCCCTGAATGCGAACCCTAACCGATACCATGTTTACTCTACTTATTATGCTCTGTATAACCACTCTCTGGAACCTGTGGAGCAACTGAAACTTGTCCAATAAATAAGAAGCAATGGAACTGATCCCTAGCACACAATCCCCTACCTCGAGTCTGAGAACCTCAAAAACTGCCCTAGCAATGATGCTTTTTGCTAATACCTCCATACGCCTAACGACATAAACCCTAAATAACCCAAGCATGATCAAATACCTAAAGATCGATAATCCCAACTGTGACCAAGTGTTCTGTTGCCAAACAGAGTGGTGAAATAAAATCTCCAACAAAGCTCCAAACCCTATCAAACTTTGAAGGCACAGTTCTGGCGATACGCCTAACCATCTCGTGTAAACACACCTCATACTCTAATACCGACATACAATGCTGCTAAAGAACTTGAAGCTCAACCCTAACTGAAGCACCGCTCGAAGAACCAGGTACTTCCCCAACCAGAGGTACTGAAACACCTATTGGAGGACTCAAAGTCCTAGCCACGGTGTTCTGAAGAACTGGGGTAGCCATAAATCCAATTGGAGGCTGGGCTGGCCCCAAACCTTGTAACTAATGCGGTATGCTCCTACTCTAAAATCTTGGAACTAATGGAAGCACTGAAGCAACATGCACATAAGCCTCGACATCACCCGATGTCATACTCGTCTTAGTCATATGAGGAGGAATGAATCAACCAAAGTTCAATAGAGCTAAGAACGCATGATAAGGAGCCAAAAAGATGGAACTTTTCCTAATAATGCCATGTAGCGTTCTGCAGATAGGATATGGATGTCATCGTACCGATCCATGAGACTCTACTTAGACACTTTCTTCTCTACCATGACACTTGTGAACCTAGAGCTCTGATACCAAGCTATCATGAACCGATTTCTCAGGTTATGATGGCACATACAACCCGCCAGTAGGTGAATCAATTCCCATAGCCCAGAATGGTTAGTAATGGGATACTACCTAACCAATATGCACAATAAGCAGAAGCAGATCTAAGACAAAGACAACACAAAAGCAATAACATAAACATATATATATATATATATACTTAAGGAAACTACACCATCTCCAAAACTTGTTATCGATAGTACATGAGCTTTTAAATAGAATACAAGTGCTAGGAGTAACAAAATAATAAGTACAACTATATCCGAATATACAAAGAGTAACAATATAAAATATGAGATATGGTCAAGCCTCGGTTGTCAGGCGCTCATCCTAGTCTCAAATATCCACAGGCTACCCGAGTCTCCACGTGGTCAATGATGAAAGCTCACACTAATATCTACACCAAAAAGATGCAGAAGTGTAGTATGAGAACCAATTGCTAAGCAACGGTTACCCAGTAGGCATCATCGACTGACTGAGCGCATATAAGATATAAAAACAGTAATAAGCAGATAGAAAAGAAATAGTCATAGAATAAACGAGGAAGCATGAGGAAACTAGCATATATAGAGTACAACAAGAATACAAACAAACTTCACTAGCCACAAAAGATATAGATACACAGAAACAAAGGTGAAAGAAAGAGGACTGCACCTGGAATCCTTGCAACAACAGTATATATAAAGAGAGAGTTTAGAAGCATGGTGGTATGCTGGTAACCTCAAGTTAAAAGGGCAAAGAAGGGAAGCAAGCAAATATATTCAAGCTAGAAGCAACATATGAGCAAAATCATTCTATAAACCCAACTTCAAGATAATCATAGACATAAAATAGTCTCTCAAGTGCAACCTTAAGATGGAATAACTAAGCCACGAGGAATCAAGATCCACTAATAACAATCCATGATAAAGAAAAACATCTGCTAACCCACAACTGCTCCAAAGGCCACAAAGACCGAGACTCAACAATATAAGACCCACCAGAACCTTAATAATCAGAGTCCAAATAACCAGGTCCTCAACAGGCTATAAACCACTAATCCCTCGATATCCAAAGGCCATAAGAAGTTCTACAGTACAAAAGGAGTAATATAATCTACCTATAGTCCCAACAACCTCCCATACAACTGAGGAACGCAATCAACTGAAAACAAACCCTCCAGCATCCCATACGATTGGAGCATACACTGAGCACACAACAAACAAGGATTAAATCCAAATGAAATATGCATGATGATTATGATGAAACCAGGTGTGATAAAAGTGTTGTATGTTACCCCCTCCGGGACCTAAAAGGCTTAATAGAGGCAAGACCCATGGAAGACTCACCTTTATACCTCAACTCAACCATATAACGCTCCTACTGGCACACTCATCTGCTCATTGCCATTGGCCCAGGAACGGAAGGGTCCATAAGGGTCTACTCGTAGACCACCTACAAAAATCACGAATCTTAAAGTACCTTTGTCTGAAGTGTGACTTGAGATAGATCAATAATCAGAGTCTCGTAATATGTGCCCAAAATTGAATCGGCTCTAAAATAGTAGTAGTAATCTCAAAAACCCTTATAAAGGGTGCTCGGGGTGTATCCGAGTCTAAATCAATAGTCAAGTCTCAAAATCCCTAAAATAGGGTGCCTAACACGTATCGTGTCTAAATCAGTAAAAAATCATATCTAGCACTACGGTGCAGCTGAGCCTAGTATCAATGTGAAAACCTGTGATAAAATCATCGTGAAATCCCCTCTATTACAAGAGGTTTTATAAAAGTCAGTACCAAAACCCTTTCATAATCATTTTACCAAAAATGGGCCCTCGAGGCCATGCAAAGTTTAGAAAATGTTTATAGTAGGCCCGAAGCCAAAACATTAGTAAAACATGGAGGGAAAACCTTTTACATGAATGAAATGCTCGTAACAATAGATTAGCCTAAAGGGGCTCACAAACATGCCTATCGGCCCTGTACAGGCACAAGCATCTCTACAACATAGATAACCAGCCTAAAGTAAGTTTATGATGTTCGGGACTCATCAACATTCCTAAATATCCCACCGTCTATGGTCCAGAGGCATATACAAAGGCCATATGGGGCCATAAGGGTAATATAGCAATACTACATGAATACTACAATCAACATAAGAAATAAAAAGACAGAAAGGTGGACAAGGTCTGAGGGTACCAACCTAGAAAACCAACCCAAGGAAGCTACTTAATGTAGTTATAGCATATATACGAAGAGTCTAGGTAGGAAAAAACCATAACCTACCTGTCATCCCATACAATTGAGGAACGCAATCAAGTGAAAACAAACCCTCTAGCATCCCATACGATTGGAGCATACACTGAGCACACAACAAACAAGGATGAAATCCAAATGAAATATGCATGATGATTATGATGAAACCAGGTGTGATAAAAGTGTTGTATGTTACCCCCTCCGGGACCTAAAAGGCTTAATAGAGGCAAGACCCATGGAAGACTCACCTTTATACCTCAACTCAACGATATAATGCTCCTACTGGCACACTCATCTGCTCATTGCCATTGGCCCAGGAACGGAAGGGTCCATAAGGGTCTACTCGTAGACCACCTACAAAAATCACGAATCTTAAAGTACCTTTGTCTGAAGTGTGACTTGAGATAGATCAATAATCAGAGTCTCGTAATATGTGCCCAAAATTGAATCGACTCTAAAATAGTAGTAGTAATCTCAAAAACCCTTATAAAGGGTGCTCGGGGTGTATCCGAGTCTAAATCAATAGTCAAGTCTCAAAATCCCTAAAATAGGGTGCCTAACACGTATCGTGTCTAAATCTGTAAAAAATCATGTCTAGCACTATGGTGCAGCCGAGCCTAGTATCAATGTGAAAACCTGTGATAAAATCATCGTGAAATCCCCTCTATTACAAGAGGTTTTATAAAAGTCAGTACCAAAACCCTTTCATAATCATTTTACCAAAAATGGGCCCTCGAGGCCATGCAAAGTTTAGAAAATGTTTATAGTAGGCCCGAAGCCAAAACATTAGTAAAACATGGAGGGAAAACCTTTTACATGAATGAAATGCTCGTAACAATAGATTAGCCTAAAGGGGCTCACAAACATGCCTATCGGCCCTGTACAGGCACAAGCATCTCTACAACATAGATAACCAACCTAAAGTAAGTTTATGATGTTCGGGACTCATCAACATTCCTAAATATCCCACCGTCTATGGTCCAGAGGCATATACAAAGGCTATATGGGGCCATAAGGGTAATATAGCAATACTACATGAATACTACAATCAACATAAGAAATAAACAGACAGAAAGGTGGACAAGGTCTGAGGGTACCAACCTAGAAAACCAACCCAAGGAAGCTACTTAATGTAGTTATAGCATATATACGAAGAGTCTAGGTAGGAAAAAACCATAACCTACCTGTCATCCCATACAATTGAGGAACGCAATCAAGTGAAAACAAACCCTCTAGCATCCCATACGATTGTAGCATACACTGAGCACACAACAAACAAGGATGAAATCCAAATGAAATATGCATGATGATTATGATGAAACCAGGTGTGATAAAAGTGTTGTATGTTACCCCCTCCGGGACCTAAAAGGCTTAATAGAGGCAAGACCCATGGAAGACTCACCTTTATACCTCAACTCAATGATATAACGCTCCTACTGGCACACTCATCTGCTCATTGCCATTGGCCCAGGAACGGAAGGGTCTTTAAGGGTCTACTCGTAGACCACCTACAAAAATCACGAATCTTAAAGTACCTTTGTCTGAAGTGTGACTTGAGATAGATCAATAATCAGAGTCTCGTAATATGTGCCCAAAATTGAATCGACTCTAAAATAGTAGTAGTAATCTCAAAAACCCTTATAAAGGGTGCTCGGGGTGTATCCGAGTCTAAATCAATAGTCAAGTCTCAAAATCCCTAAAATAGGGTGCCTAACACGTATCGTGTCTAAATCTGTAAAAAATCATGTCTAGCACTATGGTGCAGCCGAGCCTAGTATCAATGTGAAAACCTGTGATAAAATCATCGTGAAATCCCCTCTATTACAAGAGGTTTTATAAAAGTCAGTACCAAAACCCTTTCATAATCATTTTACCAAAAATGGGCCCTCGAGGCCATGCAAAGTTTAGAAAATGTTTATAGTAGGCCCGAAGCCAAAACATTAGTAAAACATGGAGGGAAAACCTTTTACATGAATGAAATGCTTGTAACAATAGATTAGCCCAAAGGGGCTCACAAAAATGCCTATCGGCCCTGTACAGGCACAAGCATCTCTACAACATAGATAACCAGCCTAAAGTAAGTTTATGATGTTCGGAACTCATAAACATTCCTAAATATCCCACCGTCTATGGTCCAGAGGCATATACAAAGGCCATATGGGGCCATAAGGGTAATATAGCAATACTACATGAATACTACAATCAACATAAGAAATAAACAGACAGAAAGGTGGACAAGGTCTGAGGGTACCAACCTAGAAAACCAACCCAAGGAAGCTACTTAATGTAGTTATAGCATATATACGAAGAGTCTAGGTAGGAAAAAACCATAACCTACCTGTCATCCGATGACTAGCTGCTGAAACAGCATCCTCTAAGCTCGAACTGTTCTGAGAAGCTCCAATTTGCAAAAAAAACTATCAACGCAATAATCTATATGTCAAAATGAAACCAACTATACCCATATTACTAAAAACATAACTGGGTCAAAATACATGTCATAAGTGGGCTCATGGGCACCATAATCCAAAACTAGAAACAAAAAACACCACGGTGTTCCCCACATCCCTGGGAGGACATGCTCAAAAATTAAGTAGAAACGTACATGGTGATATTACTTTAGGCTGGATATCTATGTTGTAGAATTAATTGTGCCTTTGAAGGACCGACAGGAATGTTTGTGAGCCATTTTGGGTCAATCTATTATTTGTGAGCATATCATTCATAAAGGATTTTTCTACATGTTTTACTACTAATATGGCTCATGTCACACCCCGAGGTTACCCCTTAGATGTAACACAGGACCTGGGACCACAAGTGCCCCAAGATAACCCTTGGTCATAGCATAACTCAGGTATATCAATTAAACATAGCGGAAGCATGATAAGAAATAGATAACTCAATCCATAAGATAAAATCAAGAGGAACATGATTCGAAGGAGGCCCAAATACTGTCTATGCCTGAAAAGCTTCTACATACGACATAAGGAGTTGCTAGGACAAGAACCTAGTTAACTCATAGTATGAATGTAAGTAATCAAACTAACTAGAGTCATAACTAAACCTCGAACAATGAGGACTCACCAACACTGAAAGGATACGACCTGCGGTCTCTAGCCACGTGCCTGAGGGAGGGAACCTGAATCTGCATCATCAAGAGGATGCAACACAAAATATGCATCAGTACTATAGGATGTACCGAGTATGTGAGATATGCATGATCATGATGAAAACATACTTAAAACATTCTTAAGATGTTCTCATTCACAAAAAGATATAATATAAGAAATTATCAAGATATATGACATAAAACATGAAGTAAAATTAAGATTCGAAGTATAATACCATATAACTTCATAACTTGAAAATAATCATGTGGGAGTTTCTTTTAACCAACATAAACCTTGCTCAGTTACATGGAGTCCAGTGTCATGCACCCATACTGAAAAAGGTTTTCCTAACCGGCCAAGGTTAGAACCATGTCATAAGCATCCTTTCATGAGCCACGGAGGCCAACCTACGGAGGCAATGTAGTTTTGGACTTGGGTTATCTAGAACCCTCATTGCTCGATGCTAAATACTACTCCCAAAACATATAACATGAGGCTCACATACATGTGACATATCTAGATGTCAAGCTTGTTCATAAATATGTTCATAACCCGGATATTCATACTACTCACGAACCTTGGTTTTGAAAATGATCTATGAGCATTGATGGTACATCGAGTGTCTTGTCTTGCATAATAGTTCATAACTTGAAAATTTGCATGACTCTAGTTCAGTTTTCATAACAACATATAATTTCATAGAACATAGGAACTAGGCATGCACTTACTTGAAAACTCATGAGAATACATGCTATCAAATACCCAAGTTACTTAAATCAATCCATGCATGTAGGATTTACCATAATTAGCCTTCAATTCATAGAATAAGAGTTCATATGTAAAAAACCATGCAAAATAATGCATTTTAATAGAATTTCATAAAAAAATCACGAGAAGGCAATTTATAGCAAAACCCATAAGAATCAGGTAAGAACCCTAATTTCAAAGTTCATGAAATAAAAATAGAAATTAGGAGTTTTGGACACAACGGTAAAAGAAACCCATTGTTGAATACCCACATACATTTATTGAAGCTAACCCACTTGAAATTGAAAAGACTAGGAGACTTGAACTTGGAGCTTGAGACCTTGAGCTTGAGTGAGTTCTTTTTTCTTTTTGGGAGATTAATGAGATAATGAGAAGAGACTTAGGCTAATAGGTTTAGAAATCATGCTAAAAATGGTCAAAATGACCTCACTTAGGAGTTAAAAAGGTGGATAATGACTAAAATATCCCTGGAACATAATTAGGAAAAAGTTGTTATAAATAGACTGCCAGAAATCACGCATGGATTCCACGGACCGTAGATTGAACCACAGTTTGTGGTTTCCATTCGTGGTTTCTGGTTAAACCATCAGGCTGCAGAAGACAAACCACAGATCAATAGGATGGACCGTAGAAAAGTTTACAGTCTATAAACCTAACCCGTCAAAGCTGAGGTGCTAGGCAGGTCTCTGATCAGGTTCCACAAGTCAACAGGATGGTCCGTAATTCAAACCATGGTTTGTCATATTGACACGTGGTTGCTGAGAATCAGTCAGTCCTTAGGTCTGGTTCCACGAGTTGATAGTATGGGCCGAAAACTGAACTATGGTCCATAGAACTAACTCGTTGAGACTGATCCTGGTAGACTTAGACCATGGATTCACTCCAAGACTCGTTGTTCAAACCACGGTTCGTGGTTTGGACCCGTCATTTCTGGAAAGTTTAGAATTTTCATATTTCTTAAGTTTAAAAGTTGGATCAAATTTTGGGGTGTTACAATATCTCCCCCTTGAGATCATTCGTACTTGAATGAAGACTAAGAAAGGAAACTTGGAGACAACAACAACCCAACCAACAAGAAAACATGGAAACCAAGGAATAAACATGAAAACTGAACTTTTCAACTTAAAACATGACATAATCAACTTCGAAAACATAAATACATGCTAGGATCATGAGGAAAACTGATGGAAGAGAATCGAAGGAACATACTAAGGAGGAAACTATTACCTCAAGCTTAAACGGAATAGGAAGGGAAGAGATGAGGGCACTTGGATTTCATGGCTGATTCTACTTCCCAAATGGCTCCTTCAACAAGCTGATTCCTCTAAAGAACTTCCACCAAAGCAACTTTTTTGTTTCTCAACCTTCGAATCTGATGATCAAGGATATCTACGGGAACCTCCTCATAGGTGAGACTATCCTTCACACCTACATACTTCAAAGAAACAATCAAGGTCGGATCACCAACACACTTCTTCAACAAGGAAACATGGAAAACTCGATGAACCACTTCTAATTCTATTGGCAAATCCAACTCATAAGCAACACTGCCAACTCTTCTCAGAATCCAATAAGGACCTACAAAATGGGGACTAAGCTTTCCTTTCTTGCCAAATCTCATCACACCCTTCATGGGTGACACCTTTAGAAAAACCAATTATCAACTTCAAAATCTAACTCTCTTCTCCTCATATTCGCATATGATTTATGTCGACTCTGAGCGGTCTTAAACCTCTCCTTAATAAGCTGAACCTTCTCCATAGTCTCGTGCACCGAATCTGGACTAATCAAAGCTACCTCACCTACCTCAAACCAACCAATAGGAGACCTACACAAAGGGCCTCATAAGGAGCCATATGGATGCTAGAGTGAAAACTGTTGTTGTAGGAAAACTTGATATGAGGTAAGTGATCATCCTAATTACCCTTGAAGTCAATCATGCAAGCCCTTAATATATCTTCCAAGGTCTGATAGTACGCTCTGCCTTGCCATCCATCTGTGGGTGAAAAGCTGTGCTAAGCTTCACCTGAGTACCAAGACCTCTCTGAAACAATCTCTAAAACTGAGTACCCCTATCTGAATTGATGGACAATGGGACACCATACAATCGAACTATCTCCCGGATGTAGTGTCTGGCATAGTTATCCGCTGAATCCTAGTCTTAACAGTGAAGAAGTGGGATGACTTAGTCATTCGGTCGACAATCAGCAAAATTAAATCATGTTGCCTTCGAGTACGAGGAAAACCTATAATGAAGTACATATTGATCGCTTCCCACTTCAAAATAGGAAGGTCAATATCCTGAGTCATGCCACTCAGTCGCTGATGCTCTACCTTCACTTGCTGACAGTTGGGACACTTAGCTATAAAACCAGCCATGTCCCTCTTCATACCATTCCACCAATAGACTTCCCGTAGATCACGGTACATCTTGGTGGCACCAGGGTGAATAGAATATCTTGAACTATGAGCCTCAGTCAGAATATGCTGCCTCAACCTATCTATATCTTGCACACACAATCGACCCTGATAACAAAGCACACCATCTCTCCTTAGGGAGAAAACCTCAACTCTTTGCTGAAGGAATGCCCCCTTTAGCTGAAGCAAAATAGGATCACTGTCTTTCTTTGCCTTTACTTATGCTATAAGAGATGATTTAGAACCATTCTGAACAATAACACCACCTTCGGTTGAGTCTATAAGGTAAACTCCCAATCGAGCAAGCCTATGAACTTCCTTAACCAATTCCTTCTTCCCATCTTCGACTGAAGACACACTACCCATGGACAATCTACTAAGTGCATCCGCCACAACATTGGCCTTACCCAGATGGTAAAGCACACTCATGTCATAATCCTTAAGAAGCTCAAGCCATTTCCTTTGTCTCAGATTCAATTCCTTCTGAGTAAACACATACTGAAGACCCTTATGATCGGTGAATACATCCACGTGAACACCATACAAGTAATGTCTCCAAATCTTCAAAGAAAAGACCATGGCTGCCAACTCAAGATCATGAATAGGGTAGCTCTTCTCATGAGTCTTAAGCTGTCTCAAAGAATAAGCAATCACTTTACCATGTTGCATAAGAACACAACCCAAACCAATCCTAGAAGCATCACAATACATAACAAAGTCATGTATGTCTTTGGGTAGAGGCAACACTGGAGTTGTGGTCAATCTAGTCTTTAATTCCTGAAAGTTCTTCTCACAAAGGTCAGACCACTGAAATTTTACCTTCTTCTAAGTCAACTGAGTCAAAATGGCAACAATGGAAGAAAATCCTTCGTCTCCTGTAGTAACTAGCCAAACCCAAAAAGCTCCTGATATCAGATAGGGAAGTGGATCTAGGCCAGTTCTTTATGGCCTCAATATTTTGAGAGTCAACCTGAATACCATCTCTAGTAACAATATGACCCAGAAAAGCAACAGACTGCATCCAGAACTCACACTTGCTAAACTTAGAAAATAACTATCGGTCCTTGAGAGTTTGCAACACCACTCTTAAATGGTCCGCATGCTCCTTCTCACCCTGAGAATAGATAAGGATATCATCAATGAACACAATCACAAACATATCAAAATACTGCTTGAACACACGATTCTTCAAATACATAAAAGTTGTAGGAGCATTCGTTAGACAAAAAGACATCACAATAAATTCATAAATACCATATCGAGTCCTGAAGGCTATCTTTGAAATATCACACTCTCTAACACGAAGCTGATGATAAGCTGATCTAAGGTCGATTTTGGAGAAGAAACTAGCACCTTGAAGCTGATCGAACAAGTCATCAATCCTAGGAATTGGATACTTATTCTTGATTGTAACCTTGTTCAACTGATGGTAGTCAATACACATTCTGAGGGAACCATCTTTCTTTCGCATGAATAAGACTGGAGCACCCCATGGAGAAATGCTAGGCCTGATAAAACCCTTATCAAGAAGATCCTTCAACTGATCCTTTAACTTTTTAAGTTCTGCGGGAGCCATTCTATAGGGAGGAATAGAGATAGGATTCATATCTGCAAAAAGGTCTTTCCCAAAGTCGATTTCCAGCTCGGGAGGGACTCTGGGCAAATCTTCGAGAAACACTTCTGGCAACTTATTCACCACAGGAACTGACTGAAGGGATGGGGTTTCAGACTCTGTTTCCATCACCCGAACTATATGATAAACATAACACTTAGAAATTATCATCTTAGCCTTAAGATAAGATATGAAATGACCCTTCGAGTCCAGTGTCATGCACCCACACTGAAAAAGGTTGTCCTAATCGGCCAAGGTTAGAACCATGTCATAAGGATCCTTTCATAAGCCACGGAGCCCAACCTACAGTGGAAACGTAATATTGGACTTGGGTTATCTAGAATCCTCATCGCTCAGTGTTAAATACTACTCCCAAAACATATAACAGGAGACTCACATATATGTGACATATCTAGATGTCAAGCTTCTTCATAAATATGTTCATAACCCGGATCTTTACACTACTCACAAACCTTGGTTTTGAAAATGATCCATGAGCATTGATGGCACATCGAGTGTTTTGTCTTGCATAATAGTTCATAACTTGAAAATTTGCATGACTCTAGTTCAGTTTTCATATCAATATATAATTTCATAGAACATAGGAACTAGGCATGCACTTACTTGAAAACTCATGAGAATACATGTTATCAAATACCCAATTTACTTAAATCAATCCATTCATATAGGATTTACCATAATTAGCCTTCAATTCATGGAATAGGAGTTCATATGTAAAAACCCATGAAAAATAATTCAATTTAATAGAATTTCATAATAAAATCATGAGAAGGCAATTTATAGCAAAACCCATAAGAATTTAGTAAGAACCCTAATTTGAAAGTTCATGAAATCAAAATAGAAATTAGGGGTTTTGGACACAAGGGTGAAAGAAACCCATTGTTGAATACCCGCATACCTTGATTGAAGCTAACCCACTTGAAATTGAAAAGACTAGGAGACTTGAACTTAGAGCTTGAGACCTTGAGCTTGAGAGAGTTCCTTTTTCCATTTTGGGAGATGAATGAGGTAATGAGAAGGGACCTCACTTAGAAATCATGCTAAAAATGGTCAAAACGACCTTACTTAGGAGTTAAAAGGGTGGGTAATGACTAAAATACCCCTGGAACATAATTAGGAAAAAGTTGTTAAAAATCAACTGCTAGGAATCACGCATGGATTCCACGGACCGTAGACTGAACCACGGTTCATGGTTTCCATTCGTGGTTTCTCGTTAAACCATCAGGCTGCAGAAGACAAACCATGAATCAATAGGACAGACCGTAGAAAAGTTTATGGTCCGTAAACTTAACCCGCCAAAGCTGAGGTGATAGGCAGGTCTCTGATCAGGTTCCATGAGTCAATAGGATTGTCCATCATTCAAACCACGGTCTATCGTATTGACACGTGGTTCCTTACAATCAGTCAGTCCTCATGTCTGGTTTCACGAGTTGACAGAATGGGCTATAAACTAAACTACGGTCTGTAGGACTAACTCGTAGTTTTCACACCAGAGACTGATCCTGGAATACTTAGACCTCGGATTCACTCCAGGACTCGTGGTTCAAACCACAGTCTGTGGTTTGGACCCATTATTTCTGGAAAGTTCAGAATTTTTAGATTTCTTAAGTTTAAAAGCTGGATCAAATTTCAAGGTGTTACAGCTCTGGGCCACTATATATAAATGGTTTTCTAAACTTTGCATGGCTCGAGGGCCCTTTTTTGGTAAAATGAGTAAGAAAAATTTTGGTGCTTACTTTTATTAAACCTGTTGGAGTATAAAGCATGTTTTGAGAATTTCACCACAAGTTTTCATATTGATACTAGGCTTTGCTGGGCCATAGCGCTAGACATGATTTTCTATGAATTTAGACTCAGACACGTGCCAGGCACCATATTTAGGTGATTTTCATACTTGATTACTAGCTTAGACCCGAGTACACTCTAGGCACCCGTTATGAGGGTTTTGAGATTACTGCTATTGTTTTAGATCCAGTTCAATTCTGGGCACATACAATGAGATTCTAATTATTGATTTACATTTAGACATACTCTGGGCAGTTGTACTTTGAGATTCACGATTAGTATGTGGTCATGGACCTCCATGGACCATGCATTCCTGAAATAAGAGGTACGGGCCGAGATTGCTAGGAAGAGGTGTGTATGGTGGACTTGAGGTACTCAGGAGAATTCCTTCTATGGATCCTACCTCTATTGAGCCTTTTAGGTACCATAGGGGTTACATATGGGTTACAATCATATTTATTCCATCTCATCATCATCATCATGCATCTTGTATTCGGATTCCACTCTTGTTTGTTGTTTGCCCAATGTACGCTCCAGTAGTATGGGCTGCTTGAGGGTTTGTTATCACTTGATTTTGTTCCTCAATTGTATAGGCAGCCATTTGGACTATAGGTAGATATTATTGCTTATCTCATATTATAAATCTTGTTATGGCCTTTGGTACTTAGTGATTTAGCAGGTTCTAGCCTGTTAAGGCTCTAAATCATGGTTTGAGGCACTGTTTATGTGGCCTTCTGGGCGGTTATGAGCTAGGGAGTTCCATCCTCTATTGTGGTTCTGAGTATTTGCTTTTGGTGCTTTGTGGCATAATATATTCCATCATAGGTTTGATATTAGAAGGTGGTTATTTATTTCTTTTATCTTGAATGGTGTTTTAAGCAAGATTCTATTCGTATATTGCTTCTAGCTTGAATTTGTTGGCTTGCTTTCCTTCTTTCCCTTTTTACTTGAGGTTACTGATATACCGCCATATTTCTAAACTCTCTCCTCATATATGATGTTATTGCAAGGATTCTAGATGCGCTCTTCCCTCTTTCACCAGTGTTTCTGTGTTATGTATATCTTTTGTGCTAGCATTGTATGCTTGTAATTCTTGGTTGACTTCTATCTGTGCTAGTTTCTGTGTACTTTCTCTATTGCTTTAGTGACTGCTTCTTTGATTTCTGCTATATTACTAAATTTTATATCTTTTATGTGCTCAGTCGGTCGATGATGCCTAATGGGTACCCGTTGCTTAGCAATTGGTGCTCATACTAAACTTCTGCATCTTTTTTGTGCAGATATTAGTGTGAGATTTCACCATTGATAACATGGAGACTTGTACAACTTTTGGATATTCAAGCCTAGGGTGAGCGCCTATCGACTGGGGATTGACCGCATCTCATCTTTTGGCACTGTTACTTTTTATATATTTGAAGACAATTGTACTTAATATTTTTGTTACTGCTAGCACTTGTATTTTATTTAGAAGCTCTTGTACTATCGATACCAAGTCTTGGGGTTAGTGTAGTTTCCTTATGTATATATATATTCAGGTTATTGCTTCCACGTTGTTCTAACTTCATATTCTACTTCTGCTTATTTCTGCTTATTGTGCATATTGGTTAGGAAGTAGCCTATTACTAACCATTCTGGGCTATGGGAATTAGTTCACCTACTGGGGGTTTGTAAGTGGCATCATGATCAGAGAAATCGGGTCGTGATATCTTTATATCAGAGCTCTAGGTTCACTGATGCCGTGGTACAAAAGCAAGTATCTACATAGAGTCTCATGGATAGGTACAATGACGTGCATATCCTATATGTGGTAGGCTACAAGCCATCTTTAGGAAAAGTTCCATATTCTTGGCTCCTTATCTTGCGTTCCTGGCTGTATTGAATTCTAAACTTTAATTGTTTCATTCCTTCTTAGATGTCTAAGACGAGTGCGAGAGAAAATCTTGTCGATGATTCTATGCCTATTGCTTCAGTGCTTCCATCACCGCCAAGATTTTAGAGTTGGAGCATACCATATCAGATAGGGGGTGTGGGGCCAGCCCAACCTCCAATTGGATTTATGGCTACCCAAATTCTATAGGACACCATGGATAGGACTCTGAGTCCTCTGGTGGGTGTTTCAGTACCTCAGGTTGGGGCAGTGCTCGATTCTTTGAGTGGTGCTTCAGTTAGGGTTGAGCTTCCAGTTCTTTAGCAAGGTTGTATATCGATATTGGAGTATGAGGTAAGGTATCATGATATAGTTAGGCGTACTACTAGGACTGTGCCTTCAGAGTTTGATAGAATTCACAGTTTTGTTCGAGGCTTGATCTCACCGCTCCATTTAGTGATCGAGCACTTGGTTACAGTGGGGACGACCTTTCTTTAGGTAGTTGATTATTCTTGGGATATAGAGGGTTGATGCCATGAGGTTTATGGAGGTAGTGCTAAGAGGCGCCGTTGTTAGAATAGTTTCCGAGGTTCCTAAACTCGAGGTAGGGGATTCTCTGCTAGGGATCAATTCCATTGCTTCTTTTCTAGAAGCAGACCAGTTTCAGTTGCCCCACAAGTTCCAGAGGGTGGTTGTACAGAGCATGTCCAGGGGAATGGATATGGTACGGGTCAGGTTCTTCAAGGTTTGTATTTAGGGTGTGTAGGCTGTAGTGGCCAGTCAGGTTCAGTAAGACCTTCCTATTAGACTTCATCAGGTAAAGGTTGTTGTCGGTGCAATAAGCATGGGCACTTTGCTAGGGATTTCCCCACCGATTGTGTATCACAGTCAACTTGGTTATTATTATTGTAGGGTGATTGATCACCTTTTAGAGATTGTCCCTAGCGAGGGATGATTGACCCTTCAACTGCAGCTACCTAGTCCAGAGATAGACACTGTCGGTCCGATGCCCCTCTTGGTGGGCCAGAGGTAGAGGTTCCTGATACTGTTTCTCCAGGTACGACTATTGTTACCTTCAGTTGGTGATAACATTGTTCACGTTGCAATTCTACCCTTTTCATGTATTTTCTTATATGCTTACTTGTTTTCCTTACTTAGTTATTTTACTACTTGTGTTGTAGTGTGTATGCGAGTATTTTCTTGGTTGGTTTATTCTTTTGTAGTGGATGAGGTGTTTTGTCCTTGTGAGGTGACTACCTGGAGTTGTGGCTCATGGGTAGGTCTTGTTAGCCTCCTTTCAAATTTGGTTATGGCTCTAAACTTTGGTTGAGTATTTGTTTTCTAGCGGTCCTAGATGGTTGTTGCCTAGACAGTTATCTAGAATTTTCTAGAGGTCCTTTTGTTCGTTTGGTGTGATACAGGTGGTTATGTGTCGAAGATTGAGGTTCTGTCTTAAGTCGAGCGTGGTGTTGGTGCCGGTGGGCATTGGATGGTTTAGCTTTCTCAGGAAATTAGAATCGACCTTCACTAATTGTTCGGTTTACAGGATTGGTAGGTATATGGGTTGCTCCTATAGTTATCTTCAGTTTCTTATTTGGTTGAGTTGTTTTCTTATTTTCCCCAGTTCCAATTGGGATGAGCTTTGATCATGGTACTCTGGTTGAGTTTTTGATTGTGGCATTGTGGTCAAAATCTGGTTACAATATTATTGGCTAAGTGTTGAATGCAGCATCATGGTTGAGTTGTGTTTGTAGTATTTTGGGTGAGTTGGGAATTCAGACTATTCTTTTTCTACCTTATCGAGTGCCGCTTGCAAAGGATGTGGGGGCTAAAGGAATAACTCTAGAATCTTTTGAAAAGAAGTCTGTCAGGTTGGTTGTACCTTTGAAAGAGTTTGTAAGGTTCAATATATACTAATAAAGGCTTCTATTTAGTTGTAAAAGGAGGGAGGTGACTCCTTGTTCGTATATATGTGTTCTAATAGCTTATTAAGGTGACGACTGAGGGTTTCTTTTGTCTTGTGTGTGGGTGACTTGTGTTAACCAAATACAGATTGTAGTGGCATTTCCTTCGATAGGTTTAAGGTAAGATTTTCCTCTAATAAGGGTTCAAGGTAGTGGCCATTTCCAGTAGTACCTTTGGGAGCTTGTTGCATCGGCTGTGCTTTTCTCATCATACTCTTTGGAGGAACCAAGTCTCAGTAGCCTCTATGGATTAGCCAAATTGTATATTCAGAGCTTAGTTGGCTCTAGTTCTTATAGTGTTCATTGGCAGTATATGGGTCTACTCGGAGGTTCGACAGAGGCATTGATTGGCAATTAGAGTTGGGTTTTAGAATTGTGGGCTAGCAGGTTACATCGGATTGTTCATGGTAGGTTCTCTCGGGTTGCAGCTTCTTTGAACTGGAAGGCAGTGATTTTGGAAAGGTTAGCTTCTCTATCTCAGTTTGGAGTGGTTGTTGGCTTTGGACATCCAGTTCTTGGCTAACCATTGGATTAGGCATGACTTTCTAGATTGTAGCGGTGTTCTTGTCAGTGCAAAGTTCATTCTACCTTGGTCGTACAAATTCAACGGCGTTAGTTTGAGGCTCAGCGGGTGTATGTTATATGTGATCAGGTTGTGTGGGTTAAGACTAGCGAGGCTATTTTGGATTCTAATGGTATTTTGATATTGATGGTCGCCTTTGGTGTTTTGAGAGTTAGAGTATTGATTTGGTTGATTCTTTGATAGGTTATCTGTTATATGAGTTTCTAGCGTTGATCAGACTCAACTAGTGTGGGCCAAGGGTTATGGTATGTGAAAGTCTTTCATAGTTGGTGGTTTGTGTACTGGTACAGTAGATCGAGTAGTTTTGAGACAAATGGTTAAGTTGAAGGTTTTTACAAATTTTCCAGAGCTAGATGGCGACCTTGGCTTCCGAACATCTTTTCCTTTGCCTATAGGGTGTTTTGACTTGATACTTGCGGCATGACAAACTTTTTTCAGAAGTGAGGCTAGTAAGGTGATCCTAAATCTAAATGGTGTTTGAGTATGTGGAGAAGAAGCAGTACTTCTAGAGCTTGGAGCTTAGTTGATGGCTACGAGCTTCCTGGTAGGCTTACCACACTCCTTGCAAAGTTTGAGTTTCAAATTTGGTCTTTGAGCAGTTTGCCCTAGTTTATTTGCTTTTAGTTGATTCAAACTTGGCGCGGTTCAGTGAGGTTCTTTTTGTTCGACAGTTGTGAGATTCTGCTTCGACATAGGGTGTTCATACATGCCTTTTCCAATCCTAGTATGCACATTTAAGTTGAGCTCCGATGGTTGGTTTAGATGGGTTCAGGTGTTGTGATTGATCTAAGAAAAAGATTCCATTCATTAGTTGATGGTCATTCATGACAGGTTACTCTAATTTTCATAGATATACTACAGGTTGGTATTTTGGATGTCACCGGATGGTAGACTAGAGCTTAGCTTGGATAGAGTCTGAGTGTAAAGGTGACCTCATTCAAGGTTCAGTATAGCGAGAACTACGGATCTCCGGTGGGTCAGTTAATGTTTTGAGGGATTCTCGAGTGTTCGACTTGTGTGAAGCTGCATGATTATGGTGCAAAGGGTTCAGTTCAGTCTAAGGAGTTTGTGAATCTATGAGTTTATGAGTTAGAGTTTTGGTTGGTGACTTTCAGGGTAAGCTTGGTTGTGGTAATCGAGAGTTTGAGTTCTATGTGTTGATCGCCTTGGTTCTCTTGTTTTAGTATTATGTCAGTGCTTTCCGATTGAGATTCTTGAGGTTTAGTTTGGTTGGTAGATCTTGGAGTTTTGGAGTTAATAGTTGGAATCTAGCTTGGCTATAGTGAAGTTAAGGCTTGGTTTCCTTTCTTTGGTTCCACTCTGTTGGATGTCGTCTGGTCTAGGAGGCTACTCGCGTCTTCCGAGAGAGTGGTGTGAGATTTGTATCTGCAGCCGTTAAGTCTCCGGTTCTTTCTTCTTTCTTTACTTTCGAGGACGAAAGTCCTTTTTAGTAGTTGATGTAATGACCCTTCCGGTCATTCTCGCATTTTCAACTTTCTTGTATTGTAAGAGCTTGCTTGAAGTAGCCCCAAGTCACTTATGTCTTGATGATACCGGTAGTTTGGTGCCCGGGCCATTTATTTGGTCTTTATGGCCGTTTCCGAGATTTAGAGCTTTAACTTTGGAAATCATTAACTTTGATCAACATTTTTTGTAATCGTGCTCAAAATTGAATTCCGACAGTTCCATCAACTCCTAAGCATGGACTTTGGTCTACATGGACCTTTGGTCGAGGTTTGGAAGATTTTCAGCTAGGAATTCTCTCTTGTTCTGTGTTTTTAGGTCAGTTGGGCTTATTTGGTAGACTTTGGTCAACATTTGGAGAAGACAGCCTCATATGGAAATTTTGTCAATGCTGCTAGAAGGATGATTGGTTCGGGTCCAGAGGCTTCCAGACTTTATTTCAACCCTTAGGTACCGTCATAGAATTGTTAGCCTAAAGGTTGATTTTGGGTGCGAGGCCCAATTTTTTAAAATCAACCTTTGATGGGATTTTCGTTGAGTCTGTTGGATCTGGAATTCCATCTCTAGTTGAATAGGTCAGGTTGTTTGTGTTTGCAGAGCACCAGATACATTCTCGAGGGTCCATCAAAAAAATTTCTCAAGTTAGAATGGATGTTGGCAGCTGGTTGCTGTCATGGCACCATCCATGCCATTGCCCACGCATGGGCATGGACACTTATGCATAGCAGTGCCAGCCTCCCCCTCCCTTTAAAATTTCTAGATGATAAGTAGAATCGAAGAAAAGAAACATAGAAGTTAGAACCTCATCTTCGTTGAAGGAAATTGTAGCTTCAAATGTTTGGCACCTGCTTTAGAATTGTTGGCGCAGATGCCACCCCGTGGGCGGCAGATGAAATGCAAGACAAGGACGAGAGTACTGCCCCAGACTTGCGTTTCACTTGCTGCACGCAAGTGACAATCTGTTGCACGCTGGTGTGTCGCAAGTCACCCTGACAGAACATCTGAAGCTTCTGATTTTTGAACTTTTTTTTGTACTTCCTTTTTCCTAGTACTTTCCCCTTTTTGTAAATTCCTTTTTGTACTAACACAAGTACTCTTTCTTTTTCTTTCTTCCTTAGATCAACCCCCTTGTTCAACCTTCTACTTCTTTAAAAAACCCCTTGAAGAACACCAAGAACAATTTATGAATTTTAAATTTCTAACTTCTTCAATTTAGCTCGGATCGACCCCAAATTAAAACCCTAGCCTCTTCTCGATAGAGAGAATAAAGTCCAGCACAAATTAAGATCAATTTCAAATGAAATTGAAGAGACCCATTTTGTGTTTTTCATGTTCTTCAAGCTCAAATATAGTAGATCCTTCAATCTTCAACCAAATATTTCAAATTTGAGATTCAAGCTCCTTTTCATTAGGAGATCGAACCCGAATACATTTTAAGCCTCCAATCATCCAAGATTCATGAGACCCACAAACTTGTTCTTCAAGCTTCATCACTCAACATTGGTGAAAACTTCAATTTAACTCCAAATAAGATCAAATGTCAGATCTAGAATCAATTAATATCTGAGAACACTGTCATGCCCTGAAGCTACCCCCTGGACGCAACACAGTGCTTAGTGTCACAAGTGACCCCAAGCTAACCCATGACATGGCACATCTATACAAAATCAGGTTAAGACATGCACTGTGCGAAAGCTAAAATAGTTTTAATATATGAAAGCGGTAAGAACCCAAGAATCTGAATATATAAATTATTTAAATAAAAAAAAAGATAGTGTTAAATGGAAACCACACTATGACTGTTGAATCTAGTCTATGTCTGAAAGCCTTCTAACTTAATAGGAGTTGCTGGAACATGCCCCCATCTAAATCTAATAAATCTGAAACTATAAATAAATGCGAAAGATATAAGCATGTCTATCGTCCTCGAACTACTGAGGACTCACCAACTGAGTTGCTGGATACGGATCGAAAGTCCAACTAAGCATGGTCTGGATGCTGAATGCCTGAACCTACATCATAAAATGATGTAGAACAAAAGTATGCATTAGTACTTTGAATGTACTGAGCATGCAGGATATGTACACACTGGACAATATAGAACAGGACATGAAAATAGATATACTGCAACATAACTGAAAGCTAAACTGAATGCAATGACCAAGTATAAATCATAAAATAACATGTTGAACTGAATACTTAACATAAATACTGGATTCACGGTTAATGAACATGAATCTGACTATGGGAGAAACTACTAACCGATATACCCCAAATTGAGCTAACTATGGGGCCAACCTGTAATCCTTGATGGAAGGGTGTTCATACTTTGCAAAAGGTACGAACTAGTCTGACGTGGATCCACTACTGATGTCCATAAGAGACAAGGAGGTGCAGTCTAGTCTGACAGCTGACTCCTTTAAACCTACGATGGCGCCATTGTTCTGGGACTTGGGGAGTGCTTCTAAAGGTCTTAGCCTAAGCTCACAGCTACGCCTTCATCCCCTCGTACACTCGGTACTAAGTCTACTCCAACTGAATGTAAGCAATAATGTACTGAAATAAAGGATAGCTCAAAATACTGATAAATGACTGAGAATGCAATATACATAGGCTGAAGGATATGACATTCAATTTTTCCGAAGCATAAGCATATAACTGATCTGCCTAGCAAGCTAAATTCATGAGAATATAGGAATTTCTGCAAGCTAGGGTTTCTGAGCATTATTCATGAAACAGTACTAATTCTACAAGAAACATATAATCAATACCATAAAAGCTGTAAGAATTGAATTACAATAATTCTCTAAGATTTAGGAACCCTAGGTCTGAAACATTCATGGAGAAAACTGAAGGCTGACTGGAATCTAGGGACCTAATGGGTGAAAGGAATCCACTAGTGAAATCCCACATACCTGGTGAAGAAACCCATGAGAAATCCTTGGATTTTTGGGGTTGAACTTGATGAAGACCTCTTCTTGTTTTTGGAGGAAAAGTGTCGCCTCTTTCTCTTATTTTCTTTCTAAGTTTACAGAATTTAGGGGAATGAATGTTTTAGGTAGTTTTAGGCTATTTGATTAGGTTTAAATGACATAAAATGATGTAGCTTAGGCCTTAAAAGGGAAAGGAAAAGTCCAGAATACCCCCGGGAAAGTTAAAAGAATTTCAGCCAAAAACGCGACTAAGGGATCACGACTCCAGATGACGGACCGTACTCCTGGACAATGGACCGTCAACCTAAGTCGTGGTTCTACCTAAGAGTTTTAGGTGTCTCTGGTCTCAGTAACTACAACTCAACAGGATGGACCGTTCTTCTGAACAACGGTTCATCATGTGACTCATGGTTCCTGGGATTTGACTTAGCCTGGGGATTTCCATTTGTCAAAGGACGGACCATTTTTCTGAAGTACGGTCCATAAACCAACTCGTGCTCTCTGGGACTAGAAGTGGGGTTCCTCTGATCAGTGAAAACATATGTGACAGTTCGAGCCGTGGTTCAAAACTACGGTCCTTGGTCCTAACCGTAGTCCCTGGGGTATGTACTGGAGAGCTACTGGAACTTGAACTATGGTTCAAGATGACGGTCCATGGTTCAAAACTATGGTCCGTGATCTTGAACCGTGGTTCCTGGGAACTTGAATTTTCTGAAATTTTTGTTTTGTACTAGTTTTCTAAGCTTATTCTGGGCTTGGAAGTTCTGGGGTGTTACAATATCTCCCCTTGGGATAATTCATCCTCAAATGAAGACTCAATAAGCTAACTTTGGAGGGAAAGAGCTGCAATTCCTATCAACAGAGTACTAGAAACTGATATCTAACTAAACTGAGTTCCATAAACATACAAGTATGTTGAAATGCAGGGGTAACTGATGGAACAAGGTGTTGAGACTGAATTTTACAAGAGTAGACTGAGAGACTGGAGAGGAACTATTTACCTCAAGCTAAAACTGAATCGGAGGGAAAGAGGTGGGGGTACTTGGAAATCATTGTTGCTTCTGCTTCCCAAGTAGCTCCCTCTACGGACTGATTCCTCCACAAAACTTTCACTGAAGTGACTTTTTAATTTCTCAACCTACAAACCTGACGGTTAAGAATCTCAACTAGAACCTCCTCATAGGTGAGACTATCCTTCACATCCACACTCTCTAAAGGTACTATCAAAGTCGAATCACCCACACACTTCTTCAACACAGAAATATGAAAGACTGGATGAACTGTTGCTAGTTCTGATGGAAACTATAACTCGTAAGCCATATTACCCACCCTTTTCACGATTCTGTAGGGACCTACATACCTGGGACTGAGCTTCCCTTTCCTTCCAAATCTCATTACACCCTTCATGGGTGACACTTTCAAGAAAACCCAATCGTCAACTTCAAACTCTTAAGTCTCTTCTCCTAACATTTGCATAAGACTTCTGATGACTTTGAGCTATCTTTAGCCTATATCTGATGAGCTGAACTTTCTCCACAGCCTCATGTACCGAATCTGGTCCAATCAAAGTTTCTTCACCTACTTCGAACCAACAAATAGCTGACCTACATCGACGCCCATAGAGGGCCTCATATGGGTCCATCTGAATACTGGAATGGAAGTTGTTATTATAGGTGAACTCTATGAGAGGTAGGTGACTATTCCAACTACCTTTGAAATTGATCACGCAAGACCTCAAAATGTCATCTAAGGTCTGAATGGTACGGTCTGCTTGACCATCTGAATGCGGATGAAATGCTGTACTGAGATTCACCTTAGTGCCAATACCTTTCTGGAAAGATCTCCAGAAATGAGATATAAACTGAGGACTTCTATCTGATATGATAGACAATGGAACCTCATGCAACCTGACTATCTCGCTGATGTAGATTTTGGCATAATCCTCTGCTAAATTTGTAGTCTTGACTGCAAAGAAGTGAACTGACATAGTGACCTTGTCTACTATAACCCAAATGGAGTCATGCTGTCTGCGAGTATGAGGTAAACCTATAATGAAATCCATCTTTACCACTTTCCTCTTCCAAGTAGGAAAGCTAATCTCCTGAGTCACACCTCCTAATTTCTGATGTTCTACCTTAACCTACTGACAGTTGGGACACTTAGCCACAAAATTTGCGGTGTCCCTCTTTATGCCGTTCCACTAATAGACTTTCTGTAGAACATGGTACATCTTAGTGGCACCTGGATGAATGGAATATTTGGAATTATGGGCTTCTGAAAGGATCTGCTATCTCAACTCACCCACCTTAGGAACACATAAGCGACCCTGATAACGAAGTACACCATCTCCCCCTTGGGAGAAAACCTCAACTATCTGCTAATGAACTGCACCCTTTAGCTGAAGTAATATGGGATTACTATCCTGTTTCTCCTTAACCTTCGCTACCAATAAAGATTCTGACCCATTCTGAACTATCACACCACCATTTGACGTGTCCATAAGGCAGACTCCTAAGCGAGCGAGCCGGTGAACTTCTCTGGCTAATTCTCTCTTCTCTTCCTTAATATAAGATACACTACCCATAGACAGTCTACTGAGAGCTTCAACTATTACATTGGCCTTACCCGAATGGTAGAGCACATTCATGTTATAATCCTTGAGGAACTCAAGCCACCTCCTCTGGCGAAGATTCAACTCTTTCTGGGTGAACACATACTGGAGGCTCTTATGATATGTGAACACATCAACATGAACACCATACAAATAGTGTCTCCAAATCTTTACGGCAAACACAACCGCTGCAAGTTCGAGGTAATGAGTCGGGTAGTTCTTCTTATGGACCTTAAGCTTCATGGAAGCATAATCTATGACCTTAACCTGCTGCATCAAAACACAACCCAGGCCAACTCTGGACGCATCACAATAAACCACATAGCCATCTGAACCCTCTGGTAGAGTCAAAACAAGAGTTGTAGTCAACCTAGTCTTCAATTCTAAGAAGCTTTTCTCACACTCATCTGACCAGTGAAACTTGACCTTTTTCTAAGTCAACTTGGTCAATGGGGCAGATATGGATGAAAATCCTTCTATGAATCTCTGGTAGTAACTGGCCAAACCCAAGAAACTCCTGATGTCAGTCAGAGAGGTGGGTTTGGGCCAGTGCTTTAATTCATTAATTTTCTGGGAATCAACATGGATCCTTTCTCTGGATACCACATGACCAAGGAAAGTGATAGACTATAACAAGAATTCACACTTGCAGAACTTAGTGAATACCTGACGATCTTTGAGAGTTTGCAGAACAACCCTCAGATGAGTCGCATGCCCTCATTTAGAGAGTAGACAAGGATATCGTAAATAAAAACAATGACGAACAAGTCCAAATACTATTTGAACACCCTGTTCATTAAGTCCATGAAAGCTGCAGGAGTATTGGTTAGTCCAAAAGACATAACAACAAATTCGTAGTGACCATACCGAGTCTTGAAGGCTGTTTTTGGGATGCCACTATCTCTGACTATGAGATGATAATAGCCGTATCTGAGGTGTATCTTAAAAACAACTAGC
The DNA here is from genome assembly GCA_003996215.1 of Jaltomata sinuosa. Classification (NCBI taxonomy): domain Eukaryota; kingdom Viridiplantae; phylum Streptophyta; class Magnoliopsida; order Solanales; family Solanaceae; genus Jaltomata; species Jaltomata sinuosa. Next base: position 90,173 of record QJPP01000232.1, on the reverse strand, counting down.
ACCCTAAAGTTGGTCAAACAAGTCATCAATCCTGGGGATGGGATATTTATTCTTGATTGTGACTTTGTTCAACTGACGGTAGTAAATGCTCATTCTGAGGGAGACATCCTTCTTACTCACGACAACACTGGAGCACCCCATGGAGAGATGTTGTGTCTGATGAAGCCCTTATCTTGGAGGTATTTCAGTTGTCCTTTCAATTCCTTAAGCTCAGCTGAATCCATTCTGTAAGGAGGAATCAAAATAGGCTGGGTATCTAGAAGAAGATCTATTCCGAAGTCGATTTTCCTTTCGGAAGGAACTCCGGGAAGATCTTCTGGGAACACTTTTGGAAACTCATTCACTACTGGGACTGACTCAAAATTTGGGTCTCAGAGTTTGAATGCTTAACCCAAATAAAGTGATAGATATACCCCTTGGAAATTATTTTTCTGGCCTTAAGGTAGGAGATGAAATGACCTACAGGCACTGAGTTGCTACCCTTCAACTCTAGGAGTGGATCGTTAGGAAACTGAAACTGAACAATCCTAGTTCTATAATCAACTGAGGTATAATAGGAATGTAACCAATCCATGCCTAGAATTATATCAAAGTCTACCATTTCTATTTCTATGAGATCTGCTGAAGTGACTTTCTGGGAAACTGTGACGGTGCAATTTCTGTATACCCGTCTAGCTATAACTGGGTCACCAACTAGAGTAGAGACTGAGAAGGGATATGGGAGAGTTACTAGACTGACACCAAAATTTACTGCTATATAGTGAGTTACAAAATAAAGGGTATCCCTCGGGTCTAACAATACATAAACATCAGTATCAAAGACTCGCAACGTACCCGTAACCACATCAAGAGAATCCTCCTGGTCCTGTCGAGCCTGAAGAGCCTTCAACCTATTCTGGCGCTGACCACCACCTATCCTAGATGAGACACCCTACTGAGTGGGGCATCCGTCCAGAGCTGTTGTAGAACAAGACTGAATTTGCGGGCGAACATCCTTACCCTTTTGAGAATCCGTTGAACAATCCCTCATCATGTGGCCTGGCTTTCCACACCCAAAGTAGTTTCCACTACCTTCCAAGAACTCACCATGGTGGTTTCTACCACACTTCTTACATACTGGGTTAGTGCGCCCACTAGTAACCATACCTTAGGACTTGGAGCCAGATACTCTATCCCGCCTATCCTTCTTGAACTTATGTACTGGGCACTGGAAGTAGATAGAGCTAGAGCCAAATTCTTCTAGAGATATTGAGAGCGGTTGCCACCCTCTAACCTCTGCTGAAAGTGGTTGTAATCACCTGTCCTAGCCCTCTTAGTATCACCTCCCCTTTCCTTAATCTTTTCCTCCTCAATCTGCTGAGCATAAGTAACCAGCCTGGAGAAATCCATTTCCTTAATGAGTATTGCAGTCTTGCATTCCTTGACCACATCATCAGACACACCGGATATGAATTTACTCATATGAGCTCTAGAGTCAGCTACTATTGTCGGGGCATACTTAGATAGCTGAGTGAACTTAAGAGCATAGTCCTTTATGCTCAAGTCATTCTGCTTCAGGTTGATGAACTCCTAAACCTTGTCTTCCCTAAGGTCTAATGGGAAGAACTGGTCCAGAAAATCAGTCTTGAAAAGATCCCAAGTCACTGGTCCTGCATTGGCACAACGAGATTCCTTCCACTGCTGCTACCAAGTATAAGCCACCCCTTTTAGCTGATAGGCAGACAAGTCTGCACTCTCTACTAAAGTGACACCCATAATGCTTGTCACTTTCTGAATATCCTCTAAGAAATCTTGGGGATCCTCTTCTGACTTGGACCCATGAAACTCTGGAGGGTTAATCCGAGTAAAGTCCCAAATTCTGGCAGCAGCAGTATTAACCTGAGGCGGAGCCGGTGCCGTAGCCTGCTGATTGACCTGGGTGGTCATGGACTAAGCAAGTACTTAAAAAGTATCTCTAAATTCGGCATGCATAACCTGCTCGTTAAATGGGTCTGCTGGAGCTGCTGGCTAATTCCTAGCGTTAATTCTTCTGGGAGACATTTTTCTGAAATACGAAGAGCATGAGTTAGAACAAAGGAAGATTAAATAGATATCATACTCTACAGCACGAGCAAGAAAGGAAAGAATGGAAGTTATTCCTAATTACCTCTCATAGCTTCTCCCCCATAAGTGTGGCGTGCTTTACACCTATGAGGAAAACTCTATTTGACGTGACTTTCAGACATCCTAGGACACTTAAACCTTATTCTCTGATACCAAGTTTGTCACGCCCCGAAGCTACCCCCTGGACGCAAAATGGTGCTTAGTGTCACAAGTGACCCCAAGCTAACCTATGACATGGCACATCTATACAAAATCAGGTTAAGACATGCACTGTGTAGAAGCTAAAACAGTTTTAATATATGTAAGCGGGAAGAACCCAAGAATCAGAATATATAAAGTATTTAAATAAAAAAAATATTGTGTTGACTAGAAACCACACTAACGATTGCCGAATCTAGTCTATGTCTGAAAACCTTCTTACTAAATAGGAGTTGCTGGGACATGCCCCCAGCTAACTCTAATAAATCTGAAACTGTAAATAAATGTGGAAGATATAAGCATGTCTATCGTCCTCGAACTACTGAGGACTCACCAAATGAGCTGCTGGATACGGACTGGAAGTCAAACTAAGCGTGGTATGGATGCTGAGTGCCTGAACCTATATAATAAAATGATTTGGCACAAAAGTATGCATCAGTACTTTGAATGTACTAAGCATGCAAGATATGTACAAGCTGGACAATATAGAACTGAACATGAAAGTAAATATACTACAACCTAACTGAAAGCTGAACTTAATGCAATGACCAAGTATAAATCATGAAATAACATGGTGAACTGAATACTGAACTTAAATACTGGATACACGGTCAATGCACACGAATATGACTGTGGGAGACACTACTAACCGACATACCCCAAGTTGAGCTAACTATGAGGTCAACTTGTAACCCTGGATGGAAGGGTGTTCATACTTTGCCAAGGGCACGAACAACTCTGATGTGGATCCACTACTGATATCCATAAGAGACAAGGAGGTGCAGCCTAGTCTGACAGCTGACTCCTTTAAACCTACGGCGGTGCCGTAGTTCTGGAACTTAGAGACTGCCTCTAAAGGTCTTAGCCTAAGATGAAAGCTAAGCCTTCATCCCCTCGTCCGCTCGATACTAAGTCTACTCCCACTGAATGTAAGTAATAATGTACTGAAATAAAGGATAGCTCAAAATACTGATAAATGACTGAGAATGCAACATACATAGGCTGAAGGATATGGCATTCAATTTCTGAAGCATAAGCATATAACTGATCTGCCTAGCGAGCTAAATTCATAAGAATACTAGAATTTTTGCAAGCTAGGGTTTATGAGTATTATTCATGAAACCATACTAATTCTCCAAGAAACATATAATCAATACCATAAAAGTTGTAACAATTGAATTATAATAATTCCCTAAGATTTAGGAACCCTAGGTCTGAAACATTCATGGAGAAAACTGAAGGCTGACTTGAATCTAGGGACCTAATGGGTGAAAAGAAGCCACTAGTGAAATCCCACATACCTGGTGAAGAAACTCATGAAGAAATCCTTTGATTTTTGGGGCTGAACTTGATGAAGACCGCTGCTTGTTTTTGGAGGAAAACTGTCGCCTCTATCTCTTATTTTCTTTCTACGTTTAAAGAATTTAGGGGAATGAATGTTTTAGGTAGTTTTAGGCTACTTGATTAGGCTTAAACGATAGAAAACGACATAGCTTAGGCCTTAAAAGGGAAAGGAAAAGTCCAGAATACCCCTGGAAAAGTTAAAAGAATATCTACAGAAAACGAGACTCAGGGATCACAACTCCGGATGACATACCGTACTCCTGGACGATGGATCGTCAACCTGAGTCATGGTTTTGCCTAAGAGTTTTAGGGTTATATGGTCTTAGGACTTTGACTCAATAGGATGGACAGTTCTTCTAAACGATGGTTCGTCACGTGGTTCCTAGGATATGACTTAGCCTGGGGATTTCCATGAGTTAGAAGACGGACCGTTCTTCTGAAATACGGTCCCTAAACCAACTCATAATTTCTAGGACTAGAACTGGGGGTCCTTTGATTCAGGGAAACCACGTGTGATAGGTCGAGTCCTAGTTCTAAATTACGGTCCGTGGTCCTAATCGTAGTTCCTGGGGCATGTACTGGATAGCTACTGGAACTTGAACTACGGTTCAAGATGACTATCCGTGGTTTTATTTTCTACTAGTTTTCTAAGCTTAGTCTGGGCTTGGAAGTTCTGGGGTGTTACAAACACAAATATAGTATTAGAAACTTCAAACAATACTCAAATCAAAAAAAAAATTGTGAAAAATTTTCAGACCACTTTTTTTTGAATTTATGAATCTAGAATTAAGAATTAATGGAATAATTCTTTAGCCTAAGATCTGATATCAAATGATAAAATCTCAACTATGAAGCCAATTAAAACTAAACACGAAGATTAGATAAGAAAATATATATGGATTAATACAAATCAATTAAGTTTTTGGGCAACAAGGGACTTTATATCCTCACTTCCCAATTGAACCTAATCAATGAACAATAATCCATCAATCAAACAAAAGAGAAACCAATTTGAATCTACAAATAAATGACTTTATATCATTAATCAAGCAAAGAAGTTAACAAGCAATCAAGAGAATCCACTCCTAATCACTCAACCTAAACTATTAGGAATCCACCCAATTGATTTAAATACTTAATTTGGGAATCTACCTAATACTACAAGCTTTCAAAAGCATTCATTAACATTCAACATAATCGAAGGAATGAAATGACGAAGGCATCTATCTATAATGTTTGCCTTGTACAAATAAAAGTCCAAAAGTAACCAAGAAAGACTCTCAATTCGACCCATTATTGGCCACTTGCACCAGACCTACTAAATGCAGGTTCTAACATGCTTTACACAGGTGAAACACAAGACTCTAGTAACCGCACTGATTAACATTTGTATTTCACTTGCTGAATGTAGATGGCCATTTGCTGTAGCAAGTGAAATGCAGGTTTACTTGAAATCTTCCTCTTTCTTTCACGCGATTATCCACAAGTTGTAGATCCTTGATTAACGCTCCTCAATAGTTTCCAAAACCTCTTTCTTCATGAATAAAGGTTGAAAATCTTGGAGTTCTTTAGCTTGACTCCGAGTGAATGGCCTTGTAGGGATTGCGCCGGGCGATATCATATAAAACACACCATGACACCACACCTCCTAACTAGTGCATGACCAATTTGATGTCAATGAATTTATTCGAAGTTAAAAGAATAATATTGTATTTGAGCCTAAAGACCAAGACTCTAAGTGTATATAAGTGTTAACAAAAGTTAAAGCGAATAAATTTTGAAAATAATTAAAGTATTAGACAAAGTGGATTACCTACTTGTTTAATCGAATTTAGTGACTTACTTGCTTGAATGAATGACCTACTTGCAGGCCCCCCATAAGACGCTCACTAGGGGACTTCTTACTCCAGTTGTTCCAAGAGTCTCCGCTAGTTGAAGCGAGTAGTCGAAGAAATGAGAGGTTGTCGACGAAGGGGTCAAAGGTTGCGCTTGCGATAATTCGAAGGTTGCGCAAGACCCCTTCAACCTCGTTAAGTGGGTTACCCACTTTTTAAAAAGTATTTGATAACCTACTACTCCCTTTGTCCCATGTTAGTGGTTCACTTTCTTTTTTACACGCATATTCAGAAATCATAAATAAAAAGATAATTTTACTAATTCACCGCTTAAGAAACTTCTTTGAAACTTTACAAACAAGTGTGAACACTTTCAAAAGGAATTAATTACAAGGGTTATATGGGAAAAAATTAATTAATGCTTTTTTGATTATTAATTTGGTCAACTAATATGGGATAATTATTTTTTATAAAGTAGTTAACTAATAGAGGATGGAGGGAGTACTTACTTAGGAGAATTTTATATCCTACTTGCTTCATTAACTACCTATGTGACAAAATTTGGCCTTTATTTACTTTGATTAATTTTTTTATTGTATTTATGATGGATCATTAGTGGTCTTAAATTATGTTGAGTATTAGTAAGAAAAGTGATTATATTTATTAGATGGGTAGCACGTGGTTGTTGTTCTTGAGTAACACATGGGAGACTTAATGACTTTTTTACCATAAATAATTGGAAAAACCATGTAATCTAGCAAATATAATTATTATATCTACTATGCATAGTCATTGTTTTCAAATATTATCAAACATAACTATAATTAAGGTTTTATAGTAAATCTCTTCTCTCTTTACCTCTCTTGCTCGCCTCTCTCCTCCCCCTCTCCTCTCTCTCTCTCTCTTTCTCTCTCTTTGTCTCTCTCTTTCTTTCTCACTAGCTTCTCTACTCTCTTACTTCCCTCTCTCCCACTCCCTCACTCTCTCTCTCCTACCTCTCTCTCCCTCTTCATAGGTTGTATCTTCTAATGGTTACACTCTATTTTTTACTCTTCAAAATTGTATCCAACACTAGGACTCTATAGTGAAGACATACAATTATATCAATTGCATTCTTCCAAATACAAGGAATGAATACATAGAAAGAAAAAGATACTTGTATCAACTTTATCAACTATTTAAATTGTATTAATTTAATGGGTTTATCAACATAAATCTTGTATCATTAGCCGATATGTATCAAATATAACCTGTATTTTTGTATTTCCATTTGGTGAATGAATACAAGTGATACAAGAATGAATGAATATAAGTTATACAACTATATTAGCATGTATGTATCGAATATAAGATGTATCAACCTGTATTTTTGTATCTTAAATGAATACTGATAAGTTCATATTTTACAAACTTATCTCTTATCTAAGCTTGAGTCTTCACTTTGTTTTGCAAGGAAAACAGTGCATCTAAGACCATTTTCTCCCTTATTGCAGGTGTTTGTGAGTTAGAAGAAGCATGAACATAATTGAGTCAAAAAAGGACAAAAGGTAAAGATAAAAGACTAAAAATACAACAATTAATAAGAGAAGTTGATGGAATGCGAAAATGCAGCCCGCACTTAAGCAAATGCGGCTGCAGATGAGAATAAGAGAGATGTAAAAAAACATAGTGCATGCCCAAAAATTATTTGCAAACGTGGTTGATATGCGGTCCATGTTTCACAAAATTGCAAGATGCGTTCCCAATGCATTGTGAGTCAAAAATCATGTATACTACAGAGTAGAATGCATTGCATATACGGGCCACATTCCACAAAATTTAATGGGAACGCAGACGCAAATGCACTGATTGGAGCAACAATGTCAACTCTGTTACAAGAATTTCTATGACTTTTAAAACACTTTTTAAGGTTTTATATTCATTATCTTGTCATAATTTGTAGTATCTCGATAGAGCCAAAAATGATGAATTTATTTTTGAGTTCAGAGTATTTCATTGATTTTGAAAATCTAATTATCTGGTTACTTTTTGAATCTGTCATGCCCCGAGGATACCCCATAGATGTAACACGATGCTTAACATCACAAGTGACCCCAAGCTAACCCATGGTCTAGCATATCTAGATAATTTCAATTTAAAACATATACTGTGCAGAAGCTAAAGACAATTTAATATATGAAGTGGGAAAGAGCCCAAACAAGTCATAATATAAAGCATAAATAAAGAGTATAGTGATGACTGAAAATAACACAAATAACTCAATAGCTGAATCTAATCTATGTCTGAAAGTCTCAAACTAATGTGAGTTACTGGGACATGCCCCCAGCTAACTCTAATAATTTGAAAGTGAAAGGTAAAGATTGAAAGATAAAGCATGTCTATCATCCTCGAACTATGAAGACTCACCAGTGAAGCTGTTGTGTAAGGACTAGAAGTCGATCTAAGCATGGTCTGGATGTTGAGCACCTGAACCTACATCATACAATGATGTAGCACAAAAGTATGCGTCAGTACTTTGAATGTACTAAGCATGCGAGATATGTGCTAAGCTGAACAACATAATAACTGAACATGGAAATACATACTAAAACATAGGCTGATGGATAAGCTGAATGCAATGACCAAATAGATATCATGAGTATATACAATATGCTGAATTGACTGACTGAATATCAGGTCAATGCAATTTGAATCATACTATCAGAAGTACTATTAACTGACATACCCCAAGCTAAGCCAACTATGGGGTCAACCTGTAACCCTGGATGGAAGGGTGTTCATACCTTGCTAAGGGTACAAACAAAGCTAATATGGATCCACTAAACTGATATTCACAAGGTACAAGGGTGCCAAGCCTAGTCTGATGGGTGACCCTTTTAGAACCTACGGTGGCGTTGTAGTTCTCGGACTCAGGGACTGCTACTAAAGGTCTTAGCCTACACTGATGGGTGAGCCGTTATCCCTTCATCCGCTCGGTGCTAAGCCTACTCCTAACTAAATATAAAGCAATAAAAGGCAACTGAAATGTTGGATGGCTCAAATGTTGATAATAATTTGATAATGCAACATACATATACTGAAACTGATGGCATTTTAATTATGTAGCATGATTGTCTAATTTATCTGTCTAGCAAGTATAAGCTATAAATACTGAATTTAAGACAAGCTAGGGTTACTGAGTTTTGTACATGGGACTATGCTAATTCTCCAGGAAATGTGTACTTAATATCGCATAATCTATAGCAGTGAGTTACAATGAATCCTTAAGATTTAAGAACCATAGGTCTCAACAATTCATGGAGAAATTGAAGAACTGACTGAATTCTAGGGACCTAATGGGTGAAAGGAACCCACTAGTGAAATTCCACATACCTAGATAAGAAAATATGGAGGAAATCCTTGAGTTTAGGGCTGAGTTTGAAGAAGACCTCATGCTTGTTCTTGAGAGAAAAAACTATCGCCTCTTTTTCTTTTTTTCTTTCTAAGTCTGATGATTTTTTTTTAAGAATAGGCGATTTAGGTAGTTTTTGACTCATAAACTAGGCTTAGAATGACCAAAATATCATAGCTTAGTCTTTAAAAGAAGTGGGAAAAGTCCAGAATCCCCCTGGAAATTTTTAAAAGGAAGTTGCTTAAAGTCGCGACTCAGGTACCACAGATGGGTTGACGGACCATAGTCCTGGACGATGGATGGGTTGACGAACCATAGTCCTGGATGACAGACCATCACATGAATTGTGGTCCTGTCCATAAGTCATTGGGGGTTGTCTGATCTGAGGAAACCACGAGTTACAGGACGGACCGTGGTTGTTGATGACGGTCCGTGGTCTGACTCGTGGTCCATAGGACACAATTGAGGGTCCTCAGATTAAGGGAAACCACGAGTGACAGGATGGACTGTGGTTCTAAACTATGGTCCGTGTTATGACTCATGGTTCTTGCACCATGAGCTGGGGGTCCTATGGAAATTGGAACTACGGTCGATACGCGGATCGTGGTTCCAAACTATAGTCCGTAATCTTAACCGTGGTTCCTGGAAACTTGATTATTTTTTTTGAAATTTTTCTGATGAGTACAGTCCAGTAGCTGGTTAAGATCCTAGGGTGTTACAGAATCTTTGTAAGTTTATGGTATCTCAATATTGTTCTTCTCTTAATATGATATCCTTTGTCATGAGCAGTTAAACTCCGTGACTAGGGTTGTAGGAACTATGATGGAATAACAATAATGGGTATACTAATATAGTGATTTAGGATATTTTTCATGTGTATTGCTAGATCTTTCATTTTAAATGCTTTTGAACAGTTGCAAACGTTAGAACTTGTCTATATTCTAAACTTGCTTAACAAACGAGGTAGAGACTTGGAAAAAGAATTAGTTATGGGTATTTGAGGTTATCAACCTTCATCTAATGACTTGAGCTATCATATGTATAGTCAATCCAAAACTTATGAGAGTGGTTAATCAATAAACACCCAAGTGTCGAAAGGACTTAGGGTGATATTCCTCTAGTTGGGTCGAAAGATTTTAGATGAACTTTATAACCATCATTTTTTCATGTGAATCACTAGAATAAATTACAATAAGAAATTGACCTATTGAAGTTATGAAATCTTGGGGAAAACAACCCTAGTCTTGTCTCAAATATTTAAAACAAATAACAATTCAAAACAATCATTTGTCAACAAACTATATTCCTTTTTATTCTTATGTGAAACCCCCTTGTAGAAATATCAACTACCGGCTTGAATTTCACTATTTATTAATTTTTATCCTTGTTCTCTATTAGATTTCTCAACCTCATTGGGATCTATATTTGAACAATGACACTATTTTATATATTTTTAGAGGTATAATTGGACGTATCAAATTTTGGCACCATTTCCAGAGAATACGATTTAAGATTATCATTTAGTATTAAATTCGATTTGTAGTCTATATTTTCTAATTGTTGGATGTGTAGTTCAGGTGTAATGGACGACAAGGAGCATCGTGAACCTAATGAGGAAGAGAATGCTGCAAATATTACTGCCACATCGAATGCTGCTAGATAATTGGGGTTATTGGCGCCACTTGTGCGAAACTTGCCTCCTATATTGCGAAACATGCCTTCACCTATGTGAAATGTGGATCTAATAGAAGATATTTATTTAGAGCAGGCTGGTTTTATTGGTTCCATTAGACCACATCCACTCTTCAAAACCGCCAAGTTCGACATAACCAACACTATGATGCACTTGCTAAGTATGAAGGTATTGTTTGGGGCCTAGGCCATGAGTACCCTAACCAACATCTGAAGAGTTTCACCAAAATATGCAACGCGTAGAGTTATCTAGGCATCTTCTAGGAAGCTATCGTACTGAGGATTTTCCCTTTTTCATTAACAGGGGAAGACACTACATGGATGGGAGAGCTACTAGACAATTCTATTACTACATGTGTGTCTCGCCCACAGATTGGAGGGGACAAGAACAATATGAGCACCTATTATACAAATAATCTATGACATATATGACGTTATAATATAATAAACAAGCGGAATAACTTACACAAACTACATATACGTACTATAGAGTTATACAAACAAAAACTATACAACATGACAACTATATGATTTCAAGGAAGCATGTAAAGTGTTGAATAGAGTATACCACTAATAACTAGTTAGGACAGGCACTGACGTACCCAACTAACAACTTGTACATATAGCCAAAAGTACTAGACATAAGATGGATCAAGATAGAGATAAAGCTCACCAACACACAAGCTGAAGAAGGCAATAGAACCTACATGGATGTTTGCTACCCCGTGAATCTGATCCTGCACTAATAGAAATTCAGTGCTCCCAACATATGGATGTCAGTACATATACAACATGTACACTGGTATGTAAAGTAGACAAAATAATAAGTAGGTAAGTAATGGAGCTCATATGAATAAGATATCAAAATGAATAATTTATGAGCATAGAAGTAATCGATGTATGATATGAAACCTTAAACCTATGCAAAACCGTATTTGTTTATTATATAACATCAAAATAAGCGTTCATTATAATATACCATCTATAATTTGCCTAGGTGATGTCCTATGACTATTTCTAATACAAATAATCATGTGATGGCATGACCAAAGCGATCCAGGTCAATTGTAAGGCATAAGTTTCCCAAATGATTATCCTTATGTTTCTATGCATATAATTGTACCACAGTCTGACATGGGGTACGTATTCCATAGGCTCACTATGAGGGTATTTCTCGCAGACCATATGTTCCATATATTAGATCAATTCAGGGGAACTAGTGTATGATATTTCAGCTGACCCTAAATGCAAATGATGCCACATGGAAGCGTACACCACAATATTCAAGCTCACTATAATGGTTTGGTCTTAATCTTATGCAAAGAATCACGTCACGCGGGTATATTAAGTAAAACCTATCATTACCCTCAAATGTTAAGGGTAACTTATATAACATAATACTTCAAAATCCTTTACAAGTGAATTATGATAAAGATCGGTAGCTATTTAAGTAAAATCTATATATAACTCATAACTTCCCACAAAATGATATTAGCTATAAAAATTCTAGTTCTTACTTTAACTTATGACTATACTGCATATGTTCTCACATAAACATGTGTGATTATTATACTATGACCAATTATTTTTGTTTAAAACAAGTGGCATACATACCATGTGAATCCTAGGAATTTCAAGTAAGACACTTATGATAACACGAGGAATAATAAAAACTTGAAGAGAAGGGAGTAATATGAATACCTATAAGCTTTGATGGTAAGACAAGGGTATGGCACACAGAGTAAATGAAGATCTTATTTTCATATTTTACGTAAGCTATATCGATCTTTATAAAAGAAACACGTGAAATATGGTTGTGCCTTAACAACGAAGGAAGTTTTGACTTCACATACCTTTGGTATTTTCCTAGCTAATGATAGTATCACGAGTCCCAAACAACTCAACATATATGGGTGCAGCCTATACATAGCCTTTCATGCCTAGAATCCCCCTTCATTCCCGGGTTCTACCATCCCTAGGTTATTCCCACCTTTCCCCAAGTTACCTCCTAGCAATTCTACCATGTAGTAAAAGTAGTATGAAGATTGGGGAGTAGAAACCTTACCTTTAGGTAAACAAATTGTGGAAATCTGGTAGAAATCGCCAAAAATCACCCCCTTCTTCTCCCAAAATGTTTCAAGAAAAACTGAACTATTTTGGGGAAGTTTTTTCATTAAATCCCATCATGCTCTGCTATAGCGGTACCGTCATAGCGGAGTCGTCCTCTATGGCATAGACTGACCGATGTTTACTTCCACTGTAGAGATAATTTCTCCGCTACATTGGAGGTCGCTATGGCGGAGCTTTTGTGATCGTCACAGACACAAAGTTCGTAAATCTCTAAAATTTTCCCATTTTATAACACACTTGCTTCCTTCGATGATTAGAACAAACCCCTTCACGTCAATCACGATTTTGGGAGTTCTACTTACCTGAATTCAATTCTGAAAAGTACCTTAGACTCCTCTATGTGTTAGTTACCTGGAAAACTAGCTCAACACAAGACCTCCAACCCAATCCTTACCCGGATTGCTCTAGACTCCACCTTCCTCAAAAACCTATCGAGACTAGCCTAACCTAGAATTTTAAACCCCCAAAACTGGAGTTTTCTAACTCTAAAACTTGGCACGATTGGACTACCTGTAATGACGGACCCAGTCATTACAACAGATACCAATTTACCCATCGTTCATCCCTTAACAATCAAACCCAAAATTACGGAAAAATAAAGGGAAGAAAGTGTAGTACATTAATTCTCAAACAATTGAGGGTACTTGTCCCGCATGTCCTTCTCGTTTTCCCAAGTGGTTTCTTCAATCAGAAGATGCTTCCACTAAACCTTTACAATATCAATCACCTTTTCCCTCAACCTCCAGACATCCCGAGAAAGAATCAAGACTGGTTCCTCTTCATAACAAAGATCCTTATCGAAAAGAACCTCATCCCACTTGATGATGTAGTCTCCATCCCCATGGTATAGCTTAAGCATGGATACATGGAATACCGGATGGACACCCGACAAACTGCGCGGCAGTGCTAACTTGTAAGCCACTAGCCCCACTATCTCAAGAACCTCAAATGGACTGATGAACCGAGGGTTAAGCTTGCCCTTCTTACCAAATTGCATAACTCCATTCATTGGTGACACTTTCAACAATACCTGTTCACCAACCTAAAATTCCATGTCTCAAACCTTGCGATCTGCATACTCCTTCTGCCTTCTTTGGGCAGTCAGCAACTTGGCCTGAATACCCCTTACCTTTTCATGTGCTTCCTTTACCAATTCCACTCCCAAAGGCTATACATCTCCTTTCTGAAACCACCCAACCGGTGATCTGCAGGTCCTCTCATACAACACTTCGAATGGTTCCATGTTAATGCTAGAGTGATAACTATGTTGTATAAGAATTCATACAATGGTAGAAACTGGTCCCAACGACCCCCGAAGTCCATCACATGTGCTCTCAGCATGTCCTCCAATACCTGGATTATCCTCTCCGACTGACCATCAGTCTGAGGGTGGAAAGTAGTGCCAAAAGTGAGTTTTGTACCCAACTCTTCATGTAGCTTGCCCTAAATTTTAGAAGTGAACTGCGTACCTCTATCTGAAATGATGGACAGTGGCACCCCATGCAATCTCACAATCTCCTTCACGTAGATCATAGACAATTGCTACGAATTGTAATCTACCCTGACCAAAATGAAATGAGCAGACTTGGCCAGCCTGTCAACAATGACCCAAATGGAGTCATACTTCCCCAATGTCTTGGGAAGACCCACCACAAAGTCCATGTCTATCCTTTCCCACCTCCACTCTTGAATGGGCATCCTCTGAAGTAGTCCTGCAGGTCTCTGGTGCTCATACTTTTCTTGCTAGCAATTCTGACACTTGGACAAAAAATAAACTATATACCTTTTCATTCCAGGCCACCAGTAATGCTGCCTCAAGTTCCTTTACATTTTAGTCACACCCGGATGAATTTAGTACCGTGAACCATTAGCTTCTGCTAAGATTTTCTGAATCATATCATCAACCCGAGGAACACAAATCCTTCATTTGAAATTTAGTACTCCACCAGAGTCTAACATGATGTCCTTGGATTCCCCGGATATTACCTTACCTCGAAGCTTACTCAGTCTTGGATCCTAAAATTGTTTTAGCCTTTATTTCCTCTATGAAGGTGGCTTTGACCTCAATGCTGGCCAATAATCTACCCTATTCTGAAACACCCAAGTGCATGAATTTAGCCTCCAAGGCCTAAATTTCCCTGTCTTGTGGTCGTTTGGACACCCCCAAACAAGCCAAACTACCCATGCTAACTGTTTTACGTCTCAATGCATCTTCCACCACATTAGCCTTATCCGGATGATATTGAATGGTCACATCATAGTCCTTCAATAACTCCATCCACCTTCTCTGCCTCAAATTCAAATCCTTCTGAGTGAACAGCTGCAGACTGCGATGATCGGTGAACACCTCACACTTGACACCATAGAGATAGTGTCTCCACATCTTGATTGCAAAGACCACTGTTGCCAACTCCAAGTCGTGAGCCGGGTAGTTCCTCTCATGCACCTTCAACTGCCTAGATGCATAGACAATCACATTCTTATCCTGCATTAACACAGAACCCAAACAAGAATGTGAAGCATCACAGTAAACAATAAAGTCTTTACTTTCAATCGGCAAGGACAATATAGGAGTCGTGGTCAGAAGTGTCTTGCGCTTTTGGAAGCTCTCCTTGCACTTGTCGGACCATACGAATGGTACATATTTCTGTGTCAGCCTGGTCAGGTGGGTAGAAATAGACGCAAAATCCTTGAAAAACCTCCGGTAGTACCCTGCGATTCCAACAAAACTCCTCACCTCAGTCACAGAGATAGGACGGACCCAATTCATGAATGCTTCCATTTTCTGGGGGTCTACCATCACTCTCTTTTCTTACACTACATACCCCAAGAATGCAACTAAAGTCAACCAAAATTCACACTTGGAGAACTTCGCATAAAGCTTCTGGCATCTCAAGATGTCCAACACAATACGGAGATGACTAGCATGCTCCTCCCTACTCTTGGAGTAGATCAAAATATCATCGATAAACACAATCACAAAGGAATCCAAATATGACTTAAATACCTCATTCATCAAACTCATGAATGATGCCAACGCATTGTTCAAACCAAATGACATTACCAGGGACTCGTAATGCCTATACTGAGTCCGAAAAGCAGTCTTAGGAATGTCCTTAGGCCTAACCCTCAACGGATGGTACCCCAACCTCAAGTCAATATTTGAAAACACCGATTTGCCCTGAAGTTGGTTAAACAAATCATCAATGCTGGGTAGAGGTACTTATTCCAGATGGTCACCTTGTTCAACTTACTATAGTCTATGCACATTCGCATACTACCATCTTTTTTCTTCACAAACAATACAGGAGCACCCCAAAGCGAAGAACTGGGATGGATAAATCCCTTATCTAGGAGTTTTTGCAGCTGAGTCTTAAGTTCTCTTAACTCTACCAGAGCCATACGATATGGAGGAATAGAAATGGGACGAGTGCCCGACTCCAAATCAAGGCAAAAGTCTACATCCCTGTCCGGAGGCATACCAGGCAAATCTGCTAGAAACACCTCTAGAAACTCAGAACCACCAAAACTGAATCAATGGATGGGACTCCAAACTATCATCCCAGAGATGAGCCAAGAAGGCTAGACACCCCCTTCCCACTAGCTTTTTAGCCCGACCAAATGATATGACCTGGCTTAGGCCTGTACACACCTTCCCACTCTAATCTATCCTTACCCGAAATCTCTAGAGCCATAGTCTTGGTGTTATAGTTCAACACAACATGATAAAGGGACAGCCAGGTCATGCCCAAGATAATATCAAAATCAGCCATATCCAGGATTACCAAGTCTACCAAAGTATGCAATCCCACAAATACAATAGAACAGTCACGATAAATATGAGTCACAATCACAGACTCTCCAACTGGGGTAGAAACATGAATAGGGGAATCAAGGATAGCACAGGTCAATTCCAGACCCAATGCAAAACTCACAGATACATAAGAATATGTAGAACCTGGGTCAAATAATACTGAAGCTATTTTATTGCAGATAAGAATGGTACCTGTGATCACCGCATCTAATGCTTCCGTCTTGGTCCTCCCTGGAAAAGCATATCAATAAGCATGATCATCAATCTGGGAAACTTCCTGATGTGCCGCTAATTTACGTCACTTTTGACTCCTTTAAACTAAGAACAATCGTACATTTTCAAGCAACCGTTGTCGTTTTTGATGTTTTTATGTTGTATTTGTAGGAAATGGAAACAAACACGAAAACGGAAGGAAATACGCGAAAAACAACATTCTGCCTAAGAGTGACGGCCTGAGTGACGGCCCGTCACACATGTGACGGTCCGTCACAGTGACCGTCACACCAAGGCAGCAACTTCAGGCGGCATCACTGGTTAGCAGTGACGGTCCAGGCGACGGTCCGTCACTGGCTTGACGGTCCGTCAGCCTGGCCGTCAAGTTAAGGAAGACGCGCGTCAGCGGCTGTCCGCGTTTAGGACTCCTAACCCGGTTTGGATTTGGTTTCTTTGACTCCTATAAATACCCTATGAGAGGTTTATTGTACATATCATTCACTCATTAGTTTAAAACACGTTTTAGTTATTTTTGAGATCAAACAACACGGTTCATTTGTATTGAACTAGTGTTCTTGATTCGTTCGTGAGTTCTTGGTATTTCTTGTTCTTGGATATTGGAAGATTGATTGTTTCATTATATTGTAAGACTTTTCTTCCCTCTATTATAAATACAACTATTTTCTCTTCTTCTTCGAGCATGAGTAACTAAAACTCCCGCAACTAGGGTTGTGGGAGCCATGGCTAAAGTAGCGATTTAGATTCCGGGTAGCGTTGGGTTCAATTTACATGTAGTCACGTTGTTAATCATACTTTATGTCATGTTTTCTAGTGGTTGTAAACATTAGAACATGCCTAGGTTTAATTTGCTTGAGTAAAGAGATTAAAACCGGGAAAACTTGATTAACAACAAGGATTCGAGACTACTAACTCTCGTCTAATGATTAATGCCGTAACTGGATTAAGCTACTTGATGTTAGGATTGAAAGCTAAAAAGCACATATTTCGAGGTCGAGAGAATAGAAAAGGAAATTTGTTTATTTGGTCGAGAGACGCTTAGACGATACAATTGATGCAATCACATCGTGACACGCATGTAGAAAGAACCCTATCAAGCCTAGAATCGACATTGTTACAACGCCATGGTGAACTCATCCCTAGTTCATTCTCTCCTACTGATTATTTCTCTTACATAATTGTTGCTTTTGTTCACGTTGATTACAAACCCCCCCCCCTTTTATTTACTGGAAACGATTGACAACTAGTCACCTAATTCACTAAAGTCTTAATCTTCACCATATTCTCTGTGGGATTCGACCCCAACCTTTGTTTGGGTTCTTTACTTGACAACGATCGCTTACGCTTCTTTAATTTGAGGTGTAGTTTGAGCGTTATCAAAAAGTGGCGCCGTTGCCGGGGAATACGGTTTTTGATTAAGTCTGGTGTGTTTAGTTGACTTTTAGTCATAATTTCCTGCTTTTATTTTTGTTTGTTGTTTTTGTTTTTGGACAGGGTACATGTTGTGCATGCCAAGTACCCGAGGTTCGGGGGAACAAATTTTACCTTACGACCCCGAACTTGCGAGAACATTGAGGCGGAATATGGCCGCGCAATTAGACGCAGCAAGGATCGCTGCAGAACTGCAGGCCCAAAAAAATTTGAATGCTGGTGGTCTGCAGGATGATGTGGTACGGAATGATGAGGATCTTGATTTAGATGGAGCTGGCGCGACGGGCGCCATTATTGTTCCACCGCTACCGCCCGGAGCAAAGTTCAATATCACTAGCACGATGATTCAGTTGCTGAATTTGAGAGGTGTATTCCGTGGTGCCACTTGTGATGATCCAAAACAGCACTTAATGAACTTCGTGGGGATCTGCAAATCATTTGAGCTGCCAGGCGTGAGTCAGACAGCGATCAGGCTCAGGTTGTTTCCATTGTCTCTGTCTGATGAGGCAGCATTGTGGTTAACTGAGCTGACCCCCGACTCTATCGCAACGTGGGGAGAGTTGAGAGGAGCTTTCCTAGAAAGGTTCTTTCCTCCCTCTCGGATGATACAATTGAGGGACGAGATTAGCAACTTCAGGCAGCAACCGCACGAAGCACTGCACGAGACTTGGTTGCGTTTCAAAAAGAAGATAACCCAATGCCCGAACCATCAGTTGACCGATAACTTCTTGATGCAAACGTTCTACCGGGCACTGAATTCGGCTACCAAGCCGACGTTAGACAACGCAGCAGGTGGTGCATTCATGGGTCTCACCTTTGTTGAAGCCACAACTACTCTGGACAGGCTCACCAGAACCAACAGGGCCTGGCACACACGAGATTCAGAGGTTGCAGCTAGCACCTACACCGTTGGTATGTCAGCAGAGCAGCGTAGGAAAGAGGAGGAGCGCGACCAAGACATGGCGCATCTGAAAACACAGTTGGAGCTCCTGACAAAGCACTTGTGCTCAGGAGGTATGGAAAAGGTGCAAGCTGTGGGTTCCCAAGGTATAGAGACTGAGGAAGCAAATTACTTGGGGGGTTTCCAGGCCAATGGCCAGGGAAACCAAGGTCGGAACTATCAGCGAGACAACCACTATGATAAAAGTAGCTACAAAGAGCGCGACCAAGGAAACTGGAGGAACAACACCGATAGAGGTGGGTTGTATATACCACCTGTTAATCGGGATAAAACTGGCAGCGAGGCTGAGACGTCCAAACTTGAGAACATGATGGCGAAAATGCTGCTGAAGGTGGAATCGACTGACTCTGGGGTAAAGGCAATGCGGAATGAGTTATCAACATTGAGTCAGGTAGTGGAGTCACACTCAACCGCGATCAAGCAACTAGAGCAGCAAGTGGGTCACATCTCGGCATCTCTAAACCCAAGGAAGATGGGTACCTTGCCGAGCGACACCACTCATCCGAGGAATGACGCAAGCTGTATGGCGATCACCACAAGAAGCGGAAAAATATTACTGGAATCACATCCAGTAATTCAGACTCAAGGTGATGTTGCGGATGATGAAGAGGCGGTAGAGGAGGAAACTCCAAAGCCCGCGGAGAAACGCAAGGAAGCTGAAAAGCTTCCAACTATGATGTTTCGACACCCACCTCCTTTCCCCCAGCGGTTGAAGAAGAAAACCGACGATGGTAAGTTCCTGAACTTCATGACCATGCTGAAACAGATTTCAATAAACATACCATTGGTGGAAGCGCTGGAACAAATGCCCGGGTATGCCAAGTTCATGAAGGACTTGATTACAAAGAAGAGGACGGTAAGTTTTGAGCCGGAAGACAACCTCCATCACTGCAGCGCTATTTCCTCTAGATCATTAGTGGAAAAAAAAGGAGATCCAGGTGCGTTCACTGTTCCATGTACTATCGGGAAGCTCAACTTCGGAAGAGCTATGTGTGATCTTGGTGCTAGTATCAATTTGATGCCGCTAGCAGTGTATGAAAAATTGGGTTTGGGAGCTCCTAAACCAACGTCCATGAGAGTGATGATGGCGGACCGTTCGGTAAAGCGACCCGTAGGGATATTGTCTGATGTGCTGGTCAAGATTGGTAAGCTTATATTCCCGACCGACTTTGTGATCTTGGATTGCGAAGTGGATTTGGAAGTTCCCATAATCTTGGGACGACCATTGCTAGCCACAGCAAGAGCCTTGGTTGACATGGAGAAAAACGAACTGACCTTCAGGCTAAACAATGAAATGGTCAAGTTCGATGTGTCCAGAGTGATGAAGCAACCAAGTGACATGAGGGTGGTCGCGGTCATCAATGCTATTGAGGAAGGCCCTGCGGATATGGATCTTGAGGAGAAGGGTTGTGTTGAAACCCAAGCTGTTATGAGAGTCAAGTCGCGATCGCAAGAGGACGAGCATGTAGAGGAAGGCGGTGAAAATAGATCAAAGAAACGAAAGCACCGCAAGAGAATCTACAAAGAAAGAGCGAAGAAGTTGTCGCGACTAGCGATGGAGCCCAAAAAGGAAGCTGGAATGCCACACTCCATCGAGTTCTCTTGTTTTGGAGACCCTGGCGGTCTCCAACATCATTCTGGAATCTGAGTCCGATCGACTTCACAGGTATTCCTTTATTCTCACAGTTTTAGTTTTCATATGTATGCATTGGGGACAATGCATGAGTCTAAGTTGAGGGTGTTGGAAAACCTGTGAGTCACCACTGAGGGTTTTTATTGCCGATTTCTTTTCCCTCCGGTGTGCTATCTAGTAGAACCGGCATGTTTAGGTTGTTATTTTAAAAAAAATATTTTTTTTAGTCGTTTTACTAGTGTCTATGCAAGCATGACGTTTTTCTTGTCTAAAAATGAGGCCCCTTTAAAAATTTTCCGGTTTTGTACTTATGTTGAAACGATTGACTGTCTGGATCTGTAGATGTCATTGTGTGAATATGATAGAATGAGTATGCTTAAGCCGAGCGGTTGTTTGATAGTTGGTAGCGATATAGTTTCTTGGTGCCAAGAGCGTGTGAGTTTATTGTCATAAATTCTTACTCTGTGCATGCATCTAGAACTTGCCCGGTCTATTTTGTTAAGTTCGAAGTTTGGTTGCTTAGGAAAGGATCACAGGCCCTTTTGTGTGCAGTCCACTTAACCTAAAAGACCGTCCAAATATAAATAATCCCTTGATCCCTGTTTGAGCCATAATTGACCTTATTCTTTCAATAACCTGTCACCATTCCCGTTTAACTTTGAATCCCTATTTTGGCCCTGGTCCTTCCGTGGACATCGTGCACCTCGACTCAGGAAATCAGCCTAAGTTGAGGGTGGCTACTATAGAGGTAAACCCTGTTTTGGCCCTGGTCCTGCTATGGACATTGTGCACCTCAACGCAGGCAATCAGCTTAAGTTGAGGGTGGCTACTACAGAGGTGAATGATAAGAAAAAGAGGATGGAGATGGTTAGTTGTGAATAGAATGAAAAGTCCGGGTGTGTGCCTAAGAAAAGAAAAATAAAAAGAAGTGAAAAAGATTTAAAAAGTAATAAAAAGAATTGTCAAAATATAGAGGCCGCACCTGTAGCTAGAAAGAAGAGAATAAAGAGGTGAATAAGGATGGACAAAGTAACGTTATGTGGTAAGATGTCGGTAGTTCCAAGGAGGGCTTAGTCACTAACCCCTAAATGTATCCTACCTGCACCCGAAGCCTCATTACAAGCCTAAACAAGTCCTGTAGTGATCTTGAGCGGCTTTTTGAAGAGCTGAAATAGAATAGTAAGGGCAAGCCTATGGTATCGCATGTGCATTGTTTGAAATCATTTGTGAGTGTGAGCGCTTACCTAGTCCCAAATCTTGTGTGTGGGATTTCTTTGTGGTGAGGGCACCAAGATGTCTGTATTGTCTATTGATTGGTAGGATAGCTGCGCGTGTGTATGTAGAATGTTCTATCATATCGGAATGACATGTTTGGATCCTTGCAAGTTAGTGTTTCATACATTCGTGTGCTACGAGGGAGCTTGATTTAATTGAATAAGTTTTGAATGACCATGAGTTGCTAGAGACATTAGTATGTGTTCTTAGTTGAGTCGTCTTATTGTTTTTATGTTATGTTGCTTGAGGACAAGCGAACGTTTTAAGTTGAGGGTGTTGATGTGCCGCTAATTTACGGCACTTTCGACTCCTTTTTACTAAGAACAATCGTACGTTTTCAAGCAACCGTTGTTGTTTTTGATGTTTTTATGTTGTATTTGTAGGAAATGGAAACAAACACGAAAACGGAAGGAAATACGCGAAAAACAACATTCTGCCTAAGAGTGACGGCCTGAGTGACGGCCCGTCACACATGTGACGGTCCATCACAGTGACCGTCACACCAAGGCAGCAACTTCAGGTGGCATCACTGGTTAGTAGTGACGGTCCAGGCGACGGTCCGTCACTGGCTTGACGGTCCGTCAGCCTGGCCATCAAGTTAAGGCAGACGCGCGTCAGCGGCTGTCCGCGTTTAGGACTCCTAACCCGGTTTGGATTTGGTTTCTTTGACTCCTATAAATACCCTATGAGAGGTTTATTGTACATATCATTCACCCATTAGTTTAAAACATGTTTTAGTTATTTTTGAGATCAAACAACACGGTTCATTTGTATTGAACTAGTGTTCTTGATTCGTTCGTGAGTTCTTGGTATTTCTTGTTCTTGGATATTGGAAGATTGATTGTTTCATTATATTGTAAGACTTTTCTTCCCTTTATTATGAATACAACTATTTTCTCTTCTTCTTCGAGCATGAGTAACTAAAACTCCCGCAACTAGGGTTGTGGGAGCCATGGCTAAAGTAGCAAGATAGATTCCGGGTAGCGTCGGGTTCAATATATATGTTGTCACGTTGTTAATCATACATTGTGTAACATTTTCTAGTGGTTGCAAATATTAGAACATGCCTAGGTTTAATTTGCTTGAGTAAAGAGATTAAAACCAGGAAAACTTGATTAACAACAAGGATTCGAGACTACTAACTCTCGTCTAATGATTAATGCCGTAACTGGATTAAGCTACTTGATGTTAGGATTGAAAGCTAAAAAGCACATCTTTTCGAGGTCGAGAGAATAGAAAAGGAAATTTTTTTATATGGTCGAGAGACGTTTAGACGATACAATTGACGCAATCACATCGTGACACGCATATAGAAAGAACCCGGTTACGCCTAGAATCGACATTGTTACAACGCCATGGTGAACACGTCCCTAGTTCATTCTCTCCTACTGATCATTCCCATACGTTAATTGTTTATTTTGTTTACGATTTGTTTACACACAAACCCCTCCTTTTATTTACCGGAAACTATTGACGACTAGTCACCTAATTCACTAAAGTCTTAATCTTCACCATATTCTCTGTGGGATTCGACCCCAACCTTTGTTTGGGTTCTTTACTTGACAACGATCGCTTACGCTTCTTTAATTAGAAGTGTAGTTTGAGCGTTATCACTTCCCAGACCGGCTGTGCTACAGCCCTGCCTGTGCTGCCATTCCCTCTATCGCCTTGGCCTCCCTTTAAGTTACCTCGCCCACCCTGTGGATGACCTCTACAATTACTGCCTTTACCTTCCGGGACGACCGCTCTAGGCTGCTACTGACCTTGATTTCCTATCTGCCGAAGTGGACACTCCCTCTTAAAGTGGACCAGATCACCACAATGGAAGCAACCACGGTTAAGTGTAGGCCTACTAGCTGATGTATAAGACGCTCCCTGGACTCTAGGAGCTGAAGAGTGATTATGATCTCCCTGACGACCACGTATAGAAGCTGTTACAGCTGACTGGATAGGACGGGATAAGTATACCTGCTGATTATGACCCCTGGAATGTGAGCCACCATAATTTCTCTCATTCAGGGGCTTCTTGGCCAATGCCTTAGCCTGCCCCATCTGCCTAACTCCCTCAAGTTGCTTCACGTAATCCACCACATCATTAAAGCCCTTTCCTGAAGAGGTCAGATGCACTGACAATACCTGCAACTCAGTGTTCAAACCTTTCACAAACAACCGGACCTATTCCTCCTCGGAACCCAACAACTGTGTGGAAAAATGAGACAAGGCATGGATCTTTGCCTCGTAGGCAGAGACTGACATGCCACCCTGCTCCAAGATCAAGAACTCATCTTTCTTCCAATCCCTCAAAGTATGGGGTATGTACTTCTCTAAGAACAAAATGTGGAACTATTCCCAAGTAAGTGGGGGTAGAACAGTAGACCGACACACCACATGAGACCTTTACCGCTGCTTGGAATCACCCTGCAACTAAAATATGACAAACTCAACCCCATACTGACGTAAAATACCCGATTGCAATCCAAGATGAACTCATAAGCATCCTCCCTATCAGTACCCTGAAATGTAGGAGGTTTTAGCTTGAGAAACTTGGTCAGCATCTCATGCTCATTCCCTGTCATCACTGGGCCTAGAATTGGCCTGAAGAAGTCATTCGTGCCTGAAGCTGCATCAATCCTAGGCGCTGTAGTAGCTGCTGGCTGAGTATCCAAGGCCTGGTTTGCAAAGGCCGCGGGTATGTCTCCAGTACCAACCAAACCACTCAAAATATTCCAAGCATGTTGAAAGGCTTCTAGTGTCATAGTAGGAAGGCCTGCACCCCTAACCGGTGCCTCCTCCTCCTGCGCCTCACCATCTTCAGCCACAACTTCTACATCTTCAACAATATGTTCCTTAGGTGGGGGAAGGGTTTCCTCATGTGCATCAGCAGCAGATCGAGTCCAACCCCTGGCCCTTCCCCTACCTCTACCATGAACAGCCGGGCCCACTGCTAGGACCACTACTCTAGCTTCGTTTCTCCTTGTGTTAACCATCTGCGGATAAAAGATTGAATGAGAGTAGATACCAATTTGTATCACCAGATACCAATTGGAATCAATTTATAGCACAAAGGAAAGAAGGAAGAAATAGTTTTCCTAATGCCCCATAGCCTCTCTAAGAAAACTATGGACGTCTTCGCACCATTCCGCAAGACTCTACTAGACCTGTTTGGTACGATGAGATCAATGAACCTAGGTCACTGATCCCATCTTTTTCACGACCCAGACCATCGTAAATGGCGCTCACCCAATCCCCGGGTGAGCGAACCATCACTTCCCCAAACTTAATCATCCTAACAACCCAAAACCAGTGCATAAAAGTAAACTAGCAATTCAATAATATTATGGTAAAACTTCATTAAATCAACATGCATAAATTACCCCCTAGAATCTTAAAGTCGCAGTACCAAACAATTATACCAACATCTAGAGTATGGGGATGCAACCCCAAAATAACAGAAATGGTCTAAGCCCGAAACAAATGGGCTACAACTCTAATGATAGGTTCAAGGCAGCTCGATCGAAGCAACTCACCCTTGAAGTCTGGAAACGTTGGTACTACAGATGAGGTCGCGTCTCAGCCGCTGGAAGATTGCATGTACTCACAAGAAAGAAAATCAAGTGCAGTATCAGTACACCACCACTGTGTACTGGTAAGATCATCAACTAGTTCCAAATAAAAAGTGTATAAATAGTACAACAAATCAAGTATAAGTATGGAAAATATGCAACAAGTCAATAGGATCCCCTAGACTACAAGTCTCTACCTAGCTTGTTCCCACCAGAACTCCACCACATACAACTCTAAGCCACAATCATAGTACTCAAATCATCCTTTTTGCCTAGCCGGGACAAACCCTGAGATCCCTTCTAAATAAAACCTAAGTGGTAGACAGACAACTCGGCATAATCCAAGACTAACTACACAGATATAATAGGATTCTCGGTCACTCAAGGACCACCAACGACTATCACAGTTCAATAAAACAGCCTGGTCCACTCAGGGAGCCAATAACAGTCAATGCAATTCAACCATATGAATACAGTACTGCAACATCAATGCAATGATGCAGTAAAATTAACCCGTACCAGGCGTGGTACCCGAGCCAACCATTAGTAATATGTACCAGGCGTGGTACCTGAGCCAACTATTTTTTATACCCGTACCAGGCATGGTACCCGAGCCAACCGTTAGTATTTCGTACCAGGCGTGGTACCCAAGCCAACTGAATGTCAACAATCCACAGTCAAAATAATTAACAAACAACTTGTAAAACCAATAAGCAACACACTGTTCAATCCACAGACTGTAAACAGGGCCCTTAAACATTCTAAACAATTCCTCTAAGCAATGTAATTCATACAAACACTTAGATAAGAGTACAAAAACAAACAACATTTATAGGAATCGTAAGCCATCACCTACCTCGAAATGATCCAAGTTCTACTCAACTCGAGCTTTCCTGTGTTGCAGATTCCTCTCTCGTTCTTGGTCTAAAACAATATACAAGTACTCAAATTAACAAACAAGGCCTGCACATTACCCGGATTATACCAAATCCCAGACCTCTAGGCCACCAATGATCATCCTACCCTTTTTCCCGGGATTCCCTCCAATAATTTCCCTAGTTCTATCATTTTCATGTATAAAAATAGAGAATTTAACAATATATGATCATAAAACTTTACTTTTAACAATACCCAAGAACTTTCATGCCTAGAATCCCCCTTCTTCCCCGGATTCTACCATCCCTAGGTTATTCCAACCATTCCCCAAGTTCCCTCCTAGCAATTCTACCGCGTAGGAAAAGTAGTACGAAGATTGGGGAGTAGAAACCTTACATTTCGGTCAAAAAATAGTTGAAAATTGGTAGAAATCGCCCAAAATCGCCCCCTTCTTCTCCCAAAACGTTTCAAGAAAAACTGAACTATTTTGGGGAAGTTTCTGTATTAAATCCCGTCATGCTCCGCTATAGCGGTCCTCTCCGCTATAGCGATATCAGCGTAGCAGAGTTGTTCGCTATGGCAGAGACTAACCGACGTTGACTTTCGCTGTAGCGGTAATTTCTCCGCTATAGCTGAGGTCACTATGGCGGAGCCGTTGTGCTCATCATGGACAGAAAGTTCGGAAATCTCCAAAATTTTCCCATTTTACAACACACTTGCTTCCCCCTACGATCAGAACCAACCCCTTCACATCAATCACGATTTCGGGAGTTCTTCTTACCCGAATTCGATTCCAAAAAGTCCCCCGTACTCCCCTATGTGTTAGCTATGAGGAAAACTATCTCAACACATGATCTCCAACCCAATTCTTACCCGGATTTCCCTACACTCTGCCTCACCCCAAAAATTACCGAGACTAGCCTAGTCCAGAATTTCAAACCCCCAAAACCAGAGATTTCTAACTCTAAAACTTGGCACGATTGGGCTACCAATAATGACGGGCCTGGTCGTTACATTCATAGGTACCATTCACCTCATGTGAAGGCTCACAATTGTGCACCATGACCTTGTACTCCCTGGGTTGAAGTCTCTGGGTTTGTAGGCATTGTCGTACGAATTCTAATCAATCAGGATCCTTATATGGTTGATTTATATAGTGGTCTAGGAGTAGAAGAACTCCTCTTCTTGGATGAAATGATCAAGGAATACTCTGTAATACATCTCGAAGAGTTTGGGATAGAAATCCATTTAGAAATTATCTAATTCATTAATATACAAAATTAGAATCGTATCCATGCATCAAAAGTCAAATAATTCGATGGATTGGAATGAATTATTAAAGGACACAGTTCTTTCAGTCAGTATAGCTTATTTTGGAATATTTATAGCATCCTTTTTATATAAACTCATTTATTCTTCTTTAATTTTTTTTGAGTTAGTTAATTCTTTTGTTAAAAAGGGTCCTAAGATAATTCTGTGGGACAAAATTCTAAATGGCATATATGATTGGTCTTATGATCATGCTTACATAGATACTTTTGTACAAGATTCTTAGTTAGTGGGATAAGAGGATTAGTTGAATTTACTCATTTTTTTGATCGACGAGTAATTGATGGAATGACTAACGGGGTTAGGGTTATTAGTTTCATTGTAGGAGAATGTATCAAATATATAGGGGGAAGACACATCTCTTCTTATCTTTTCTTGTATTTATCTTATGTTTTTGTCTTTCTATTAGTTTATTACTTACTTTTTTGACTTTTGAATCAAAATTTTCATTTTTTTATCAAGCAGTGGAAATTTAAATTTTTATGGATTCCCCGTGTTATTATTATTCATATAAGAATACTCATAATCATAAATTGGACTATTACTAGTATTAGTATTGTTATAACTTATCTTTATAAGGTGAGAGTGGAATTTATCCTTTATTTTGCCCTTTCCATTCACTCGAATTTCTTTCATTTCATTGATTATTTCTTGATCCCACCCCATCTTTAGAAAAATGGAAGGAGAATGATAAGGATCTTCTTCAGTGGATCCCTCTTGTTCCTATTTAGTCCCCTTAATTTCGGAAGTTTTTTCTATTTCTACATCTCTTTCTTCCTTTATTTCCACCTTTCTTCTATTTTTGAGTCTTTTTTCAGTTTTGTAGTAAGAATTAGTGCGGGTGTTCTGCCTAAATAGTGAAAATGTAATAAATAAAAGAATACTAAAGATCTGAGCCATAGAATTTCTCAATTCTAATACATGGTACTTATTAGATTGAATGTACTTATTCGATATAATAGAATGATTTTTCCGTATCCTGACTAATACCAATCCAAGCCATTTCATGAATAAAATGTGACCAATTAACCAACCACCAAAACCACTTGTTACAAATAAGATCTTGTGGTTGAATCGAAAGAGATAAATGTTGACTAATCTAGTTAACATTGAACTTGGTAAAATGAAATGGTTGAATAATTGAAAAATGAGATTATTTAGGAATACACATTGAAGCTGAGATTACACATTGAATTTCTGGTAGTAGATCCATAATAAAGAAAGTGTTTGTGATTGGTTTAGAAGAAATGAAACAAAAGATATTGCAGAGCTAGGACAATTATTGTATGAGGTCTACCCAATGCTAGATGTAGAGGCGCATAATAGATCGATATGAACATCATGAGCTTTCCCGTAATAAAATCAGATGTTGCTGATACCTTCTTCTTAGTTCCTTCTTCCAGAACCAGAGCTCGGAGAAGGGAGAGATAAGAGGGTCTTATGGAGAATGTTGTTAGAAATCCATAATAGAGTCCGACAACAACGACTGAATTGATTATCTTCATGCATAAGGATACTAGATTACGTAGTAGAAAAGATTGAAAAATCATCACAAACCTCCCTTATTTCTTTTCTATTACAATTTATGGATTATTATATGATGATATTTTAACTTTCAATATAGAAAAGAATTAGAAAGAGATTGTCACGACCCAATTTCTCATGTCATGATGGTACCTACAAGCCTTTAGTATGTGAACCAATCCCCGTAACCTAGAATGGTTAGTAATGGGCTACTACCTAATCCAACACTCATAATATAAGTAGAATAAGAGGAAGCAGATATGCAGGGGGGACGACGGGGAGGCCGGCTCCACCAGTTGGTTGCCGAAGATGACCCCTCTCCTTGGATAGAGAACAACGTGAAAGCAAATAACCTGAATATATATAAATACAAGGAAACTACACCAACCCCAAGACTTGGTATCGATAGTACATGAGTTTCTAATAGAATAAAAGTGCTAGAAGTAACAAAATAGAATATACAACTTCTCCGAATAAATAAAGAGTAACAGTGTCGAAAGAAAAAATATGGTCAAGCCCCGGTCGTCAGGCTCTCACCCTAGTCTTGAATATCCAAAGCTGCATGAAGCTCCACACAATCAATGATGAAAGCACACACTAATATCTGCACCAGAAAGATGCAGAAGTATGGTATGAGCACCAATTTCTAAGAAACGGGTACCTAGTAGGCATCATCGGCCGATTGAGCGCATATAAGATATAAAAATAGTAATATTATAACACCCCAAAAATTCTAAGCTAAGAACCAAACCATTTTGATAATTGCCATGATTATTTCCCTAGTGTGGTGAGTGTTTTAGATGTAAATCATGTTCATAAGAAACTCTTAGAAGCAAGTTAAGTTGGAAGCACCCCAACCAAAGAAGTTTTCATGCAAGACTAAACTAGTGTCATCTTCAAATAATCACACCTACTTTAATATGAAGAGTTAGGTGGCATAGTACCCACCAAATTAAAGGTTTTTGAGTCTTCTTTCCAATACCACTGACCGCACATTAATCGGAGTCCGGGGTAAGACGTTATAGGCATTTTATTGCAGCACTATTAGTGACTATGAATGGGATGATGAACCGTGGTTCTGAACCATAATCTGTACTGTGACTCGTGAAAACAGACCCACATCTCAGAATTTTCACGTTCAAAACAACGAGTTGGTTCACGACCCATAGACCAAAACCACGGTCCATAGTATGATCCGTGGTTTGTCAATTTTCAGCGTTTCTTTAAAATTTTCATGGTGACTTCATGGGTTATCGTTTCAAATGACGGTCCATCTTGTAAACTCATGGAATCACCTTCAGAGATCTCTCAACTTAAGGTATGAAAACCACAGTCCGTCCTATGACTTGTGGTATCAGAAGATCATACAACCCCCCAGAACTCAAGGACAGAACCACAACTCAGTTGATGGTCCGTCATTCAGAACCACAACACGTCAACCAATCTGTGGTTTGATATTTTGAGAAATTTTAGCAGTTTTTAATTTAATTTCCCAGGGGTATTTCAGACCATTCCTTTTTCTTTTAGCCCCGACTATAAATAGTTGGAGCCTTATTTTATTAAGTAAAATACCTCCAATCTATCGATTTTCCTCATTGTTTTTCTCTAGTCTGTTTCAAAGAAGAAAAGAGCGTTCTTCTCAAAAGTTCAGACCTAGGGATTCTTCTTCAAGCTTCAAACTTCAGGTTCTCTTCAAGGATTATCTTCCACCAGGTATGTAGGTATTCAATGAGGATTTCCTTTCACCGTCAAGCCCAAAGTTTCATATTTCAGTACAAATTTACAAGTTATGATTCTAGGGTTCTTACCCAAACATGTGTTTCACTATGAATTTGATTTCCTGATGGTTCTACATAACTACTGGCCTTGTTAGAATGAGTTTTACATGAATTCCTCCAAATAGATTTAAAAACCCAAGATATTTGGGAGAAGCATGCTTTAGCCTGATTTTATAATATTTTCTCAGGATTTAGCTCTCCCTTCAGAATTTAGTTCAGCTTGTCAGCATTCAGTCTAAACATGTTTAAGTTTCCTCATGATGATTTTAACTATGGGTTTTGGTTTCCACATAAGTATTCATGATTTTCAATCACTTCAGCCCAGTTGTTTTAAATACAAATGAACTATGCATAATTTAGCAGGCTTCGGCCTACCTTCAGTATGATCTACAAAATATGTTTGAAATATGAATAGTTTCGACATTCAGATACTTCACATGATACAAACTGTTCTCATGCATTATTAGTCAGGGCACTTAGTTAGTTAGAATTACATGATTAGAATGCTTCAGCCTCAGTAATATTTTGCATTCTCAGAACATACGTATATTTGAGCTATCCAGTATTTCAATTACATTCATTCCTTTATATTCAGTTTGGAGTAGGCTTAGTACCGAGGGGATGAAGGGATGAAGGCTCAGCTGTAAAATTAGGCTGAGACCTTTAGTAGCAGTCCCTATGTCTCAGAACTACGGTGCCACCATAGCTATTAAAGGGTTCATCTGTCATATTATGATGGACCCCCTTTTCCCTTATGGACATCAGTTTAGTGGATCCACGCCAGATTTGTTTGTACTCTTGGAAAGGTATGAAAACCCTTCTATCATGGGTTACAGGTTGGCCCAATAGTTAGCTTAGCTTGGGGTATGTCAGTTAATAGTAGCTCCAATAGTCCATATTCATTATTGCATGACCTTGTATTAAGTTAATCATTTCAGTATTATACAGTTGCATGTTTATATACTTGGTCATTGCATTACCTCATACCTTTCTGCTTGCATTCAGTACACTATATTAATATTTTTCAGCATGTTAAGTAGAAGGAACTCACCTAAAGATTTACTTTAAATGTGGCTTTTAGCATGACTCATGACTTTAAGCACAGTTGCACTATTTCATGATTTACAGACATGACTCATCTTTCTAGTCCATGGGTTTCCCAATTAACAATTTTATTTATCTTAAAATATCATGATCTCACAGCTACAGTTCAGAAACATGATTTACACCCACTTCAATAAAAGAGCTTATGTTTTACAACTTTGACTTATGCACTTCAGATGTTATACTTAGTCCAGTTTTCAGCCATGTTTTCAGTACATACATGCCTCTGATGATTTTTAAGTTAGTGCATATCTCACATGCTCAGTACATTCAAAGTACTGACTGCATACCTTCTTTGTGCTGCATTATTTTATGATGTAGGTTTTAGTGCTAGCTCCTAGGATCATGGTCAGATAGATCGCAACTTCAAGTCAACAAAGGATGAGTTATCCTTATTCGGGAACTCCAGTCAGTAGTAGTCATGGTAGTTTATTTTAATTATTATACATTGATTAGAGATAGTTGGGGGTCATGTCCCGGCTAACTATAGTCAGTGTTAATAGAGGCTTCACAGACAGTCAGTCAGTTAGTTGTATAATTTTTCAAATGCTATTGTATCTTAGTTTATGAAAGTTTCTTTTGTTTTAATATTTCTTTCAAGAGCTCAGCACATTTCAGCTTCCGCATTATCTTTCAGTCTATATCTCAGCAGTATGTCAGGCCATGGGTTACCTTAGGATCACTTATGACTCGAAGCACCGTATCGCGTCTAGGGTATAGGATCGGGGCATGACAAACCTTGTATCAGAGCATAGAGTTCAAGTGTCCTAGGGTGTCTATGAAGTCGTGTCTAGTAAAGTCTTGCTTATGTGTGTGTTGTGCACTACATTTATAATTAGGAGGCTACAAGGTATTTAGGAAATGATTCCCTTCTTTCATACTCTAGATCATTTAGTAAAGTTGTGCCTTTAGAAACTTATGCAGATTTATGCGTTGATCCAATTCCTCCAATCATGCCTCATCTTCGAGGTAGTGGAGACAGTATTGTTTAGATTTCTATCAGTAAGATGCTCTTAGGTAGAGTCACCAGAAAAGTTAAGAGACTACACAAGGGCTTGAGAGGAGCCCACTAGTGTGTTAAAGTCTACGGATCCAAAAACATGTACAATTTTCCATTCGTGCAGTTAAGCTAGTAGTAGAATGTACTCTCAGACCCTCTTCCAAAAACTTTACAATGAATGGTGCATTAGCTTAAAATTATAGTTGTTTAAGCACTTGGGTAGTATAGTCACTCAAGAGTTAGTGCAAATTGAGCTGTTATGGGCCATAAGTAGCAGAAAGATCCCAGAACTAAGTGAAGAAGATCCTTGAATGGTAGAAAGGTGTATGTGTATCTAGAGTAGTATGTTGTGGCATGGTATTAAAACATTATATGGTTCTATGTGTGAACTAGTTTAGAATTCTCAGGTTGTTAATTATGGATAAGGCTAAGTGTATATTATATGGTATTCTTAGAGGTGAACTTAGGGGATTACGGATGGACGATGTTGAGTTTCTTAGTATGGTTTTAATTCAGTTGATTTGGGTGGATATGAACTTAGAGATGTGATGCTAGTAGAAGAATAAGCAAAAGGTCAGATTGCTAAGTATTAGAAAAAGTTGTTATATATCATAGTAAGAGTATGAGTCCTCTAGTGATAGCCTTAAGGGTAAGGAGGAAGCTAAGAGATGCCTTAGAAGAAGATCTAGCAAGGGTTCATCATCTTCAGTTATACCCTATCAGGGAGAGTTTAGTGTCCACGAATACAGTGATACCCCAACCTTACAAGAGTTAGTTTATTATAGACTAGTTTGGGAAAGAGATCCCCAGACTTAGAGTAGTGACTTTCAATCTAAGGAGGAGATGATAGAATGAAGAACCAAGTCGAGTCTTGTGACTCAGCTAGTAAAGAATTCTAGAAAGGTCTATGATGGGATATCAGTCCATTCTTATTCGAGTGGATTTTTTAACACTTCATTCAAAGTTACACTATACTCAGACGTATTTGTGTCATACTCATAGATAAGTTCATGCACTCCATACAGATTCATGTCCATACTCAGCTCCTAGAATAAACAGAAATTGCTCTAGACAGTGATCCCATTCATACTTTACGATTCTATGAATTACAGTTTTATGCCACGATATGCCACGAGACTCGTTATACAAGTAAACTCATGTCTCATAGTATACTCAGTTCTATGTAATAAGTTCAGTCCTTGAGATATGCCTTAATCGCTAGTGAAATCATGTTACTTCATGTATATGCTAAGACTAGATTTTTTGAATAGTTCGTGCTTATGATTTCCTTACTCTAACCATGCTTCATATGTCCAGAATGTGAGACACTCAGGCCTTTGCACTTGACTTCTCAGACCTCACCTTGAGTTGATAGATCACACTAGGTCTAAGACTAGACCGATCGGTATTCCTCAAATTGTGATTCTCATGCTCCCACTCTATTCCTTCAGTGATCTTATGTTATGCATTCACAGCTATTAATGGAGGAAGCTAAGAAGTAGATTAGACGGGAAGAACTACATTTTTCCTCTTTTTGGTGCTTGTAGTTACAATTTCTAGATATGCTAGGGAAGAGGAGATGAGTCTTAGGTAGTGTTAGCTATAAAGAATCCACGAGATGATCATAGTTATAGGCTTGAATGTCGTGATGAAATACAGGTGGGTTTTTTCTTTGTGCGACTAGTGACCCATTGATTTGACTTCAAGGTTAGTTGATTTTCGTGATAAAAAGGAATATCATTCTTGGGAGATAACTCCAAATCCAAGAGATTTAGTCGAAATAGGATTGAACATGATGAAAGTAGGTAGTTAGACTCAGACCTTAGCATCTATATGTATGTTGATGAGAATTTTAGTTGCAAATGGTAAGTGTGGTATTCAGAGAAGTTGGTGTAGTTAAAAAGGGTGTTCCTAAGCTTAAAAGTTGTCAACTGTATTGTTTAAGGCGGGAATAGTCTTGTTCTTACTCCATGCCCAGGGTGCCCATACCTTATGTCCAGCAGCTTCATATAGCAAGGTAGTAGACTCCTTATATCAGACCAGTTCAGACCTGTCAGTAATCATTCCTAAGGCTAGAAGGCCTTACGCTTAGTTCAGTCCATGCTAGTAACTTAATAGTTTTTTCATTCAGTTACTCCTCTCAGTTTTGTGTTCCTTTCATCTAAATATGATTCCTTAGAATGCATTCATTCTTTATGAGTTTCAGCTAAGTGACTACTCTTACCCCAGACCAGTTATCATGTTGGACATTCAGTTTCATGTCCTATCAGCATTCTCATGCTCTTAGTATGCATATATGCCTCATGAACCCAGCTCAGTTCATATTTCAGTCATAAATCAGTTACCATATCAGTACATAAGCTTTTAGAACTCAGTTGGTGGATTGCAGCTCTTTCCCCACAAGCTCAACTAGTTAGTCTTCAGTCGAGGACGAATGATTCCAAGGGGGAGATATTGTAACACGCCAAATTTTTTAAGCTAAGACCCAAACCATTTTCATAAGTGTCATGATCATTTCTCTAGTGTGGTGAGTGCTTTGGATGTAAATCATGTCCATAAGAAACTCCTAGAAGAAAGTTAAGTTGGAAGCACCCCAACCAAAGAAGTTTTCATGCAAGACTAAACTAGTATCATATTCAAATGATCACACCTCCTATAATATGAAGATTTAGGTGGCATAGTACCCAGCATATTAAAGGTTTTTGAGTCTTCTTTCCAACGCCACCGATCGTGCATTAATCCGAGTCCAGAGTAAAAAGTTATAGGCATTTTACTGCAGCATTGTCATTGACTACGGATGGGATGACGAACCGTGGTTCTGAACCACCGTCCATATTGTGACTTATGAAAACAGACCTGCAACTCAGAATTTTCACCTTCATAATGACGAGTTGTTTCAAGACCCATAGACCAAAACCATGGTCCATAGTATGACCCGTGGTTTGTCAATTTTTAGCCTTCTTCCAGATTTCCATGGGTGACTTCACAGGTCGTCGTTTCAAATGACGGTCTATCCTGTAAAATCGTGTAATCACCTTTAGAGAACTCTCAACTTAAAGTATGATAACAACAAGCCAAACCATGGACCATCATTCAGAACCACGGTCCATCCTGTGACTCGTGGTATCAGCAGATCAGAGGACCCCCCAAAACCCACGACTCAGTTGACGGTCCATCATTCAGAACCACTACCCGCCAACCTATCCGTGGTTCGATATTCTGAGAAATTTTAGCAATTTTTAATTTAATTTCCCAGGGGTATTTCAGACCATTCTTTCTTCTTTTATCTCTGACTATAAATAGTTGGAGGCTTATTTTATTAAGTAAAATACCTCTAATCTATCAGTTTTCCTCATTCTTTCTCTCTAGTCCACTTCAAAGAAGAAAAGAGCGTTCTTCTCCAAAGTTCAGACCTAGGGCTTCTTCTTCAAGCTTCAAACTTCAAGTTCTCTTCAAGGATTATCTTCCACCAGGTATATGGGTATTCAATGAGGAGTTCCTTTCACCCTCATGCCTAAAGTTTCAGATTTTAGTATGAATTTACAAGTTATGATTCTACGGTTCTTACCCAAATATGTGTTTCACTATGAATTTGATTTTCTTGATGATCTACATAACTACTGGCGTTGATAGAACAATTTTTACATGAATTCTTGCAAATAGATTTCAAAACTCAAGATATTTGGGAGAAGCATGTTATAGCCTGATTTTATAATATTCTCTCAGAATTTAGCTCTCCCTTTAGAATTTATTTCAGCTTGTCAGCATTCAGTCTAAACAAGTTTAAGTATCCTCATGATGATTTTAACTATGGGTTTTGGTTTCCAGACAAGTATTCATGATTCCTAATCACTTCAGGCCAGTTGTTTTAAATACAAATGAACTATGCATAATTTAGCAGGCCTCGGCCTACCTTCAATATGATCTACAAAATATGTTTTAAATATGAACAGTTTCGACATTCAGATATGCCACATGATATAAACCGTTCTCATGCATTATTAGTCAGGGCACTTAGTCAGTCAGAATTACATGATTAGAATGCTTCAGTCTTAATAATATTTTGTATTCTCAGAATATCAGTATATTTGAGATATCCAGTATTTAAGTTACATTTATTGCTTTATATTCAGTTAGGAGTAGGCTTAGCACCGAGCGGACAAAGGGATAAAGGCTCAGATGTCAGATTAGGCTGAGACCTTTAGTAGCAGTCCCTAAGTCTCAGAACTACGGCGCCACCGTAGGTATTAAAGGGGTCATCTATCAGATTAGGATGGAAACCCTTGTCCCTTATGGACATCAGTTTAATGGATCCACGTCAGAGTTGTTTGTACCCTTTGAACGGTATGAACACCCTTCCATCCAGGGTTACAGATGGCCCCATAGTTAGCTCATCTTGGGGTATGTTGGTTAATAGTAGCTCCCACAGTCCATATTCATTATTGCATGACCTTGTATTCAGTTATTAAGTTCAGTATTATACAGTTGCATGTTTATATACTTGGTTATTGCATCAACTTATAGCTTTAAGGTTGCATTCAGCACACTACATCAGTATTTTCAGCATGATAAGTAGAAGGAACTCACCTAAAGATTTACTTTAAACATGACTTTAAGAATGACTCATGACTTTCAGCTCAGTTGCACTATTTCATGATTTAGAGACAAGACTCATATTTACAGTCCATGGGTTTCCCAAATAATTTTTTTACTTATCTTAAAATATCATGATCTCACAGCTACAGTTCAGAAACATGATTTACACCATCTTCAGTAAAAGAGCTTATGTCTTACAGCTTTGACTTATGCACTTGAGATGTTATACTTAGTCCAGTTTTCAATACATACATGTCTCTCATGATTTTTAAGTTAGTGCATATCTCACATGCTCGGTACATTCAAAGTACTGACCATATACCTTCTTTGTGCTACATCATTTTATGACATAGGTTTCAGTGCTAGCTCCCGGGTTTATAGTTAGACAGATCACAGCTTCAAGTCAGCAAGGGATGAATTATCCTTATTCGGGAACTCCAGTCAGTAGTAGTCATGGTAGTTTATTTTTAGTTCTTATACATTTAGTAGAGATAGTTGGGGTTCATGTCCCGGCTGATTGTAGTCAATGTTAATAGAGGCTTCACAGATAGTCACACAGTCAGTTAGTTAGTTGTATAAATTTTAAAATGCTAGTGTATCTCAGTTTATCAATGTTTATATTATTTTAATATTTCTTTCAAGAGCTCAGCATATTTCATCTTCCGCATTATCTTTCAGTCTATATCTCAGCAATATGCCAGGCCATGGGTTAACTTGGGGTCACTTGTGACTAGAAGCACCGCATCACATCTAGGGTGTAGGCTCGGGGCATGACAAATATAGAAGATAGCAAAGAAGCAGTCACAGAAGCAATAGAGAAAGAACACAGAAACTAGCACGAAAAGAATCAACAAGAATTACAAGCATACTATGCTAGCCACAAGAGATATATATAACACATAGCATAGGTGAAGGAAATAAGAACGCACCTGGAGTCCTTGCAACAATAATATATATAATAGAAAGGTGAGAAAATGGCGGTATACCACTAACCTCAAGTTGAAAGGGAGTTAAGGAAAACAAGTATACATAATAAATCTAGAGAAATATAACTAACGGAATCATGCTTAGAACACAATTTCGAGATCAAAGAAATCAGATAGCAATCTCACAATTACAACCTTAGGATGGAATAAACTAAACCACTGATCAACACCAAGGAAAAGAGGTAGGATCTGCTAACCCATAAATACTCAGAAGTCCACTTAAACAATGTCTCAATAATATAGGAACCACTAGGCCATCAAAAATCAAATAATCGGAGCCTCAACATGCTAGAATCCACTAAACCACCAAGAACCAAAGGCCATAACAACCTCTATAAGACAATAGGAGTAATATAATCTACCTACAGTACCAACGGCCACCTATACAACTAAGGACCACAATAAAGTTAAAACAAACTCTCCAGCATCCCATACTACTAGAGCGTACACTGAGGAAATAGCAAACAAGGGTGGAATCCGAGTATAATATGCATGATGATGTGATATAATGAAATCAGTGTGATCATAACCTCGTATGTACCTCTTCCGGTGCCTACAGGCCCAGTAGGTAGGATCCATGGAATGTCAACCTTGTATACCTCAACTACACTATATACCCCTCCTCTAACACACTCAACACATAGCCCCTGGTACGGATCAGCAAGGTCCATAGAGGTCCGTGACTATATACTAAACGTGAATCTCAAAGTATAGATCAACAATCGAAACCTCATAGTATGTGCTCGGAATCAAACCGGGTCTAAAATAGTAGTAGTAATCTCAAAACCCCTATAAAGGGTGCCCGAAGCATATCTGGGTCTAAATTAGTAATCCAGTCTCAATAACCCTTATAAAGGGTTCCCGGAGCGTATCCAGGTCTAAATACATAGTAAAAACATGCCCAGCACTCCCCCACAGCCAATTCTAGTATCAGTGTGAAAACTAGTGAATAAATCATCATAATATCCACTTTACTCCAAGAAGTTTCATAAAAATCAGTTCCAAAACAATTTTATAATCATTTTACCAAAAACGGGCCCTCGGGGACATGCACAGTTTAGAAAATAGTTTATAGTAGCCTGAAGCCAAACCAGTAGTAAAGCATGAAGAAAATCCTTTGCATGAATTTTATGCTCGCAAATAATAGATTAGACCAATGACTTGCAAAAAATCCTATCAGCCCTGCATAGGCCAATCAGCTCTACAACACACATATCCAGCCTAAAGTAATGTCACGATGTCCGGGGTTTAAGGACATTCCTAAATATTCCACCATCTGTGGCCCAGAGGCATAAACAAGACCACACGGAGCCACAAGGGTAATATTAAAATACTACAACAAATACTACAAACAACGCATGAAATAAACAGATAGAAAAGGCGGATAAGGTCTGGGGTACCAACCTAGAAAACAACCCAAGGATGCTAATTAATGCAATTATATCCTATATACACACAGTCTAGATAGTGAAAACCATTACCCACCTATCGTCTGGTGACTAGCTACTAGAACGGTGTCGTCTAAGCTCGAACTGCTCTGAGAAGGCCCAAATCATGAACCCACTACCAAAACAATATTATACGCATCAATATAAAGCCAACGATACCCATAATGCTAGAAATATATCCGAGTCAAAATCAGGGTCACAAGCGGGCCTGTGGGTCCCATAACTTGAAGCCAGAAATAAAAACTACCATGGTGTCCCCCACATTCCCAGGATAACATGCTAAAAATTTGAGTAGAAATGCACCATCAATGGGGCTCAAAACAGCCCCTCAATGCAAGAGTTTAAAGAAATGATTTATGGAAGAAACGCGAAAATTAACGAGACACTTACCCGATTTAGAAGTCAATAAATGCTCAAGGATCAACAATGAACTATCTCCAGGATGATGGGAATGTTCAAGGTGCTTTAATGGAGTTTTGAGGAGCTAAATCCATGGAGAAATCATAATTTAAAGAGAGGATTTACCGGAAAAAGAAGCCAATAATTGAACAAGGATAAAAAAATTTCAAGCCCTTATGCTTTATAAACAAACAAGGGTGATAATGGAGGTTTTTGGTTCTTAATATCCACGGAGGAATGAGTTTGGGTGAAGAGGGTAATGAATAGAAGAAGAAGGGTGCCCAACCTTATATGCTGCCAGCGCCCAGGTGACAGGGAGGCCAGGCGGGCGCAGGTGCGCTGGTGCTACAACGCCTAGGCAGCTGCAAGTGCGCTAGTGCCATAGTGGCCAAGCACACACCGCAGCACCCCAATAGCAACCAGTAGAATGATGCAACCAACCTTAGGTAATTTTCACACGATGGACTCTTGAGAACGCATTCAGGGTCCCGCAAATACAAATGAGCTGA
Organism: Jaltomata sinuosa; assembly: GCA_003996215.1. Taxonomy (NCBI): domain Eukaryota; kingdom Viridiplantae; phylum Streptophyta; class Magnoliopsida; order Solanales; family Solanaceae; genus Jaltomata; species Jaltomata sinuosa. Next base: position 49,023 of record QJPP01000232.1, on the reverse strand, counting down.
GCTATTCAATTAGAAATGGCATTCCAAATCCAATAGAATTGATGAAAGGTCAATTTAACAAAAAGTAGACTCCGTGCCTAAAATTATCTTTTAGGCTAACTATTCCAAAATGGAACCTAAGGGCCAAAATCATGTCCGAAAGCCTGGGACCCAAACCAATGGTCTTACTAGCCTAAAACCGACATTCTAGAGTTAACGGTGCTGGCATAATTTCCATACGAGGATGTCTTCTGCAAATATTGACCGAAGTCAACCAAATAGGCCTAATTGGCCTGAACACACTAGACCAAAGTCCATGCTTTGAAGCCAACGAAACTGTCAGAATTTGATTCCAAGCAAGATTACCAAGAATGTCGACCAAAGTCAATAATTTCCTCAATTAAGCTTCTAAAATTGGGAAACAGCCATAAAGGACAAACAAATAGCCCGAGCACCAAAATACTATTCTCAGCAAGCCATAAATTACTTAGGGCTTCCACAGGAAAGCTATAACAGTACAAGAAAGGCAAAAATGCAAGAATGACCGGAAGGGTCATTACAGAGATAGACTAGAAACGACATATGTTATGTCAATGACACCAAAGGGATGTTAAATGAATTGAATTGGGATATGGATGGAATATAATGAAATAGAGCCACTTTGAGGTTCTCTCTAAAATGAGGCATGTAAGGGAGCCACTACAAAGATGTTTTGGGAGTTACAAAGGAAGCTTTGAGCTCATATTAGTCATGGGTTGGGAACATAAATTGAACTCTATGAGATCGAATATCTTGTCGTTCCTTAGTAGCTCAGTGGTAGGGTCGTTGGCTGTTAATCAATTTGTCATAGGTTTGAATCCTACTTGGGGAGATTTGATTGATTCTAAATTCTTTAATGCAGAATAAAGGGGTTCGCTTTATCCATTAAGAGTAGGTAACCCGTTCCCTATCTTTGTTTCTATTGCATTCTATCTCATTATATCACATTCTGTTCTCCAAGATTAAAGAATCACCATCAATACCTCAGTCTAGGTCCAAGATTATCCTTTGTTCGATAGACCTTGGGCTATTTACAACTAGCCAATTAACAAGTCTTAGATGTACTAGCATTGCATCTTTGATGCAATCATCGATTCTCTCGAGAGGCCACAATTACCGCGAGCAAAGATATTAATGAAGAGGAAGGCTATTTTGTTATGCTACTAATACTTACTATAGTATTTTGCCTAAGCCTAGCTGCGGAAGAGTTACGGGGAATAAAACAAAAAAATACACCACTTGGGCATACTATGTATAATGATTCCCCCATTCACGATAAACAATAAATAAAAATATAAAAAGAAAAGACATTTTATTTCAACAAAATACCCATACCGAAGTTCCATATATTTTGGTTCGCTATCTTGATAATGATTTTCCTACCCCTAGAGGGAAAGGTACTTCCCTTTTGGGTCGGTTGTTGCCAAGCATGGATTCAAACCCCCAACACTGTGGTTTATAGCCACGTTTTCTAATTCTCTGAGCTACTGGACCTACCCCATCTTCACTAGATTTGTTCCCAGGAGTACCCTAAAAAAAGGAACCTTTCCTCTTCCCAGCCATTTTGGGTTAAGAAGATGTGAAAGCGCATTTATCTCTATAAGAAGTCTACATTTCGAGGTGTGAAGTGGGAGAGCAAGGATGTCACAATTGGGGTTTTAAATAAAATGACCTTTTGATTTTTCATTTTCATATTGAAAAAGTAATAAAAATGAGAGGTGTTAAGTTTTTTATCATCCTGGCATCGAGCTATTTTTTTGCAGGACCTCCCCTACAATATCATCACTGCAATAGAGTTTAACCACCAGGTTTGGGATGGATTGGTGGGGTTCCTCTACGCCTAGGACACCAGAATATCAAACCATAAACAAAGAAAGGCATGAGAGAAAAACATATTTGCTAGTGATTGTGAGGCCCAATTTCTTGACTAGGGGGACACCAAAGGCCTCTGCTCTTCCATACCTTGGATAAATAGAGAGAGAGGGCAGAGCTTTTGTTTTTTTCATGTTGTCAAAAATTTGAACAATGGTTTTTCCTGTTGTCAAGGATTTTAACAATGAAAATAGATGGCGAGTGCCTGATCAATTTGATTAGGTCATATAGGAACAAGGTTCAGGTCTACCGGTCTGTTAGGATGCCTCAGCTGCATACATCACTGCACTTCTACATGACACCTATCATAATGATAAATGGCTCATATTGCCATGACCTTCTCTTGAATTCTCAAAAAACCTTCTGTTTCTCAATCCCCACAGGGGCAGAGAACCCATCACTATCTCAGATGTGCTACCAGAAGCTCTGGGGATGTCAAAATAAGAGAGCACTCATCTTGGGGTTGGCTTACTACTTAGATTCTTTCAGCAGTTATCTGCTCTGCACTTGGCTTCCCAGCGTTTATCGTGGGCGCGATAACTTGTATACCAGAGGTGCATCCTTCCCGGTCCTTTCATACTAGGGAAAGGTTCTCTCAATACTCTAATACCCACACTGAATATGGACCAAACTATCTTATGATATTCTGAATCCAACTCACGTACTGCTTTAATGGGCAAACAACCCAACCCTTGGAACATACTACAGCCCCAGGTGGCGAAGAGCCAACATCAAGGTGTCAAACCTTCCCGTCAATGTGAGCTCTTGGGAAAGATCAACCTATTGTCCCTAGAGAAACTCGGCAGAATCTGATAGATTTTGGGATACTAAACGTCGGGGCCACCATAGGAGGACTGACCTACTATGGATATCTGTTATAGAGAAAATTTTCCCTCTATAGCAGCATCGCGGTAGCAGCATGCAAGCCGCTATAGCGAGATGGTCGGGACGGAATCCCTTCCCTTTTTTCTCCTATTTTGCTTTTCATTTCTGGGATGTTTTACATTGACAATTAAGTTGTGAGATACTACGTGAAGCACGAAAATCTCTTATAAAACTAATATAGCATGAATTCAATAGTAACGTTGTTAAAACTAGCATCCATGTGTGATAATAAAAGGTTAAAAGAAAGGGGAGAACATTGTCTAATACATGCCCCAATTAGGGGCAAACCCAAAAATAGAAATAGTATATATAATAGGAGGTCCTTAGCCGGATGCCTCATCACCATCAAGGGGTGCGGGTGCAGGGTCCTTTGCCTCTGTGTCACTTAAAAAGCAAACTTATGCATGTCCTTTGGCTTTAGATAGGGAAGCTCCTGATCAGGGAAAGCGTAGGTGAACATGATCTTTATGGTCTTACACATCAATGCGAGCATGCTGTCCCGAGCGCACCTCTTTTTCTTCTCCTCATCAAGATCCCTTTGGAGCGCTGCATAGTCCTAGGCATAGGAGGTGGGACTGTTGCTTTGGCAGTAGTGCCTTCCATGAATCTCCTTACCGCAGCCATGTCTGGCTCTAGGTGACTGCTAGTGATCGAGGGATGGGACTGGGAAGTAGGGGCATGATCATTTTCATTATAATCAACTCCCTCTGCAGCTCCTCTTCTCTCTGCCTCACCTACTTTCCTTTTATTTCCCTTGGAAGTGATCACCTTTACCTAGAGGGGGTTGAATTTGGGGTTGATCTCCATCTCCCTATCAGCTTCATCTTCAGGAACCCGAACTCGCCTCCAAAGTGCAGACACCAGACTAGGTAGGAAGGGGCCTTTCTTGTTTCCCTGGTATAAGTTCCTCCACTCTAACACAATATGCACTCCCACGTTCAGCCATTTTTCCTATATGGCACAGTCCACCACCAAAGCTCGAGGGTAGGTCATATTGGTAAGGTTTCCCGATGGATAGATCCTCCGGGACATAAAGTTTAACCATATCCTAGCACCGGCTATGAATTAAGTGCTCGTGATGCCCTCAGTAGTGGGCCAGTAGACCTGCTCTTTGAACTCCTCCTCTATCAACGTTTCCCTTAACCATTTCATATCCATCTCCCAAAGTTTTGCATTGTATGCAATATTTGAGACATTAGACACTCTTAGTACGTTATTGATGGTCTGGATATACACGGGGGCATCCATTCCTTGGATTCAGATGATAGGGTTGGGGTCATCCTAAAGAAAGGTAAGGAATATGCAATAAAACTCCCTCATCTAGCCCTTCCTCGGATACAGATGACGGGGTTGGGGTCATCCCAAAGAATGGTAGGGAATATGGCATAGAACTCCCTCACCCAGCTTGAGAGCTGGAAATGGGAAGCCTCCACCAATGGACCCCAACCAAACTCCTAGAGCCGATTGTATAAATCCCCTGCTTTCTCTTCTACGCCTCTCATGTTAAAACCCCTCTCAAAGCAGAAACTGGTCCTCCGATAGTCATAGTATCTCTCTCGACTAGCTTCACTTATAAACCTCTCGTAAGCTAGTATGTGTTCTTGGTTAGAAACCATTGGATGATTAAATTTGCAAGATTAACAAAATGGATTAGGTAGGACTCAGAATGTTCTAAGGAATCAAATTTTGGAGAACACTCCAATTCATGACCTGACTGGGAGGCTACTGCCTGCAGCCTCCCGGTATAGAAGACAACCTTCTGCTATAGCGACAGTTCTATAGAAGAAATTTATCTGCAATAGCAGCTTCGCTGTAGTGGAGCAAAGCTGCTGTAGCAGTCTTTATCGTTGAGCCATTCAAGAGGTGCAATTGTTGCACCTCTTGACCCAAAATTCCATTTTTAACATTCCAAGTTTCGATCAATTTTCCTAAACTACTCTAGTACTAGTTTGTGTAAAAAATTAAGGCATTATAACTCCTAAAAGTCACCCAAATACTATTTCCCAAACCAAAATAACCCTTATATTCTCCATAATTTTGAGCCCTTTTTGGCCATGAACCCCGTAATACTTTTGACCAGTATTCTATGGGAGCATTGTGAACGTATGGAAAGCATCCATTCTTCAAGTATTTAACTAAATCAAACCCAAAAATCAAAATTTCAAAACCAACCCGCTACCTATTCCATTCAACAAATTTAATCCTAGAACAAGAAATATTCATGCAATGAAGTAAGGAAAGTAAAGTTGAACGAATGTTAACTTATTTCTAGCATTGGGAGCAAAGTGATCGGGAGAGGATTGAGTTTTTTGGGTAAAAAGGGGGACAATAGGAGAGAAACCCATTTCTCACCCCTTAAAACTGTTGGCACCCTCTATAGCATCCACACTCCTGATATAGCCAGTGGTGTTATAGCGGAGTTAGTCTCGCTATAGCAGGATCCCAAACCGTAAAGTGGGAAATTTTTACTTTTCTATCTCATTTAAGTCTCCCGACTCACAAAATTAATAGGGCCCCAAATTTCTTAGGCGCTTGGGGAAGGGTTTCTTAGTGTGAATCAAAGAGGGGATTTTCTCGATAGGGCAGGATGGTAACAATTTCAGCCTGGGTTTTCAGAACATCAAAGGGAATGATGTTTCTGATTCATATAAGGTGATAATTATGTTATCATGGTAAGGTGTTACGGTTGAAAAGCTGGCTCATTCTTTTCTCCCATATTAGAAAATCATTCATGGATGAACGATAGGTAAATTGGTATCTATTGTAATAACCTGTTCAGTCGTTATTAAAATGGAACCTCATGTGGACTATGGGAACTTGTGGAATACATTCTCAAATTAAATTAAGGTGATGCGATGAACATTTTTGGAATTTGAAACTTCACTGGAACTGACATCATCCCGCTATACCACCGTCGTGATAGCGGCCGGTAGGCTGGTCTAGCGGGTTGAAAGAACCAGTAACCTAGAACACAAGTTTTATATTTTGACTTCTCCTCTTCAGTTTCTTAAAGGATGAGGCTCACTCTAAAACTCTCCTAGGGTACCTTATAGCTTGGAAGAAACGGAGTTAAGGGATTTCTACTTGGATGGGGTAAAACCCATGGGTTCCACGCTTATTTCTCATTAAGATTCACCTCTACTGAGTAAGAGTTCATGTTTAGACTTCTATAGCAGTTGCTTGGCATATAGGTAGGCTAGGTTTAATTGAGTAGATTAGACCTGGGTTAAAATGCATGACATGATGTAGATTGACAAAAGATTGTATGCTTATGCCCTCGGTCACAGTGTTTGGATGGATAAAATGCATTTAATCTTACTAGTTAGGGTGGGAATTCACTGTATAAGTGATAGTGACCTTGTATTTGATTTATTTTTTAAGTTCTAATTGTTAATCCTCGGATAACCAGATTTTGGGTGGGTTTACAGAACTAGTGTTGACCAATTGTAATGGTTTCTAGGACTTAGCGGATTCCCCTGGTTGGTATAATGAGGGGAACAAATGAGCTAGGAGGTACTAGGCTCTTGGTATTAGCAGATGGGTTTCTTGTGGAAGTATGTGTATTCCTAAGTAAGTCTAGGATTCAAGGTATAAGAATTAATGTGCTCAATTGAATTATCCAGGAGTTGGTCTTCGGACAGGTCGTCAAAGTTAGAATGAGGAATCATACCTTTTTTTGGGCCATTGAGTTTCATTTTGGAAAAGTTGGCCAAAGGTTGGTTTTGGGCGTATGTCCTATTTTTAATTAAATCCACTTCTGTTGGGAATTTAATCGATTTTGTTAACTGTGGAATGTCATTTTTAGTTGAGTAGCATAGTTTGTTTGCATTCACAGGACCGCAATGTATTTTTGGGGGTCCATCGAAGTTGTTTTTGGGTTGTGTTGCAGTTGGGTGTTGTTGCTTCTGGAATGGCGTAGAGGCGATGCCTTGGCCACAATTACAGTGTCGTGCCTGCGCCTGTGTGCCGCGCCTTTGGTGCTTGGTCCGCGCTTGCGCCTATGCAGATGGCAGCATATAAGCTGCCCTCTTCTTTATTCATTTCAAAACAACTCCCAACTCATTTTTCACCATTGATATTGAGCTCCAAAGCTCCAAACCTCCAAATGCAATTTGATCAATTCCAATGTTTTGTGGTGGATCAATTCTAGTCCTTGATCATTTCCCGGCTTCCAATTGGTAAGTTCCGTGTTTAAATTCCATAAATCCCTTCTATTGATTCCCTCTTTGATTCTTTAATTGAGGGGCTATTTTGAGCCCTTTCGGTGATCAAATTTTGATCAACTTTTGAGCATTCGGTCTTGGTAGTGTTGGGAGTGTTGTAGTATTTTTCATTTCTGATTTCGAGTTGTTGGGCCTATGGGCCCATTTATGACCCAGATTTCGACCAGGATAAAATTTTAACAATATGGGTATCGTTAGCCTTGTTTTAACACGTAGATCGCGTTCTTAATAGTGTGATTTCTTTTCGGGGCTTCTCAGAGCAGTTTAGGCTTGGGCATTGGCTTTCCAGTAGCTTATCATCGGACTCCAGGTAGGTTACAGTTTTCCTATCTTAGCCTTTCCGTATATAGGCTATAATTGTACTATTTAGTATCTTTGGGTTGAATTTACTAAGTTCGAACCCCAGACCTTGTCTGCTTACTTTTTGTCTATTTCATTTCATACGTTCGCTTTAATATTTTATCTCATTGTGTAGTATTACCCCTTTTGGCCTTTTGTAGCATTTGTTTACGCCTCTGGACCATATATGATGAGATATTTGGGAAAGTCTATGAGTCTCAAACATTGATTTGCAATTATGAAACTGGTTATCTATGTTGTAAAGTGGATTTAGCCTGTACAAGACCGATAGATTGATTTTGAGTCGTTGGGCTATTGATTGTTTGCGATCATATCATCATTATCAGGTAAAAAGGTTTTTTTTTTGCATTTGATTTTACTACTACTATGGCTGCGGGCCTAATTATCACTGTATTTCTAACTTTGCATAGCCTTGATGGTCTCTTTTCCATAATAAATGGCTATAAACTAGTTTATGGATCTTCTTGGAGTAAAAGAGTTTTTTGGAATGATTTTCACACATATTCTAGACTCGGCTAGGCCGGAGTGCTAGATATGAGTTACTTCAAATTTTGAACTGACACCAACCTCATCTGGGCCGCAGTTCTAGACATGATTTACTACTGCTTTTGATACTATACTAGGATCGGCTTGTCCAGAGCGCTAGATTTCACTTTTCCCACTAATTTTAGACCCAGTTCGAATTCGGGCACTTTATTTGAGATATCGAGAGTTGTATGTGATCGCGGAGACCTCCATTGACCTTTTCAATCCGGACTAGGGGCTATGGTCCAATAGGGTCAGAGGAGGGGAATTCAAGGTAGTGAAGGTATATGAGGGAAGCCTATCATAGGTCCTACCTTCTAGGCCTACAGGTACCGGATGAGGTGCATACAGTACCACTGACACTTCTGAGCATATCAAATCATATTATTCATTTCGTGTTCGGTTCTGCCCTTATATGCTTTTTGTTGAGTGTATACTCCGGTAGTATAGGATGCCAGAGGGTTCATTTTAACTTGTTTGTGTTCCTCAAGTGTATGGTCTCTTATTGGGACTGTAGGTAGATTAGTTTACTCGATTCCGTTGTAGCACTGGTTTATGTTATAGTTACTTATGGATTATTGTTTGATTATCCCTACTTTTTGAGTTATATTCCAAGCATGATTATATTGAGGTTACTGGTATACCGCCATATTTTGTAAACTCTCTCTTTATATTATTGTTTCAAGGACCCAGGTGCGTTCTTTATTCTTTCAGCTGTCTTCTATGACATATCTTCCGTGGCTAGTATATCATACTTTATTTCTCCTTGTCTTCCATTTGTTGCTAGCTTCTATAAGTTTTCCCTTGTTTTCTTCTGTGACTACTTTCTTTCTATCTGCTTTATACTTCTTTTTTATCTTATCTGCACTCAACCGGCCTATGATACCTACTGGGTACTCGTTGCTTCATAATTGGTGCTCATACTACACTTCTACATCTCCTGATGTAGTTTCTGGTGTGAGTTATCATCTTTGATAGCGTGCAGACTTGTGCAGTGCCTCCAGATATCCGAGACATAGAGTGAGCTCCTGGAAACTGGGCTTGAATTTTATCTCTTCTTTTGTACCATGTACTCTTTTTTATTTAGAGGCAGATGTATATTCGTACCTTGTTCCCTTTTTGAACTATGAATATTTTAGTAGCGGCTCTTATACTGTGGTACCAGGTCATTGGATTGTTTAGTTTTCTCCATTTATATATGTATTCGGGTTGTTCTATTTCTCTACTTTTTGTCTTGCTTCCGCTTATTATGCTTCCTCCGCGTGCTTGCCTCGAAAGTAGCCTATTACTAACCAGTTCAAGCTATGGTATTCGTTCACCTACAAAGGAGTTGTAAGTTCCATCATGACCTGAAAAATTGGTTCATGACAGGAACGCCCCATCTGGCAACCCATGATTTGGACATAATAACACTTTCTTTTTGAACCATAGTCAAACTTTGGGCAAGGCTTTACTTGGTGTTTGACAAAAAGTCGTGATCTCGTTAAAAATTTTAAGCATTCTTGAGGGTTGAAAGAAGTGATATAAGAAGGCTTCAACTAATCCATTCCATGAAGTGATAGAGCCTTCGCGAAGCTCCTCCAACTATGATGTGGCTTCTCCTGTGAAGGAGAATGGGAATAATCTTATTTGAATGGACTCGTGGCTAATGTTGTTGATATTAAACGACTGACATATCTCAATGAAGTTTCTTATATACCAGTTAGCATCTTCATGTTCAAGCCCTCTGAACAATCCGTTCATCTAGATTAGGTGTAACATGGTGCTTCTAACATGGAAAACTGCATTCCCTATTGTAGGAGATAGATGGATAGCACCTGCTACACCATGTCTAATTGGTTAATCCTCAACATCCATGAACCCATCAACGCTAACGTGTTCACTAGCTATACTCATTGCTTCTTCTATTCAAACAAAAAAAGCAACAAATGAAGTAAAAGAAAAACAATACGTGAAACAAGTGTGAATCAATAAAAAAAGATGGCAATCAATTTCCAATCCTCGGCAACAAAGCCATTTTTTGTAACATCCAAAATAACTTTCTAATGAAGGAGGGTGAAATAGTCATTCACAAAACAAGTACCCAACAACAGGTTTGCATTGCTCAAACAAACATTGATCGCTTACTTATGAACATAAGTAGCTAAATCCACAACTAGGGTTGTGGGAACCATGAAGGACTAAAGAAGTAGGCAAAGTACTAGGTAAGTCTAGGGCGATTTTTATGCATGTATTGTTCTTCCTTTTGTATTGATTGCTTTCTAGCGGTGTACAACGTTAGAACTCGCCTTATCCTTACTAGACGGACAAAGGAGGTAACAGATGGGAAAAGGGTCATTCAACAACTGATATTTGAGGCTACCAACCCTCATCTAATGGCTTGACCTTATCCGAGAATAGCCAATCTCGGATCCAAGGCGTGTGGTGAAATTCACCTAGTTGTCAGACCAAGGAATTAGGGGAACTTAACTTACCGATTTTGCATGCTAAGTATCAAACTAGGTTACCAAGTACAAATGCCTTACTAAGTTATGATCTCATGGGGAATACTACCCTAGTCTTCTTATTCATTGAATACAACTCTCGAAACCAGCAACTGTTACTTGTTTAATTTTGATTTACAATCATTACTTGTTACTTTACCCCCCCTGCGGGAAATAAATGACTACTAGCTCGAGTAAACACTAATCGAACCTTATCCTACCATCTTCCCTGTGGGATCGACCCTAACCTTTAGTTGGGTTCTATATTTGAACAGCGACTGCTTGCGCTTCTTTTAGAGGTGCAATTTGGGCGCATCAAATTTTGGCGCCATTGTCGGGGAATACGGCTTAGGATTAAGAGAGATTGTGTTCATTTCACTTATAGGCCTTATTTCCTGATTTTATTTTTCTGTTGTTTTTGTTTTAATCACAGGTTGCACACTTGTGCATGCCAAACACAAGGAGTTAAGGCAATCTCTTGATCCTTTACGATTCAGAGCTCTCCAAAACATTACGAAACATGTCTAAGGATGGAGAGCACGATGCTCAAGAGTAGATCGCAACTCGGTTACTAGCTGAAGCCGAGCAAAAGAAAAGGGAAGAAGTAGCACCCCAAAAGGAAGGCGAAGATTCCCTAGCTGCTGAAGATGCTCAAATTGCAAAAGATCTCACAGCTCAGAATGCTACAGCTGAGCAAGCAAGGTTAGGAAGACAGTATGATGTCCGGGATGAGGCAACAACTAGACGCGTGCCATATAATCAGAGTCGGAAGATGCAGAAGCAAAGTCATATTCCTTGGTATTATGATGATGATGAGGAATTCGAAAATACTAGACCCATAGTGTTTCCACCATTGGCTGAAGGAACGAAATTTGACATTACCAGCGCCATGATCCAGCTTCTGAACCTGAAAGGACTTTATTTAGGAAAGCCCACGGAGGATGCAATTACACATGTGCAGAAGTTTTTGGGGATTAGCAAGTCGTATAATATGTTAGGAGTGGGGAAGGAGGTTATCAGACTGAAGTTATTTCCATTTTCATTGACTGGTGAGGCGACTGCATGGCTCTCAGAATTGCCTGATAATTCCATATACACATGGCACAAGCTGAAGAATCAGTTTCTGGAGTGGTTCTTTCCTCTATCGAGGATGTTGATGCTAAAATAGGAGATCTATAATTTCAAGAAACTGTCCGCAGAAGCATTGTATGAGTCTTGGCTGAGGTTTAAGCAGAAACTGAAATAAGTTCCGAAACACGAAATTCCTTCAAGGCATCTGATGGAGATCTTCTACAAGGCTATGAACGCAAACACTAAAATAGTAGCTGATACTATAACTGGATGAAAATTCTTGGAGAATTCATATTATGAGGCTGCAGAGATGCTGGATAGGGTTGTGAAAACTAACCGAGCATGGCATACTAGAGAGGCTGAGATTCCAGCAACTACTTATGCAGTTGGTAGTCAGTAGATTCCAATGGATTGCAAGACATTGAATAGGATGCTGCTGAGATGAACATTACACTTGGGTTGCTTGCAAAGAAATTTCTAGCTGAGGGAGTAGAGAGGGTAAAAGCCGTCAGGTCGCAAGGCAAGGCACCTAGACCAGACGGTTACTAATCTGAAGAAGAAGTCAGTTATATGAATAATCAAGGGATGGGTTTCCAGGCTTCTGGCCAAGGAAATCAAGGTCAGAACAGAGATGATTACTAATATCAGTCTGGGTACAGAGATGGTGACTAGCAGAAAAAAGTTGGCTATAAAAATGATATAACTAGCCTATATGTTCCGCCTGCGACTCGTGAAGAGAGGGCTGGTCAACCTACCATGAGGGAATTGATCAACAAGGTATTCTAAAATGTTGAATCTACGGATGCAAGTATGAAGGAAATAAAAGCTGAACTTTCAGGTATCAGCCAGAAGGTGTAGTCTCACGCCATCTCCATAAGGCAGCTTAAAACACAGATGCACCAGTTGTCAACCAATATGAACCCGCGTCAAAAGGGTACTCTCCCAAGTGACACCATTCAGAACCCAAAAAATGATCGACATGTTATGGCGGTGACCACTCAGAGCTGAAAGCAGATTGTTGATCCTCCTATGCCTATTCTTGTTGATGAGCCAACTAAATCTGAGAAGGATGATGCTGAGATTATAGCGGATTTCTGAAGAGAAAGCTAGTGGTGAAGGGTCATCTGCGAGACCAGCTGCTGAGTTAAAGGCAAAAAGCAAAGAAGTGGCACCGGTCCTGAAACCCATGCCATTGCCTCCTCCACCTTATCCCCAGAGGTTGAAGAAGGAGGTTGAGGATGGCAAATTTTATAAGTTTATCTCCATGCTGAAGCAGTTATCAGTCAATATTCTGTTGGTCGAGGCATTGGAGTAGATGCTTGGCTATGCAAAATTCATGAAGGATCTGGTGATGAGGAAGAGAATGGTTAGTTTTGAGCCAGTTAATAATTTGCACCACTGCAGTGTAATAGTGTCCCATTCTATGGTATAGAAGAAGGAAGATCCTGGAGCCTTCACCATTTCTTACATTATTGGAGCATTCTATTTCGCCCAAGCTTTGTGTGATCTGGGTGCTAGTATAAATCTAATGCCACTAGTAGTATACAATTAGCTAGGCTTGGGAGCCTCCACTCTGACTACAATGCGGCTTCTTATGGCTGATCTTAAGGTGAAGAGGCCTGTGGGAATTCTATATGATGTATTGGTAAAGGTTGACACGTTTATCTTTCCCAAAGATTTTGTTATTCTAGATTGTGAGGTTAACTTTGAGGTGCCTATTATCTTGGGGCAACGATTCTCGGCTACTGGCCGTGCTTTGGTTGATTTGGAAATAGGTCAGATGAAGTTCAGGCTGAACGATAAGGAGGTGACGTTCAATGTGTGCAAATCTATGAAGCACCATGATGATATGCGAGTGGTGTCAGTTATTGACGTGGTTGATGTGGACCAGCTGGTTGCCCCTATTGAGGAGAGACTTGGTGTCGAATCCCTTGCACCAGTCATTATGAATTTTGAAGGTGACAACATTGAGGATTACGACGAAATGGTAGCAGTAATTACAGGTGAGGGATCTTACAGTTATGCACCAAAGAAGCTGGACTTGGACTTGAAGAATAGGCAAAGACAACCAGCCCGCCCATCCATTGAGGAGCCTCCAGTCGTGGAGCTCAAAGCACTTACAGCATATCTTCGGTACGTATTCTTGGGATCTAACCAGACTTTGCCGGTAATCATTGCTGCAGATCTAGTTGAAGCATAAGTTGAAGCCTTGGTTTCGGTTTTGAGGAAGTTTAAGAGAGCCATTGGTTGGACCATCGCAGATATCATCGGTATTTCACCCAGAATTTATACTCACAAAATACAGCTCGAGCCTAATTATGTTCCATCTATTAAACATCAACGTAGGTTGAATCAGCCTATGCAAGAGGTAGTCAAGAAGGAGATTATTAAGTGGCTGGATGCAAGTGTGGTGTATCCAATTTCAGACAGCAAGTGGGTTAGCCCGGTCCAATGTGTACCAAACAAAGGAGGGATTACTGTGGTCTCAAATGCAAAGAATGAGTTGATTTCGATGAGGCCAGTCACAGGCTGGCGCATATGCATGGACTACAGGAAACTAAATGCGTGGACTGAGAAAAACCATTTTCCAATGCCGTTCATGGATCAGATGCTAGATCATCTTGTAGGTAGAGGTTGGTACTGTTTCTTGATGGGTATTCGGGGTACAATCAGATCTCTACTGCCCTCGAAGACCAAGAGAAGACCACATTCACTTGTCCATATGTGACGTTTGCATTCAAAAAGATGTCGTTCGGCCTTTGCAATGCGCCAACAAATTTTCAGCGGTGTATGATGTCCATATTCTTAGACATGGTGCAAGACACTATAGAGGTATTTATGGATGAATTTTCAGTTGTAGGTTACTCTTTTGAAGATTGTCTAGATCATCTGGAATATGTATTGAAATGATGTGAAGAGTGCAACCTAGTGTTGAATTGGGAAAAGTGTCACTTCATGGTCAAGGAGGGCATAGTGCTTGGTCACTGGATTTCAAAGAAGGGTATAGAGGTTGATATAGCGAAGATTGAGGTGATTGAAAAATTGCTTCCACCAGTTTCTGTGAAGGTAATTTGGAGTTTCTTGGGGCATGTTGGCTTTTGTAGGAGATTTATCAAGGACTTCTCAAAAATTTCTAATCTGTTGTGCAAGATGTTAGAGAAAGAGGTAAAGTTCGTGTTTGATGATGCATGTATGAAAGCATTCGAGTGCCTTAAAGAGAAGTTGATCTTAGCTCCTATCATTATTTCTCCTGATTGGTCCCAATCTTTTGAAGTTATGTGCGATGCTAGTGGAGTGGCGCTAGGAGAAGTCCTAGGCCAAAGGCGTGAAAAGATCCTCCATCCTATATACTACGCTAGCAAGGAATTTAACCTCGCTTAGAAGAATTATACTGTGACTGAACATGAGCTGCTTGCTGTGGTCTTTGCATTTGAAAAGTTCAGATCTTATTTGCTTGGCACCAAGGTGGTGGTGCACATTGACCATGGAGCTCTTCGTTATCTCATGGTGAAGAAGGATGCAAAACAAAGGCTGATCAGATGGGTGTTTCTGCTACAAGAGTTTGATTTTGAAGTCAAAGACCGAAAGGGTACAGAGAATCAAGTGGTAGATCATTTATCTAGACTAGAAGAGGAGGATATGCCAAAGCTGAATGATGAGCAAGAGATTGATGACTGGTTTAATGATGAACAAGTATTGGCTGCTTCTCAATATTTGATACCATGTTTTGCGGACATTGCCAACTATTTGGCAAGTGATTTAGTTCCTGATGATATGTCTGTTCACCAAAGGAAGAAATTCATGTCCGATGTTAAGAAGTACTTCTGGGAAGAACTATTCTTGTTCTTTGTGTGTGCCGATACTATGATCCGAAGATGTGTGCCTGAAGCTGAGATGATGGATATATTGGAAGCGTGCCATTCATCCCCTGTGGAGGGTCATCATAGTGGTATTCGAACAACGCATAAGATCTTGCAATGCGGCTATTATTTGCCGACTATCAATAAAGACGCCCATGAATTTGCTAAGGCTTGCAGCAGGTGTCAGAGGGAAGGAGGTATCTCAAGGAGGCATGAGCTCCCTATGAATCCCATCCTTGTGATTGAGTATTAGAAGTTTGGGGTATAGACTTCATGGGTCCATTTGTGTTATCCGATGGGAGCTGGTATATATTGGTTGTTGTTGACTACATATCTAAGTGGGTGGAGGCAGTCGCGCTTCCCAGTAATCAAGGTAAATGTGTCACAACATTCTTGAAAAAGAACATCTTCTTTAGGTATGGGACACCAAGGGCCATTATTAGTGATGGAGGTTCTCATATTTGCAAAAGGCTGTTACGCGCTTTGCTTGAAAAAAATGGAGTAAAACACAGGGTTTCCACCCCTTATCATCCTCAGACGAGTGGGCAAGTGGAAGTTTCCAACAGAGAGATCAAGTCAATCCTGTCAAAGACTGTTAATGCAAATAGAAAGGATTGGTCGCGGAAGCTGGATGATGATTTCTGGGGGTACCGAATTGCATACAAGACTCCTATAGGCATGTCACCATATCAACTTGTGTTTTTTAAGGCGTGTCACCTTCCGGTTGAGTTAGAGCATAAGGCCATATGGGCATTGAAGAAGCTGAATTTAGATTGGTCTGAGGCATCGTTGCAGCGACTAGGGCAGTTGAATGAATTGGACGAGTTTTGCCTGAACGCATATGAAAGTTAAGATCTGTACAAGGAAAAGATGAAGCTGTATCATGATCGGGAAATAGAGAAGAGATATTTTCAGCCGGTTGACTTGGTCCTGCTCTTCAATTCTAGAGTTCGCTTATTTCCTGGAAAGTTGAAGTCCAAGTGGATTGGACCCTTCACAGTGGTACAAGTTTTTCCTCATGGGGCTATTAAACATGAAAACCATGAAGGTAAAAGGTTCAAAGCAAATGGGCAGCAGATAAAGGCTTATTTCGGTACAGCAGAGGAGATCAAAATGATTGAGGCTTGGAGCATTGATGAGTTCGTCCCATCCAAGGAGCTTGATGAAGTCTGAGTAATCAAGCAACCTGCATCGTGCTGCGATGTTAAATTAGGCGATGCATGGGAGGCAACCCATGAAATTGTACTGTACTTTATGTTAGTGGAAATTGTAGTGATTGTAGAGTGTTTTGGTGAAGTCTGAGTAGACAAAACACTTGCGCCGCACCACGATGTTAAATCAAGTGCTACTTAGGAGGAAACCCAAGGCTAATGGTTGGTATATGTGCAGAAATAAGTGGAGGAAAAGTGCTGGAGAAAATCAAACTCAGAAAATGGGTAAGTCAGGGTCCACGAGTATGGTTCACGGATCGTGGACTATTCTATGAGTCATCGAACCAACTCGTGGAACTCAGGTGAGAACGGCCAAGTACAGAATAGTTTCCACGAACTGATTCCATGAGTCGTAAACACAATCATGAATTGTGATTTCCAGTCGTGGAAGGCAGAGGAAATCTGGGTGGCAGGACTTGTTCCACGAGACCATTCTATGAGTCGTGGTTAGTTCCACGACTCATGAACAAGACTCGTGGAACTCAAGTAAGTATTGGATTTTTTTTACTGTTCACCCGCCTCACCCGACCCGACCCGCGACCTAAATCATTTAAAATACCCAAAAAATAAATTTTCCCCCCATATTCTTCAACAAAAACGACCGCCTTCTTCTCCAATTTCCATTCAAACACCTAAATCCCTACAAATCCTCCCCTAAATCATGACATCCCCACTGATTCACTCATAGGTCTCACTCCCAACGCCATTCTCACTGAAACCTACTATTCCTTCACCAAAATGGGCTGTGAAATACATAGTTGGTCATGCTTCAAGGTCTTTGCTCCTAATCACAATCAATCACTCCCATTCTTCCCAAAATTCAAAGGTATGAAACTATTCCTAAACCTTGTTTGAAATTTTGGGGAAAACAACTTGACCTAGGGTATGAAATTGGGTGATTTAATTGTGTAAACACCCTAGGGATGACGGTTGTGGAATGGGTAAGTTAAATGTGTTGAAATTATGTATGAATGTATTGAGAATAAAAGAAACTCACAAAAGAGATATACAAGTTGGGTTTCTGCTGTACAGTGGTCTCGAGTGCTTTTTACGGGTCATGGTTCATTCCACGAGTCGTGGAAAGCACCCATCGAAAATATACTTGAAATCTGTTCTCAGGTCTGATTCCCACGAGGTTCATCCACGAGTCGTGGTTATTTCCACGAGTTATGGATGGTACTTGTGGTTATTAGACCTACAAGATGAAAAAGAGGTTTGATTTCCATGAGAGGCATATACGAGTCGTGGTTTCAATCACGAGCCATAGATGCAACTCGTGGAACTCTGACCTACAATCACTCTTTTCTCACCAGCGACCACGAGAGGTTTTCACGAGTCCTGATTCTTTTCATGGTTCGTGTAACTGACTCGTGGAACCCAATTTCAGTAAAAATTTAAGATTTCTTTTTGCATTTTCTTGATTTGGTTGTACTGATGTTGCCATCCACAGGTGACATGAGGTCAAAGAACACAAAGGAATTCAAGGCGGCGGCTCATCAATTCCATTCTAGACTTACTAATGAACCAGATGAGTCCGCCACATATGAACTTTAATCAAGTGGGTCGTAAGAAATATATAAGGTCCAGCCCGACCCGAATGTGGAGCGACGAACCACGAGACATGGGGCCCATATATAGAAAGCTGACGAGGCTGCACTTCAGCTGGCTATTACCACCGTAGCAGCAGCAGTGACCACCGCTTCCTAGTCTAAAGAGGGAGAGGGGTCGTCCGATGAGGGTGAGTAGCCAAAATAGCAAGTCAGGAATCGGAACCGGAACCGGAGATGAAGAGTCTTATGATGATAATAAGTCCTCCTCTGGTGATAAGAGCTCTTCTTACCCGGCCACCTTAATAGTTGCACCTCAGATACAGGCAGAGGGTGACAGAGCACAAATCCCGGGAGCTCATAAACATCGAAGATGGTGTGTTTCAGAGATGTGGATCGTATACATGGAAGGGATTTTTCAGTTGGACAGAGGTCTGTCCAAAAGGGGAATATTCGAGGAGCCACGGATCCGGACCGAGGGATTAGCATGCATACTATACATTTATGCCACCTTCAATCATTACTGGTATGGTTGGATGGCTGAGCCTCCGGGCAGCTATTTTCCAGAGATTGTTCGAGAGTTTTATGCCTCGTATAATGCTACTACCAGTCTGCTCCTTGGCTCGGCCCAGCGTTATCAGGATCTGCCTCCACTCACCAGCACTTTGGTGTGACATGCACCGATTGACATATCTGAGCGGACTATTTAGCAATTTTTGTATGGGCCAGAATATGAGTTACAAAGTGACACGGTCGAGTTTGATAGCAAGATGAAGATTGTCCGAGATAAATTAAGGATGAAAGATCCGATTCAGTGAGCAGATTTATTGAGACAGACTGCGGGTTATATATCTTAGAATGGGGAAGATGCAACATGGGTTCATGGCAGCGACATAAAAAAGTCAACATTGAATTTTACCGGCAAGTTTTGGTGGGCTATCGTCTGGTTCCGTATCTATCTGACCCAGGTTGATAATGATATGACACCAGATCATGCAGTATCGGTGGACAATATCATGGCTGGATATGAAATAAATTTTCCACGCTACATATTGGAAGAGATACATGAGCAGGCTTTTTGGCTGCACACCAGCATTCCATTCATATGCTTGATTCATTGACTATGCATGGAGTCAGCCGTACCACTGATCCCGGATATTGATCACACCCGGGAGGTGACTAGGATACAGGATGCCACAATTATTAGAGATGTGGATAACACAGTTGTGCACCGGCATGCGTCATCCTCCATTTCTGCAAGCACTGTGAGGCTTGAGGGGTCCTCCGCTGCACAACACCCACTTGATATGCATGATACTGGGGTAAGTGTAGCTGCAAAGGGTACCACAGCCACCGCTCCCGCTTCAGCACCATTGACTTCTCAGCCTCCCTGTGTCACCCCTACCGCGCTGTCGCGCCCAGCTATGTCAAGTAGAGTTACTATTGATGCCGAGTTCCATCAAAATTTGGTTACCGACCAGGCTACCACGCTGAAGCAGGTAAATGATTTATTGGATCAGCTCCAACCATGGGTTAGATCTACTGTGCCAGCTGCTGGGGTGAGAATAAAAGTTGAGATAGACCGGGTTGCACGAGAGATGGCGGCATGGGTTGATGGTTTTGAGCGACGAGTGAATACTTGGCTACAGTCTATATAGAGCCTGGACTTGGGTCATATTCATTATGAGTTAGGCCACCTCGAGAGGAGATTAGATCGGTGGACACCAGTCAGACTCTGGCTATGCCATCCTTCTTCTATTAAGGTTCCAGCGGCCACGCGCCGTGTGGTTGATTTATTTACTAAGGTAGTGTCGGCACCCACTAGTGAGAGAGCCAAGCGAGTTCATTCTGAGAGCACACCTAGGTTTGCGGAGGACCCTAAGATATTTAAGAGAGATATTTCCATGGCCACACAACACTCCTAGGATGATCTGTGTCTCCGTGAGGAGACAGTGCGGCAGAGGAATAGGGGTGCATCGTCTAGTTTGGCTCCCAGGGGTGGAGGAGCCGCACCCTCTGTTCTTGGGAGTCCAGATTTAGTTTCTACTGAGAGGGTGTCTACTGATGTCCCTCCTACCATTGAGACATTGAGCGTGATGGCCACCGATGTCGCCACTTACACTGCAATGGGTGCCACATCACCGGCCCTGCACACTTTATCGGACGCCGATGCCTAGGCGCCACAGGTATGTTCTTGCCTCCCTATGTTTATACTTTTCTTGATGCATTGAGAACAATGCACATTAATTTTTGGTGGGGTGGGCAGCAGCCATCCGTATTTTGGTGGGGCTTTTGGCGAAGTCTGAGTAGCCAAAAGACTGGCATTATGCTGCGATGTTAAAACAGGCGCTGCATGGGAGGAAACCTATGAGGGTACTCACAATGTACTCGAGTCCTTGGGGTTTTCTTGCCTGTGTTCTTTCCCTAAGGATTTTTTTATTTTCCGTTGAATCGGCACGTTTAGTGTAGGTTGTGTATAGTAAAAGAAGAAAAGGAACTTAGTGTAGTCTATGGTATGATTTTGAACTGAAATTTTGATTGAAAAATGGAGACCCCTCCAAGTTTTTGTGTGACATATTAGCATCCATTTTTGATAGACTGACCATTATGGATCTGTGCATGACATTAGGTTAATCGATCTGATGAACAACTTAAGCTAGAGCATGAACCTAATAGTTAGCATGTGGCTGTTATACTCTGTGCCATGTGTGTGTGAGCTGCATTCGTACTGTTCTTGCATTATGAGTCAATCTAGAACTTGCCCGGTTAGTCGTGCCTAGGTTGTAGGATGGTTGGTTAGGAAAGGATCATAGGAAATTTTGTTATATAATCCATTTGAGCCTAAAATGACCATCCAAATGATGTGATTATCCTTTTATTCCTGATTTTGAGCCTAGATTGACCCTTTTTATTATCTAGCCTAATCGCCTTCCCTATTTTGTATGAACTTTCAGTTTGTCCATGTTCCCTCCTTAGACATTGTGCACCTCAACTCAAGAAAATTGCCTAAGTTGAGGGTGGCTACTATAAAGGTACGTGTGAAACATTGGGTATGAAAAGATAAGGTTAGTGATAAAGAGGAACATAACGGGTGTGGCATATATGCTAAAAAGAGAAAAAGAAAAAGAAAAAAATATATATATAATGAAAAGAAAAAAAAGAGAAAAAAAAAAGAGAGACATGTGTGATGAAAAGCTTGGTCTGAAATAAAAGCTGCACCCGTCACTTGATTAAAAGAAGAAATAAAAAGGGATAAGAAAAGGAAAGAAGGGATGGGGCTGTTCTTGAAAGGTGGAAGAAATGTAGCGTAGTGTCAAGGAGTGCTTAGTCACTATTTCCCATATCTACCATACCCATCCCCGAGTCTATGTTACAAGCTGAGTAAAGTCCTATAGTGATCCTAACCCAATCGTTCGAAAACCGAGGCATAGAAAATAAGGGCAAGCCTATGGTATTGTGCATGCAGTGTTTGAACATCTTTGAGAGTGTGAGTTGTTCTAGTTCAGTCCAAGATATGAAATTTACTATTGAGTGAGCGAGACTTCTTTGTGGTGAAGGCACTAGAATAACTTTGACTGCTGATTGGTAGGGTAGGTCTCATATGTGTATGATGTGTCGTCTATTGATAGCATGATGTCATCCATGGATCCTCTTGCATTGTCTTGAGAAACGGAACCTATGCACTTGTTTGGTAATGAAAAAATAGGGAGGGTGATTTTTGTGAGCTGAATGGCTAGATCATATGAATGTCGTAGTTCCTAGTTTTTTTTGCTTATGCGTCATTCTAGGATAGTTTTGTTTTGTTTCTTGAGGACAAGTAACAGTTTTAAGTTGAGGGTGTTGATGTGCTGTGAGTTTGCGGCACTTTTGATGCTTAAAACTTGGAATTGGAGTATGTTCTTTAGCGATTTTTAGTAGATTTGATATGTTTTGGAGTCTTGTGCAGGAAAACAGGGTTCAGAGACTAAGTGCATAAAAAGACTGATATTCGGGACTGAAACTGACTTCTATGACTCATTACCATGAGTCGTCGATCATTTCACGAGTCGTGGAAGTCAGTAGTGAAATGAGCACAACAGATGGGGCTGTAACTGACTTGTACGACTCATGACCACGAGTTATCGAAACTTCCATGAGTTGTGGAAGTCAGTCGTGTAAAGATTACTATAGAAGCAGATGGGTCCTGATTTCAATGGAAGGTTTCCACGAGGCGTAGACTTGTTCATGAGTCATGGGCCTTGCTCGTGGAACCTGATCAGAGAAGGAGAAAAAGCCTGAGTTCTATGACTCATGACCACGAGTCATGATTGAAGGCATGATTGTAGACTGCCCTCGTGGAAAGGAACCTGCAGAAGAGCAAAATTGTCTGAGTTTCACGAGCAGTTATGACAAACCGTAGAAGCTTCCACGAATCGTGGAATAGTCTCGTGGAAGCTGCCGATTCCAGTTTTCCTAGTTTTGTTAGGACATGATTTCATTGTCTATTAATACTTTTCCTAGATTTTCTTTTACATTTTATGCACGATATTTTGTAGGAAACATATTCGTAACTTTGTGATATTGGTTTATTCTTGGTTTTGAGAGTTAAATTCATTTATAGTTCATTGTTCTTACTTCCATCTTCATCTATTCAAGATTTCGGATTTCATTATTCTCAATTGTAAGTATCTATTGATGATTTCTCAAACAAACATTGATCACTTACTTATGAACATGAGTAGCTAAATCCACAATTAGGTTTGTGGGAACCATGAAGGATTAACAAAGTAGGCAAAGTACTAGGTAAGTCTAGGGCGATATTCATGCATGTATTGTTCTTCCCTTCGTACTGATTGCTTTTTAGCGGTGTACAACGTTAGAACTTGCCTTATCATTACATGCCGGATCAAGGAGGTAACGGATGGGAAAAGGGTCGTTCAACAATGGAGATTTTAGGATACCAACCCTCATCTAATGGCTTGACCTTGTCCGGGAATAGCCAATCTGGGATCCAAGGTAAGGTTTAGTAAAACGACACTTGCGGCCGGCCCAAGGCGTGTGGTGAAATTCACCTAGTTTTCGGACCAAGGAATTAGGGGAACTTAACTTACCGATTCTGCATGCTAAGTATCAAACTAGTTTACCAAGTACAAACGCCTTACTAAGTTATGATCTCATGGGGAACACTACCCTAGTCTTGTCATTCATTGATTACAACTCTCGTAACCAGCAACTGTTACTTGTTTACTTTTGATTTACAATCATTCCTTGTTACTTTAAACCCCCTCCCTCTTCCGAGAAATAAACGACTACTAGCTCGACTAAACACTAATCGAACCTAATCCTACCATATTCCCTATGGGATCAACCCCAACCTTTAGTTGGGTTCTATATTTGAACAGCGACCGCTTGCGCTTCTTTTAGAGGTGCAACAATTCCAAGCTTTTCAACCTTCAATAATGGTGTTTTCTCAAATCTAGAAGAAGAAGATGGTAAGAGTGGTACTACTTCAAGTGTACTCTTCACAATATACGAAATAGGCAAATAAAATCTATGCACAGATCCCCAAATCATCCTTTGAATCTTCCCCAATAGGCCAAAGAGATTTTTGATGAATTTAACCCTTAGGCCACTTGCATTTTGCCTACGTTGGCTCTTGTAGTTGCATGTGATAACTTGCAGCACGCAGGTGCTACGTTATCTAGCTGGTCTTCAAGTTTTCTCCTGTGCGTCACCTACGAAGCACAGGTGGGGACATGCTGTAAGAATGTCATGCCCTAAGCCTACCCCCTGAACGTAACACGG
The DNA here is from genome assembly GCA_003996215.1 of Jaltomata sinuosa. Taxonomy (NCBI): domain Eukaryota; kingdom Viridiplantae; phylum Streptophyta; class Magnoliopsida; order Solanales; family Solanaceae; genus Jaltomata; species Jaltomata sinuosa. Next base: position 25,184 of record QJPP01000232.1, on the reverse strand, counting down.
GACTCAAGATCACAAGTGATCTCAAGATAACCCTCTGGAATTAGCATGACTTAAGCAAACATAAATAAACTTAACAAAAGTAATAAACTGAAGAGATAAGCAAAATGAACCATTAATAGATAAAGTCTAAACATATCAGAATCCGAAACTCAAATACAAAACCTCTAACTATGTATGAGAAGCCTCTATACTGAATAATGAGTTACTGGGACAAGACCCTAGATAACTCCAAAAACTAAGAAGAAATCCATAAAGAAGCTAAACTAATACTGGTCCTCGAAGAATGAGGACTCACCACTCAAGGTTGGAACACTAGCGAACCTTTAACCACGAATATGAGATCGAGAGCCTGAATCTGCATCATAATAGGATGCAACACAAAGGAGTATGCGGTCAGTACTATGGAATGTACTGAGTATGCAAGATATGCATAAATATAGTAAAAGATGATAAAAACATACTTGAAAATATATTTAAAATTGAGTCCATGCATAACTGAAGAAGTCGTAAGTAAATATCATACTTTGAATAATAATCATGAAATAGAAGTCAAACCTCAAAATAAGATATCATAAAATTTAGATACTTAAAAAAAGCATTCATATGAGAGTTTCTTATAACCGACAATAGACCATGTGAGCGACGTGGAATCTAACTATATAACCCTAGTTAGCAAAGCTACCCTAAACTCTACAAAGGTACGGGTCACCATACCCAACTATATAACCCTAGTTGGCAAAGTTGTCCTATGCCCGGCTAAGGCAAGGACACCATTAATGATATAGAGTGGTACCACTTTCATAAGCCTGTCGGGTGATTCATAACCTACACTGGCAACATAGTTTTGGACATGGGTAATCGAACCCTCATCGCTCGGTGCTAAATACTACTCTCAAACCATGCATACATATAGCTCATTTATACTTGTGACATATCTTATGTCAAATCTGTTTGAAAAGCATAAGGGTATATCTATACCTTGCAATTCACATATCTTAGGCAGACACATCTAGATGCCAAATCTTTCATATAACATAGAGACATATTTGATGTCAAATCATTCATACTTCAAAATCTATAAAACTTAGCATAGCCATAATTCAAAACATAATTTTCTTTCTAAATTCATAACTTGAAGAATTAGGCATGCAATTTCATGATAATAGAAGCCATGTTATCTAAACATGCAAATTTTGCTTGAAACATGTAAATTAATGAGATCATGCTAAAATTTGTCATCAATATATGGGCTTTTGAAATCATGCGAGGAATCAAAATTAAAACATAGGTAATGAATGGGAAATCATGAATTAATACTTTAAAACAAAACCCATAACTTTTTCCCAATTTGGGTAAGAACCCTAATTTCACAATTTCATAAATCAAAGTAAGAATCATGAGTTTTGGGCAAAAGGGTGAAAGGAATCCCTTATTGAATACCCACATACCTGAACTTGAAGCTTTCTTAACTTGGGACTTGAGGATGGAGGCTTGGAGATGAAACCCTAACTTGAAGCTTGAGAAGATGGAACTCCTTTTCTTCTTTTGGAACTTGATTAAAAGAATGGGAGAGAACTTAGGCCAAGTGAGAATAAAAACCCTTCTAAATAGGCTTAAAATGACTTAGTATAGGAGTTAAAAGAGTGGGAAATTACAAAAATACCCCTGAACTTAAGTTTGGAAAAACTGATAAAATAACTCGGCTTCAGGGACCACGAGTCAGTCTACGGACTGTTAAAGTAAATGACGGACCATTATCTGGTCCATGGTTTTAGGAATCACTTCTGGGAGTCTACTAAAATTCCATTCCATGAGTCACTTTACGGTCCGTGATTCTGAATAATGGACCATCCTGTGACTCGTGATTTTAACTTCAGGAAATGAGGATCCTCTGAACCTCAGGAATTACAAATGAAAGGATGGGTCATAGAATGGGTTGACGGTTCATCAACCCACTCATGGAATTTAGAGGACTTGGTACCTCTCTGAAGGTCATTCCACGGTTACAGGATAGACCGTCATTCAAAATTATGACCTATCAAGTCACTCGTGGAATCTAGGGAAGAAAAGCTAAATTTTGACATACCACGGGTCACTCTATGGATCATGGTTTTTGTCTATGGGCTGTGAGCCAACCAGTGGTTTTGAAGATGAAAATTTTAAGGTTTAGGTCATAAATCACGAGTCACAGTACGGACCATGGTTCAGAACCACAGTTTGTCATCCATGTCCGTAGTCACTGACAGTGCTGCAGTACATTACCCATAACATTTTACTCCGGACTTGGATTAATGCACGGTCAGTGGCGTTACAAAGAAGACTAAAAAATCATTAATTTAGTAGGTACTAGTCCACCTAACTTATTATATTTTATGAGGAATGGCCTATTGAAGTTGACCCTAGTTTAGTTTTACAAGGAAACTCATTTGGTTGGGGTTCTTTCAACTTAACTTGATTATAAGAGCTTCTTATGAACATGATTGGCATCCAAAGCAATCACCAAACTAGGGAAATAATTATTACACTCATGAAAAAGGTTTGGGTATTAGCTTAGGTTTTTTGGAGTGTTACAAAGAAAGTCCAACGAATGTTCACCTCAGAATGCTTCTCTTCAATTTTTCTCTCGACTTGGCTTTCTTCAATTTTCTATTTGGGTCCAAATCTTCTTCTATCTTCAATTCACACAAATGCCTGTATTTAAGATAACAAAGGCATAAAATCCTTCTAAAAAGGATAAGATTGACACAATAACTCATGCTTAAGAGCCTAATAAGTTGGTAAATTACCAACTTATCAATTTGTATATCTTGAATAATGATCAGGAAGTGTACTTAATGTTGTGATTTTTTGCATGACCTAATAATTTGTATCAACCAAATTTGTGGTATTCCTAGTTTGATTTTTTTGAGATGAGCTTTAATGATTGCTCGAGGATTAGCAAAAGTCTAAGTGTGGGGATGGTGATGTGAGGCCAAAAGTATATATATTTAATCATTATTTGCCTCACATTTAGTCTTTCTATTTTCAATTTTTAGTATTAATTTTATGGATTATTCTTATGTTGGGTATTATATATGTAGAATTAAAACAGTGTGAAGATGAAGAGATTTAGAGTGAAAACAGATTAAAAAACAAGAAACCATATAAGAAAATCAAGCAACAACTTAATGAATTATATTTAAAATAATAATATATATGTAAAAGCTGCAAATGTTTAATTGAAAGTGACGTAATTGAGTTGGGAAATATGTACCAACACATGTTGAATGATATGAGGACAAGAGCAAAACAAGAGCTGGGGCGGCGCGATAACAAAATGTTGCTTTGGCAAATGCGATGTGTGTCACGCCCCGAGGTTACTCCCTAGATGTAACATGGGACTTGGAACCACAAGGGTCCCAAGCTAACCCTTGGTCATAGCATTCTCAAGCATTAGAAAGAAATAAGCGGAAGCATAACACAGAAATCCAATAAGGAAACATCAATAAGGGTCTAAGGGCCACATACATATAATATCCCAAAAAGGAACTCGAATATAAACTATGTCTAAAAGCCTCTAGTCATAAGATAAAGAGTTTCTAGGACAAGACCCTACCTAACATAGAGTAAGGACACCATACCTAAAGACGTGGATCCACTCTCATAAGCCTTTAAGGCAAATATCATATCATATCATGACCTACGCTGGCAACATAGTTTATGGGACTAAGGGTAGTCTCACCCCGTACTCTCGGTGCTAAATACTACTCCCAAAACATGCATACATATAGCTCATAATCATGAAGGAATACTCTCATGCTAAATCTTGTTCATAAGGGCGTACTCTCATGCCAAATCTTGTTCATAAGGGCATACTCTCATGCCAAATCTTATTTGAAAATCAATAAGACATATCTGATGCCATGCAATTTAAATTCATAATCTGAAGACTTAGCTTAGTCATATCTTAAAACATACTTTTCTTTCATAATCATACTTGAAGAATTTTGCATGCAATTTTCATAAGTACATAAAGGCCATGATATATAATCATGCCAACTTCCTCTTCAAAACATGTAAATTCATAGTTTCATGCAAGAAATCAGCATTCATGCTTGGGCTTTTAAAACCAATGAGAGAATCCTAATCAAATCATGAGTAATCAAGATAAAACCACGAATTTAAACATAGAAACTGATTTCATAAACTTTCCCCAAATTTAGATCAAAACCCTAATTTTATAACTTCATAATTCAAATTAAGACTTGGGGATTTTGGGCACAAGGATCAAAGGAACCCATTGCCAAAAACCCACATACCTTGGTGGAAGATTACCCACTTGATTGGAAAAAATTAGGAGATTTCAGTTGGAGCTTGGAGACTTGAAGCTTGAAGGAGAATTTTCTTTTTGAGTGAAGAATAAGGAGCTTAAGATAGACTTAGGATAATATGGGTGGAAACTCTTCTAAAAGTAGTCAAAACGACTTCACTTAATACATAATAGGGTGGGAAATAACCAAAATGCCCTTAGGAATTAATTGGGAAAAAGCTGGAAATTGGTCAACTTTCAGTGATCACGAGTGGAGTCTACGACTCATAGACTTTTCCATGACTCGTGGATAGCTAATCGTGGAAGTTGCCAGAAATTCAACCTGCAGGAGACTTTCTACGGTTCAACAGGACGACTCGTGGAACCTTCCATGAGTCGTAGAACCTAATTGTGGAACTCAGGGGAATTTGACTGACCTCTGATCAACTTCTACGAGTCAACAGTACGACCCGTAGAAACTTCTACGAGTCATAGAAGTGACTCATGGTTGTCAGTACTGAGGTTGGTTCTCCAGGACTAGGATCATGAGTCACTCCTACGACTCGTGGAACCTTCCACAACTCATGGAATTGACCCGTGGTCCCTGGAACTTGAATTTTTCTGATGTTTTTCTCTTGGATAGCTGGATATGTGTACGGGGTGTTACAATATCCCTCCCTTAGGATCATACGTTCTCGAATGAAAGCTAGACAAGAGAAACTTAGGGGAAACCATCCCAACCAAACATCAAAACATAGAAATCAAGGGGAAATCATAAAATTTGAACTTTTCAACTTGAAAACATGATAAACTAACTTCGTAAAACATGGATGCATGCTAAAATAATGAGAGGGACTAATGAAGTAGAACCGGAGGGACATAACAAGGAGGAAACTAGTACCTCAAGTTGGGACTGAATCTGAAGGAAAGAGATTAGGATATTTGGCCTTCATGGCCTTCTCCGCTTCCCAAGTAAAACCCTCAACAAGCTGATTCCACCAAAGGACTTTTACCGAAGCGACTTCTTTGTTTCGCAACCTCCGAATCTGATGATCAAGGATCTCCACGGGAACCTCTTCATAGGTGAGACTATCCTTCACACCTACCTCTTCCAAAGGAACAATCAAGCTCGGATCGCCAACACATTTCTTCAACAAGGAAACATGGAAAACTGGATGAACAACTTCCATCTCTGTTCGCAACTCCAACTCATAAGCAACACTACCAACTCTCCTCGAAATCCGATAAGGACCTACAAAACAAGGACTAAGTTTTTCTTTCTTGCCAAACCTCATCACACCCTTCATGGGTGACACCTTAAGGAAAATCCAATCATTAACTTCAAATTCTAACTCCCTCCTCCTCACATCCACATAAGATTTTTGTCGACTTTGAGTGGTCTTCAACCTTTCCTGAATAAGTTGAACTTTCTCCATGGTTTCAGGCATAGAATCTGGACTAATCAAGGCTGCCTCACCAACCTAGAACCAACCAATAGGAGATCTACACCTCCATCCATAAAGTACCACATATGGAGCCATCTGGATGCTAGAGTGAAATCTTTTGTTGTAGGCAAACTCGATAAGAGGTAAGTAATCATCCCAATTTCCTTTGAAGTCAATAACACAAGACCTCAACATATCCTCCAAGGTATGAATAGTACGCTCGGCCTGGCCATCCGTCTGAGGGTGAAAAGTTGTGCTAAGCTTCACCTTAGTGCCAAGAACTTTCTGAAACGACCTCAAAAACTGAGGACCTCTATCTAAAATGATAGACAAGGGAACACCACGCAATCAGACTATCTCCCGAATGTAGAGTCTGGCATTATCATCCACTGTATCCGTAGTCTTAACAGCCAAAAAATGGGATGACTTGGTCATCCGGTCGACAATCACCCAAATGGAGTCATGTTGCCTTTGAGTACGAGGCAAACCCATAATAAAGTCCATATTGATTGCTTCCCATTTCCAAGTGGGAAGGTAAATATCCTGAAGCATACCACCTGGCCTTTGATGATCCACCTTTACTTGTTGACAGTTGGGACACTTAGCCACAAACCCGGCTATGTCCTTCTTTATACCATTCCACCAAAAGACTTCCCGTAGGTCACGGTACATCTTAGTGGAACGTGGATGAATGGAGTATCTAGAACTGTGAGCCTCAGACAAAATCTATTGTTTCAACCCATCAACATATGGCACACATAAGAGACCCTGATAACGAAGCACACCATCTCCTCCTTGGGAGAAAATCTCAACCCTTTGCTGACGAACTACACCCTTAAGGTAAAGTAGAACGGGATCTTGGTCTTGCTTGGCTTTCACCTCAGCCACCAAGGATAATTTGGCACCATTAGTCACAATCACACCACCTTTGGTTGAGTCCATAAGGACTCCCAACAGAGAAAGCCTATGAATTTCTTTAACCAATTCTTTCTTTCCATCTTTAATAGAAGCTACACTTCACATGGACAACCTACTCAAAGCATCCGCCACAACATTGACCCGAATGGTAAAGCACACTCATATCATAATCCTTAAGGAGCTCAAGCCATCTCCTTTGTCGCAAATTCAATTCCTTTTAAGTGAACACATATTGAAGACTTTTATGATCGGTGAAAACATTCACATGCACACCATACAAGTAGTGCCTCCAAATCGTCAAAGAAAACCACGGCCGCTAGCTCAAGATTATGAGTAGGGTAGTTCTTCTTATGCACCTTAAGTTGTCTCGAGGCATAAGTAATCACCTTGCCCCGTTGCATCAAAACACAACCAAACTAATTTTGGAGGCATCACAATATACAACAAAATCATCAAGGCCTTCGGATAGAGCCAATACTGGAGTTATAGTCAATCGAGTCTTCAATTCCTAAAAACATTTCTCACAAGAGTCAGACTACTAAAACTTAACCTTTTTCTGAGTCAACCGGGTCAAAGGTGAAGCAAAGAAGGAAAACCCTTCCACAAATCTCCTATAGTAACCAGCCAAACCCAGAAATCTTCTAATATCATATGGGGAGGTAGTTCTAGGCTAGTTCTTTACCGCCTCAATCTTTTGAGAGTCAACCCGAATGCCATCACTAGGAACAATATGACCCAGAAAAGCAACAGACTGCATCCAAAACTTGCACTTGCTAAAATTAGCAAACAACTGTCTATCCTTGAGAGTTTGCAACACAACCCTCAAGTGATCCACATGCTCCTCCTCATTCCGAGAGTAGATAAGGATATCATCAATGAAAACAATCACAAACATATCCAAATACTGCTTGAACACACAGTTCATCAAATCCATAAAATCCGCAGGAGCATTCGGTAGACCAAAAGGCATAACAACAACCTCATAATGACCATACCGAGTCCTGAAGGTTGTCTTCGAGATATCACACTACCGAACCCAAAGCTGATGATAATCGGATTTAAGGTCGATTTTGGAGAAGAAACTAGCACCCTGAAGCTGATCGAACAAGTCATCAATCCTACGAATGGGATACTTATTCTTGATTGTGACCTTGTTAAAGTGACGGTAATCAATTCACATTCTAATAGATCCATCCTTCTTCCGAACAAACAAAACTGGGCCACCCCAAGGAGATATACTAGGCCTGATGAAACCCTTATCAAGCAAGTCTTTCAGTTGATATTTCAACTCCTTGAGTTCTTCATAGGCCATTCTGTAGGGAGGTATAGAGATAGGATTTTTATCCGGAAGAAAATCTATCCCAAAGTCAATTTCCCGCTCGGGAGGGACTCTGGGCAAATTATCGGGGAACACGTCTGGAAATTCATTCACAACGAGAACAGACTGAATAGTTGGGGTCTTAGACTCTGTGTCCATAACCCGAACTATATGATAGACATAACCCTTAGAAATCATTTTCCTAGCCTTTAGATGAGATATAAAATGACCCTTTGAAGAAGAGGGACTACCTTGCCATTCTAGGACAGGTTCATTAGGAAACTTGAAACTAACCATACAAGTGCGGCAATCAACTGAGGAATAACATGCATACAACCAATCCATACCAAGAATGAAATCAAAATCAGTAATCTCCAACTCTACTAAATCCACTGAAGTGACTATATAAAGGACTGAGATAGGGAAATTTCGATAGACTCTTTCGGCTAGGACTGACTCACCAACAGGAATAGAAACATGAAAGGGTTCTAAAAGCAATTCAGGATGAATCTCAAACTTACAGGCCACATAAGGAGTTACAAAAGATAAGGATGCATCGGGATCCAACAAGGCATACACATCAAGAGAGAAGGCTTTCAACATACCGGTAACTATATTTGGTGAACTCTCCTAATCCTGATGGGAGGACATGGCATAAAGACGGTTATGGCGCTGACCACCAGAACTAGAAGTTAAGCCCCCCGGAGGGTGTCTACCACCTGAAGCTGCTGGGGTAGACTAAGTCCTACCACCTCCCTTCCCCTTCCTAGCTGAAGGGCAATCCTTGATACGATGTACAGCCAGACCACAACCAAAGCAACCACTTGAACCGACCAAACACTCACCAATATGATTATTCCCACACTTAGCATAAGATGGGTAGAAGGGTCCCTTAGTAACCCTACCCTAAGATGGGGAATAATAACCATACCCCCTACCACCCTGATCATGATAAGGCTTCTGAGCCTGGGTAAGAGAATTAGCAAAAGAGTGAACCAGACCTGATGACTTCTTCTCGAAAGAAGAGTGATGTCTACCTCCGTACCTATGATGACCAAAACTCGATCCCTCGGATCTAACCCTCTTATTTTCCCTAGCCATCTCCTTAAGCTTATCACCCTCGATATGATGGGCATGAGTCATGAGACGAGATATGTTCATATCACTTAAAGATCTTCTTAACTTTATCAATAAAGTTGAGCGGGCCCTCTCCCACTTTCAAACCCCAAAACTCCAGTGGGTTCATATTGATAATGTCATTAACTCGGGCCGCTACCCCACCTTGAGGATGAGCGGGGGCAGGATCCTGTTGATTTGCCAAAGTCTGAGCTAGAAGGTGAATAGCATTCCTAAACTCATTATTCATAACATCGGGGACTGAAACTTGAGGAGCGGTATTTCAAGCTGCTCGGGGAGGCATAGCACGTCGATGAGGTATAATATGAAATGCATAAGATAATGATTAGAGGAATATTACACTTAAGCTCAATCGTACGATGTGATCATGAAATAAGTGAAGTTTTTCTAAGACACCTCATAGCTTCCTTTTCATATGTGTGGCGCACTTCATACACATGAAAAAGACTCTACTCGGTGCGGCTTTCAGACATCCTAGGACCCTTGAACCTGAGGCTCTGATACCAAGTTTGTGATGCCCCGAGGTTAGCCCCTAGACATAACATGGGACTTGGAACCACAAGGGTCCCAAGCTAACCCTTGTTCATAGCATTCTCAAGCATAAAAATGAAATAAGCGGAAGCATAACACAGAAATCCAATAAGGAAACATCAATAAGGGTCTAAGGCCACATACATACAATATCCCAAAAAGGAACTCAAATACAAATTATGTCTGAAAGCCTCTAGTCAGAATATAAAGAGTTGCTAGGACAAAACCCTAGCTAACTCGGAGTATATAAGTGAAGCTAACATAAGGAAAAGCATAACTAGTCCTCAAACCATGAAGACTCACCATGGTTGACTAAGGATGTGGCTTGAGACTCTGGCCAGGAAGCTGAGAAGGGGTACCTGAGTCTGCATCATAAAAGGATGCAACGCAATATGCGTTAGTACTATGGAATGTACTAAGTATGTGAGCAATGCATAAGTAAGGAAAACATGCTTTAAAAGGGTACTTAAACATAACTCCTACGTAGTAAAGTATCATGAAAAGATATCAACATGAAAAGCTAAATCATAAGGCAAAAGCCAACTTCAAGATGATGTTTTATAAGAAAGTTCATAAAGCTTAGAAAACATGAAAATATAACATATGGGAGTTTCTTATAACTGACATGAGACAACGTGAGCTACGTGAAACCTAACTGTATAACCCCAGTTAGCAAAGCAGACTTTGAACCCTGCCAAGGAACAAGCCACCATACCCAACTATATAACCCTAGTTGGCAAAGCTGTCCTATGCCCGCTAAGGCAAGGACACCATATATAAAGACGTGGATCCACTCTCATAAGTCTTTAAGACACATATCATATCATATCATGACCTACGCTTGCAATGTAGTTGATGGGACTAAGGGTACCCTCACCCCATCCTCTCGGTGCTAAATACTACTCCCAAAACATGCATACATATAGCATAATAATCATGAAGGCATACTCTTATGCCAAATATTGTTCATAAGGGCATACTTTCATGCCAAATCTTATTCATAAGGGCATACTCTCATGCCAAATCTTATTTGAAAAGCAATAAGACATATCTGATGCTATGCAATTCAAATTCATAATCTGAATCCTTAGCTTAGTCATAGCTTAAAACATACTTTTCTTTCATAATCATACTTGAAAAAAATTTCATGAAATTTTCATAAGTACATAAAGGCCAAGTACATAAAGGCCATGATATCAAATCATGCCAACTTCCTCTTGAAAATATGTAAATTCATAGTTTCATGCTAGAAAACAGCATTCATGCTTGGGTTTTAAAATCAATGAGAGAATCATAATCAAATCATGAGTAATCAAGAGTAAACCTTAAATTTAAACATAGAAACTGATTTCATAAACTTTCCCCAAATTTAGATCAAAATCCTAAATTCATAACTTCATAATTCAAATTAGACTTGAAATTTTGGGCATAAGGGTGATAGGAACCCATTGTCAAAAACTCACATACCTTGGTGAAAGATTGCCCACTTGATTGGAAAAGAATTAGGAGACTTCACTTGGAGCTTGGAGACTTGAAGCTTGAAGGAGAATTTCATTTTTGAGTGAAGAATGAGGAGCTTAATATAGACTTAGGATAATATGGGTGGAAACTCTTCTAAAGGTAGTCAGAACGACATTACTTAATACATAAAAGGGTGGGAAATGACCAAATTGCCCCTGGGAATTAATTGGGAAAAAGCTGGAAATTTGTCAACTTTCAGTGATTACGAGTGGAGTCTACGACTCGTAGAATTTTCCACAATTTGTGGATATCTAATCGTGGAAATTGCCAGAAATTCAACCTGTAGGAGACTTTCTACGGTTCAACAGGACAACTCGTGGAAGCTTCCACGAGTCATAGAATCTAATTGTGGAACTCAGGGGAATTTGACTGACCTCTGATCAACTTCCATGAGTCAACAGTACGACCCGTAGAAACTTCTACGAGTCGTGGAAGTCACTCGTGGTTGTCCGTACTGAGGTTGGTTGTGCAGGACTGGGATCACGAGTCACTCCTATGACTCGTGGAACCTTCCATGACTCGTGGACTTGATCCGTGGTCCCTGGAAGTTGAATTTTTCTGAAGTTTTTCTCTTGGATAGCTGGATACATGTACGGGGTGTTACATCGTGGCAAGGCAAATATTATTTTTTCCAATTCATTATGGACTCAATTATTTTAATTGTGGTTTTTTTACACCTATAAATATCCATAAGAATGATTTTTACATAACTTTGAACCTAGAAAGAGCTAGGAGCTGCCGTGGAGACTAGAGAATTTTTGTTTATTCTTTTCTTCTCCTTTATTTTTTTTTATATTTTTCTTTGGATGATTTGTTGTAATTGCTCCATGTCTATGTAGAGTTAAATTTCTTATTCTAGGATTATGGTAGCTATCTGCATGATTGTTGTAGTAGATGATTAATTTGAGTATTTATTTATCATCTTAGTTGTTCTTATATTCTTGTGCTTACTATTATAATGATCTGCAAGCATTAAAATTAATATATATTCTCTTTGTAAACTCGAAAGAAGAATTATTGGGATAGATTGAAGAATATAGGGAGTAAGATCTTGTTAATGGTAAAACAAAGACTTTATTTACGGCTAGAATAGGAATATACCTAGATCGCCTTACTTGATTACAAAATGAGAAGACATATAGATGCGTTCGAAATAGGATGTCACATCCCCGCTCAATGATGTAGTTGTGAGGCCATTTTTGATAGAAGACTAGAGGCTCAAAAGATCACAGTCATTTCATCAACCCCATAAATCAACAACTAGATAAACAAACAAGTTAAAAAAAATACTTACTCAACATGATGGTTACAGAATCCATAATCCAAGATCGATTTCATCACATTGATTACGTCAACATCTGCTCTTTATTTGGTTAATTGTACAGTAGGTTTTTTTATTTCTACTTTAGTTAATAAATATATTTTCAGGATTTATAGCTTGAATAAATAATTAGCGTTAGTTTAATTTAGTAAATTGTCCATCAATAAGTAACTGTGGGTATGATATATAAACTTCATAATCTTATATTACTTGTACGATCACGTGCGCTTGCGTGTGTAGTTTGACGCAATAAAATCCAATCAAAATATATTAACTTTCAAATATCAACATTCATATTCATCCACAAGACTAGATACAATGAGTTTAGCTACTCATGAATTGATCACAAAAGCAAAAATTCATAAATAAATAAAGATTTAATCATAAAAATAATAACTAGTCGTTTGGTGTGAGGTATAAGATATAATAATCCCGGTATAAAATTCAGGATTATTTTATGATTGTTTGGTTGGAAGTATTAGTTAGTCCAAGGATTATTTATCTCACAATTTATACCATAGTGATGGGATAAGTTATCCAATATACATGGTGGGATAAATTATCTTGGAATATCTAATCCCCGGATAACTTGTTCCCAAACTAACGACCCATAAAAGAAAGGGAAAACCTAGGTAGAAAACCCTTGTTGTTTGTGTAACACCCTAAAAATCCTAAGCTAATATCCGAACCTTTTTCCATGAGTGTAATGATCATTTCCCTAGTGTGGTGAGTGCTTTGGATGCGAATCATGTTCATAAGAAACTCCTATCATCAAGTTAAGTTGCAAGCACCTCACCCAAGTAAGTTTTCATGTAAGACTAAATTAGGGTCAACTTCAATCGACTATTCCTCCTAAAATATAACGAGTTAGGTGAACTAGTACCCACCAAATTATAGGTTTTTGAGTCTTCTTTCCAACGCCACCAACCAAACATTATTTGAGTCCGGAGAAAAGAGTTATGGGCATTTTACTGCAGCACTATTAATGGCTACGGACAGTGATGACGAACCGTGGTTCTGAACCACGGTTTATACTGTCACTCGTGATTTCTGACCTGAATCTTAAAATTTTCATCTTTAAAACCACTGGTTGGTTCACGATCCATAGATCGAAACCACGATCTATAGAGTGACCCATGGTTTGTCAAAATTCAGCTTTTCTTCCCTAGATTCCACGAGTGACTTGACGGGTCATCATTCTGAATGACGGACCATCCTGTAACTCGTGGAATGGAATTCCAGTAGACTCTAATAAGTGGTTCCTAAAACCATGAACCATATGACGGCCCGTCATTTATTTTGACGGTCCGTAGACTTACTTGTGGTCCCTGAAGCCGAGTGATTTTATCAGTTTTTCCAAGCTTAATTCCAGGGGTATTTTTGTAATTTATCACTCTTTTAACTCCTATACTAAGTCATTTTAAGCTTACTTAGAAGGGTTTTTATTCCCACTTGGCCTAAGTTTTCTCCCATTCTTTCAATCAAAATCCAAAAGAAGAAAAGAAGTCCCATCCTCTCAAGCTTCAAGTTAGGGTTTAATCTACAAGTCTCCATCCTCAAGTCCCAAGTTAATAAAGCTTTAAGATCAAGTATGTGGGTATTCAATATGGAAATTTCTTCACCCTTATGCGAAAAACTGCAATCTTCCAAATTGATTTTATGAATTTCTAAATTAGAGTTCTTACCCAATTCTTATGGATTCTTCTATAAATTATTTCCTCGTGATTCTTCTATGAATTCTAACTATAAATTTCATGATCTTGCATGGATTTTTATAATGGTTTCCCATTCATGATATGAAGACTAACCCTTTTTCAGTTTGTAAAATTATTATAAAATTAGTTTATTGGCATTAATTCATGGTTTCTCATCTTTTACCCATGATTCATATAAGATTCCTTAAGTATTTTCAAAAGCCCATGAATTGAGATGATTTCTAGAATGACTTCACCCTATGATATGTTTTCAAGAAAAAACCCTATTTTTGATATCTAGAAAGCTATGCAAGTGTTGACTAAGATTTTCCATGATTTATCTACAAGAACGATGAATAAGGCATGTTTTCAAATACATGATTTTTAGCATATGATTTATGATATGATAAGGAGCTTAGGATCATAGCATTATATTCATGATTTGTATTACATCCCGATGTTTCATTAATGCCCATGAACTATATTTGAAACCAAGGTTTGTGAGTTGTATGATGATCCGGGTTTGTCAATACGATTATTATTATAAGTAAGATTTGGCATCTAGATATGTCACATTTATGTGAGCTATATGTATATATTTTGGGAGTAGTACTTAGCACCGAGTTGGATAGGGTGAGATTTCCCTTAGTGCCAGAACTACGTGCCACGTAGGTGCCCTCTATGGATTATGGAAGGATCCTGATAGATATGGTTCTATCCTTGGCCGGTTAGGACAACCTTTTTCGATGTGGGTGTATGGACTCCATATAGCTCATCATGGTTTATGTTGGTTAAGAGAAACTCCCGTATAAAGGTTTTCAAGTTTTTAGGTCATATGATATTCTATTTTGAAGCTTGGCTTATCTTTTTATGACTTACGTTCAAACTTTGACATCTACGTATGATTTCTTCTATTTATACATGAACTCAGTTTTAAGCATGCTTTCAAGTATACTTTATCATGACATATAAATATCTCACATACTCAGTACATTCCATAGTACTGACCACATACTTCTTTGTATTGTATCCTATTATATGTAGATCTTGTAGCCCGCTCCTAGACTCGTGGCTATAAGATCCACAACACATCTAGCTAGCTTGGTGAGTCCTCACCCTTCGAGGACTTAGAGTTTAGATTTATTCTACACTACTAGTTCTTTTATTCAGTATTTTAGTATTTAGAGTTAGTTGGGGGAGTGTCCCAGCAACTCAGCAGTAGTAGAGGCTTTCAGACATAGAGTCAGATATTCAATTGTATTCAGATCTTAAATCTTATACTTTATTTATATAACAGATTAAGTTGTTCATTACTTCTGTTGAGTTTCCGTTCCTATGTTTTGTTCAGTTTTTAAGTCATGCTAAGGCCAGAGGGTTATCTTAAGATCACTTGTGATCTTAGGTCCCGTGTTACGTCCAGGGGGTAGGCTCAGGGAGTAACAAACTTGGTATCAAAGCAACAAGTTCAAGAGTCCTAGGGTGTTTGAAAGACGAATCAAGTAGAGTTTCTTTAATGAGTGTGAAGCGCGCCACACTTATGAGAGAGAGGCTATGAGATGTTTTAGGAAAAACTTCACTTCTTTCATGTTTACTATCGTGCGATTGAGTTTGACTCTATTTACCCTTCTAATTCATTACTTACATATTTTAGATAATGTCTCCACAAAGAAACCCCACGAGGAATACTAATCTGATCACTCCAGATCATGATGTTACGAATGCAGAATTTCATAAAGCCATATGTATGTTGGCTCAAGACTTGATAACTCAATTCAATGAGAATGAGAAACTAAAGAATATGAAGAGGAAGGACAAGAAGACTAGAACATGGAAACAATCATCTTCTCAGTAAAGGTCATCCGGACCAACCCCATCTTCAGTTAGCACACCTGTACTCGATTCTCATTCTTGTCACGATAGGGCTTCGAAGACCTTGAGGTACCCTCGTTGTAGTAGATGCGGTAAGTTTAATCTAGGAGAGTGCCTTGCTGGCAAAGGAAGGTGTTTTAGGTGTGGTCAGTTAGGCCATAGGATCAGGGATTTCCCCTCATCTAAGCGAAGAAACTGTGGTGTTCATCTCCAAAACCAATTCCTTTCATTGCCTAGCATGTTTGGTCAGAGTATCCCTCCAGAAGTTGAATCAGGTACGTCACTAGATTTTCTTCCTTTATGCATCCATAGTCCCCTGACGCCTATTCTTGTTTGGTTGTGAGTTGTCATAACCTAGAACAAAGTGGAGGTAGAAGGATTGAGGCCTAGACTTTTAGGCAAAAGAGAGTCTTAAACTATAGAAGAAAGTGGGCAATCGTGCTAGATTCTATAGTAGTGTATGTTCTATTAGGGTGCAATGATCATAGTTCCTTTGAGAGGTCCATAGACTTAGAAGGGTAGCATAAGTACAAGAGGGAGATGGTGGGATGTACAATTGGTAAGATTTTGAAGGCTCGGGTAGTGATGATAAGGAGTGTTAGAACATGGTTAGGGGGGAGCAGAAGCTTATTTCCATCCTAGAATCATGAGTGTACTTCTGTCATTACAACACCTTTTGCATTCCTTGTGTGTCAGCACCATAGTCCTAATTCAAATTTACGGACTTCATGCGGATTCACGCCCCTACTCAGTTCCTAGAACAAACAAAAATTACTCTACACGATGGTTCCAATCTTACTCTATGATTCTGCGAATTCCAGTTGTACACCATGATAATTTTCATATATTAAAGCTCATGTCTCATACTATGCTCAGCTCTATATACTCAGTTCTCAAGATATGCCTTAATGGCTAATGAAATCATGGTACATCATGTATATGCTCATACCAAATTTCTCAAACAATTCATGCTTGTGATTTCCTTACTCTAACCATGCTTTGTAAGAACAGGATGTGAGGCACTCATGCCCTTTTCACACGACTTCTTATACCTCATCTTGAATGGATATATCAAGCTACATGTAAGTCAAGACCGATCAGTATTTATTAATTCATGATACTCATGCTCCCACTCTATTCCCTCGTTGATCTTGCCCTGTGTTGTTATTGCTGTTAGTGGAGGAAGCTAAGTAGTACCCTAGACAAGAAGTAGTGGATTTCTTTTCCTTTTGGTGTTCTTGTTGAGGAATTTTGGTATGTCTCCTTGTAGAAGTTGTTGATATTGCAGTTCCTAATTATGATAGGGAAGAGGAGGGAAGTCTTGAATAGGGTAGGCTACAAAACCATAAAGTGACCATAGTGGTAAGCTTGAATATCGTGATGGAATACATGTGGACCCTTATTTTGTGCAACCAGTGACCCTTTGATTAGGATCTCATGATTATTTTATTGTTGTGATAAGAAAGAATACTATTCTTAGGAGATAACTCTAGATGCAAGGTGTTTAGTCGAGGTAGGCTTGAACATGGAGAAAGCAGGTAGTTAGACTCAGACCTTAGTATCTATATGAGTGCAGGTGAGAATTTTTTTATATAACATGATAAGTGTGGTATTTAGAGGATATTAGTTTTCCAGTATAGCTACTCCTATCATTTTTATGTTCCTTTCAGCTAACTACAATTCCTATGAATGTGTTCATTATTTATGTGTTTTATCTAAGTCCCTACTCTCACTCCAGACCAGTTATCATGTTAGATATCCAGTTTCATATCCTATCGTTGTTCTTATGCTCTCAGTATACATATAGGTCTCACGAATCCATCACAATTCATATTTCAGTCAGAAATCAGTTACAATGTTAGTACTCCAGCTTTTAGAACTCAGTTAGTGGGATTGCATCTCTTTCCCTACCACCTCAGCCTAGCTAGTCTTCATTCGAGGACGAATCATCCCAAGGGGGAGATATTGTAACATCCCAAAGATTCTAAGCTAATATCTAAACCTTTTTCCATGAGTGTAATGATTATTTCCCTAGTGTGGTGAGTGCTTTGGATGCAAATTATGTTCATAAGAAACTCCTATCATCAAGTTAAGTTGCAAGCACCTCACCCAAGTAAGTTTTCATATAAGACTAAATTAGGGTCAACTTCAATCCACCGTTCCTCCTATAATATAATGAGTTATGTGTCCTAGCACCCACCAAATAAAAGATTTTTGAGTCTTCTTTCTAACGCCAGTGACCGCGCATTAATATGAGTTTGGAGTAAAAGGTTATGGGAATTTTACTACAGCACTGTCAGTTACTATGGACAGGGATGACGAATCGTGGTTCCGAACCACGGTCCGTACTGTGACTCGTGATTTCTGGCCTGAACCTTAAAATTTTCATCTTCAAAACCACTAGTTGGTTCACGACTCATAGATCAAAACCATGGTCCGTAGAGAGACCCGTGGTTTGTCAAAATTCAACTTTTCTTCCCTAGATTTCACGAGTGACTTGACGGGTCGTCATTCTGAATGACGGACCGTCCTGTAACTTTTTGAATGGAATTCTAGTAGACTCTTAGAAGTGGTTCCTAAAACCACGAACCAGAATATGGTCCGTCATTTACTTAGACGGTCCGTAGACTTACTCGTGGTCCCTGAAGCTGAGTCAGGGTATCAGTTTATCCAAGCTTAAGTCTAGGGGTATTTTTGTAATTTCTCACTCTTTTAATTCCTATACTAAGTCATTTTAAGCCTATTTAGAAGGGTTTTTATTCCCACTTGGCCTAAGTTTTCTCCTATTCTTTCAATCAAATTCCAAAAGAAGAAAAGAAGTCTCATCCTATCAAGCTTCAGTTAGGGTTTTATCTCCAAGTCTCCATACTCAAGTCCCAAGTTAAGAAAGCTTCAAGATCAAGTATGTGGGTATTCAATATGGGAATTTCTTCACCCTTATGCGAAAAACCCCAATATTCCAAATTGATTTTATGAATTTCTAAATTAGAGTTCTTATCCAATTCTTATGGATTCTTCTATAAATTGTTTCCTCGTGATTCTTCTATGAATTCTAACTCCAAATTGCATGATCTTGCATGGATTTTTATAGATGGTACTATTCATGATTTGAAGACTAACCCTTGAACAATTTGTAAAATTATTATGAAATCAGTTTATTGGCATCAATTCATGGTTTCTAATCTTTTACCCATGATCCATATGAGATTCCTTAAGTGTTTTCAAAATCCCATGCATTGAGAATTATTTCTCGCATGACTTCACCCTATGATATGTTTTCAAGCAAAAACCCTATTTTTGATATCTAGAAAGCTATGCAAGTGTTGAGTAAGTTTTTCCATGATTTTGCTACAAGCACGATGAATAAGACATGTTTTCAAATACATGATTTTTAGCATATGATTTATGATATGATAAGAAGCTTAGGATCATAGCAGTATATTCATAATTTGTATGACATCCCGACATTCCATTATTGCTCATGAACTATTTTTCAAACCAAGGTTTGTGTGTTGTATGATGATCCGAGTTTGCTAATACGATTATGATTATAAGTAAGATTTGGCAACAAGAGATGTCATATTTATGTGAGCTATATGTATATGTTTTGGTATTAGTACTTAGCACCGAGTTGGATAGGGTGAGATTGCCTTTAGTGCTAGAACTACGTGCCACGTAGGTGCCCTCTGTGGATTATGGAAGGATCCTGATAGATATGGTTCTATCCTTGGCCGGTTAGGACAACCTTTTTCGATGTGGGTGTATGGACTCCATATAGCTCATCATGGTTTATGTTGGTTAAGAGAAACTCCCGTATAAAGGTTTTCAAGTTTTTAGGTCATATGATATTCTATTTTGAAGCTTGGCTTATCTTTTTATGACTTACGTTCAAACTTTGACATCTACGTATGATTTCTTCTATTTATACATGAACTCAGTTTTAAGCATGCTTTCAAGTATACTTTATCATGACATATAAATATCTCACATACTCAGTACATTCCATAGTACTGACCACATACTTCATTGTATTGTATCCTATTATATGTAGATCTTGTAGCCCGCTCCTAGACTCGTGGCTTGTAGATCCACAACACATCTAGCTAGCTGTATTCAGATCTTAATCTTAGACTTTATTTATATAATAGATTTAGTTGTTCATTACTTCAGTTGAGCTTTCGCTCCTATGTTTTGTTCAGTTTTTAAGTCATTCTAAGGCCAGAGGGTTATCTTGAGATCACTTGCAATCTTGGGTCCCGTGTTACATCCAGGGAGTAGGCTCAGGGCGTGACACTTTGTCTCTTATATTTTTTCTCCTCTATGTATTGGTTCCTCCCTTCAAAATTTTATTAAAAGTAGTATATATAAGATTTTGGGTCGGTTCTGGTTTGAAAGGATTGAACCAGGCCAAACTAGGCCAAAAAATGGCCAGATGTTGTGCTCTGTGCAGTGCAACATGCTTGGTGCGCAGCCTTGGCATCCAAACTGGTTACTTTAACTATGGGGGTGCCTTGTGAGGTGCACAGGGCCTTTTGTATTGCAATTTTCTCCCTTTTTTCGTTGTTTATCGTTTGTTAAGCCTCTATCTTGATCTAGTATCCATGGACATACTCTAAATCATCATTCTTAGCTCTTACACAGATTTCAAAGCTTCAACCTATTATGCTCCAAATCTATGCAAAATCCTTCATTATTCAACCTACACATCAAGACAATATATGTAAGCATATTTCATATAATGTAAGCTCAAAAGTGTGTTAAAACAAAGGAAATGTGAGATAATCCATAACTTAAATTCATTACTTTTAGCCTCACATCAATGATGTTCAGAAAGATAAAGCTACAATAGATTTTGAGATAGTGGTACAGGAAGCTGAGGTAGATTAAAAGGTCTCTAATACTGAAGAGAAAATTGTGATTACTATTAATAGTGGAAAGACTGAGACTTCGCCAGGTAAAGTAGAGGACATCGCTAGAAAAAAAGGAAAGGAGAAGGAAATTTTGAAAGTGTTTTCATCAATTTTGAAACCACCACGTCTGTTTTCCCATAGGTTGAAGAAGAAAGTCGAAGATGGTATAATTTTCAAAGTTATATCCAAGATGAAGCAACTATATGTGAATATTCCTCTTGTTGACACCTTGGAACAAATTCCTGGTTATGTGAATTTTATGAAAGATCTGGTGATCAAGAAAAGAACCATGAGTTTCAAGCCTGTAGATAATACGCACCACTGTAGTTCCATTGTATTATACTCAATGGTACAGAAGAAAGAGTATCGAGGGACGTTTACTATACCTTGCACTATTGGCACCTACAACTTTGCCAAGGCGCTTTGTGCTTTTTGTGCAAGCATTAATCTGATGTCGCTAGCAATATTCAAGAAGTTGGGTTTTGGAACTCCGAGACCAACAACTATGCATTTGTTCATCGCGGAGAAAATAGTAAAGAGTCACGTGGGTATTTTATATGATGTGTTGGTGAAAGTGGAAGACTTTATCTTCCCTATAGATTTTCTGAATCTAGAAAGTATTGTTGGTTTTAAAGTTCCCATTATTTTGGGAAGGCTATTCCTGGCAACTAGTAGAGCTCTAGTAAATATTGGGAGTGGGGAATTACGATTCAGATTGAATGATGAAGAACTTATGTTTAATGTGTGTAAGTGTATGAAGCAACCAATTCATATGAGGGTCATCTCTATTATTGACACCATAGATAATGTGGTTGATGTTTCTATTAAGGAAAAGTTCATGGTCGAAGCACTAGCAATAGTGATTATGAATCTAGATTGGTATGACATTGAAGACTATGATGAGAGTGTTAATTCTCTGATGGGCATGGGGTCTTACTCCCTTGCTCCTAAAAAATTAGATCTTGAATTGAAGAATAGAGAGACTCCACCATTGACACTACAACATTTTAGACCTAAGGCCACACTAAATCAGGACAACGCTTGTATAGTGTGGCCTAAAATATTTTTGGCTATGCTTTTAAACTGTAGTCTTAGTTTTTAGCTTTTGGCCACGGTAATATTGACAATGCTTATAAAGTGTGCTCTTTAGTGGTATAGGCTACACATTATAAGCATTTCCATATCATAATATAATTGGCAAAACCTATTTTTATATATGGATACACTTTTTAATGTGTTATTTTTATAATTCTAAATACAACACTTTAAAAGTGTGGCCTTATAGTTCTCCTGAATTTTTTGATAAAAATAATGAATTCCCTACATATATCTCCCCAATTTCTAAAAAGGAAGAGTACTA
This sequence comes from Jaltomata sinuosa, assembly GCA_003996215.1. Classification (NCBI taxonomy): domain Eukaryota; kingdom Viridiplantae; phylum Streptophyta; class Magnoliopsida; order Solanales; family Solanaceae; genus Jaltomata; species Jaltomata sinuosa. The sequence continues at coordinate 2,872 of QJPP01000232.1, read as the reverse complement.
TCGATCATAATATAGTTTTATCCCCCAATTTCTGAAAATCTAGAGTACTATCGCCAAAACTTTTATTAGGGTTCTTGCAAAGTTTCTGAAGTCTGTACCTCTCAACTCCTAAATCCTCTTTTCTTGTGTGTTTTATGAGCTAAAACATTCAACCATGATAACCCTCAAGTCTCGCTAGTATTGTTGGTTGGTGGAAGGAGACAGGAAGAAAGTTTTGGGATTCTCTCGGCATTAAGGGAAGAGGAGGTGCATGGGTTATCATCGGGGAGGTCAAGAGCGAATTTTCTGGTGAGAAGTGGGTCATCCATTATGAGTTTTCTTTTGAGGAAAAAGAAAAGCAGTAGCCATCTTGCTTGATCGACTCTCAGGTAGGGTTTTAGGAATACTCACAAGTTGTTGTGATCACTAAAATTTGGCACCTTCAACCCTTCTGCGATAGTGTATGTTTGCGTGAGAGATGAATTATTTGATGTGTTATAATAAACTTTCCGGTCATTCCCACATTTATGCTTTTCTTGTACTATTAGATTTTGCGTGTAGTGGCCCTAAGTCATTTATGGCTTTCTAGGATCGGTGGTTCGGTGCCCTGGCCGATCGTTTGGTCGTTATGGTTGTTTCCCTGTTTTAGAGCCTTAACATAGGATATCATTGACTTTGGTCAACATTTTTGGTAAACACACTTAGAATCAAATTCTAACAGATCTATTAGCTCCAGAGCATGCATTTTGGTCTAGATGGACCCTTGATTGGGCTCTAGGAGCTTTTGGTTTGATTTTGTGTTAGGTTTTATGTTTTCTAGCCAGTTGAGCTTGAAAGTTTGACTTTGGTATACATTTAGAGAAGACGGACTGTAATGACCCTTCCGGTTATTTTCACGTATACATTTTCCTTGAACCGTTTGGGCTTGTTTGTAGTGGTCCCAAGTCATTTAAGGCTTGTCGGGACCGGTATTTCGGCGCCGGATCCATTTGTTTGATCGTAAGGTTCTTTGATAAATTTTCTGAACTTTGGGTCAAATGTCTCGGAGCTTTTCTCTCAATATATAAAGAGTTAGAAGTCCCCCGAAATACCAAATTGAAGGTCTACGAGTCTAGTTTCCAACACATAAAACCTCACGTCCAACTAATCTCGGAGTAAAAAGTTATGACTGTTTTACCGCGGACTGTCTGGCAGAAAATGGGTTGCAAACCTGGTCGGGTTAAACTCGATTTAAGCCTCAACTTCACGTTTTAAAACGCCATTTCAGTTCCGAAACAGTGATAAAACATAAGGGAGGATCCCGAGAGAATTCTTGAGTATCAAAATCGTGCGTTGGTGAATTACGAGCCTAAGCTTAAGAATTTTATTAGCATCGCGCGTGTATTTGAAAATATTTTATTTAAAAGTTGAATTTGGTGAAAATTATATTATTATTACCTTTTTAAAATATTTTAAAGGTTTATGAAAAATATTTTTGTTACGATATAATTGTATATGTATTTATTTTATAAGGTTTTTATACATTGTATTATTTTAATGGAGATAGTAAATTTAGTTATGTTAAAAATTATTATTATAATATAGTAGGTTTTATTCGAAATAATTTTCTATGAATTATGGTATATTTAAAAAATTATACTTATTTTACTACGAACTTATGCAATACCCGAATAGATATATATTAGGAAGTGAAATAATTGGATTGACACCACATTAGCACGTGGTGTCAATTGCATAAGTCATTTGATGACTAATGCTGTGGATGGAATTGTTTAATGGGTGAGTTAAGAAACCATCCAACTGCTGAATATTGTGGAAAGTTGATCCACCTGCACACATCTACTGATTTCATTCATTTTCCTAAGACAAAAAGAGTAAATCTTGTACTACTTCATTATGCACATTTATACCTTGCGTGCTAAAGAGAAATTTCATGGAGAAGATTATTTAACTCAATATTTGGATTTTGAAAGAAAAATCAATTATCTACGTCAAGTTATTCAAGCCCGAGTTCAAGTTTGATTTCGTTTCGGAGCTTTTCGGAGAGGTTCAAGCTTGTCATCGGACGACAGGTAGGTTACGGTTTATTTTCCCTAGACTCCACATATATAGAATAAAATTGTATTAATGGGCATCCTTGGGTTGGTTTATTAGGTTGGCACCACAGACCTCGACCGCTTTTGTCACGCCCCAACCCATGGGAGGCATGACCGACACCCGGAGCCCCAAAAGGCCGAGGGTGCCAAAATAGAGTGTATCTCTGTTGAACCTGTTGGGGGTCTGAGACCGACAAGGTCTTTAAGAATTACAATTTGAAACGCTGAAAGCTCAATAGTAGTTAAGCAACTCAAGGCCGACAAGGCTATTATCATAGTAGATAACTAATAACAAGGCCGACAAGGCCATACCCAACACTGATGTACATATACACGTCTACAAGCCTCTAGGAGTAAGTAAAATATCTCATATCCAGGACAGGGCCTTGGACTACCCATAAGCTGTACATATACATAACCTGGTCAAAATATAAGCTAGACCTCTGACTCGTCAGCTCCAGGAAGAATGGAGCTTACCAAAATGGCTGAACTCCGCAACTCCTACTGAAGAGGTCTATCTGGGTTTCTGTCTGAACCTGCAGGCATGAATGCAGCGCCCCCAGGCAATGGGGCGTCAGTATGACAATAATGTACTGGCATGTAAGGTAGAAGCATAAAAGCAAGTCGCAAGTAGTAAATCTGAACAAGATAAAATATGAAACTTGTAAACTGTAATCGGTAAGACTCGTTAAGCTCTTTCTCCTTTATTCTTTTTAGAACACAACACATGCATTAACTCACGCTGCAACTCACTCTTTATAACCCACACTGAACCACAACAGCGCCTCGGCGCACCT